>BLKR01001191.1:0-325603 GCA_011170035.1 Teleogryllus occipitalis | reverse complement strand
CATATCTAAACTAACTGTCACAAGATGTTGGTTTGTTATAAAGGCATCACAAATGTCACTATGGAAATTTACTAGATGGTCAGTTGTAGAACGATTTCGTCTGAAACCACTTTGGAATGGTGAAATGTTATTATGATGTTCGAGGTACCAATTAAGTCTTCTACTGACAATTTTTTCCAGTAATTTGCAGAGGGTGGACGTTAAGGAAATAGGTCTGTAATTATTCGGGTTGGTTGGATCTTTGTTAGGTTTAAGAATCGGGATAACTATAGATTCTCTCCATTTGTCAGGAAAAATTCACCAGTGGTTATTATTTCATTGAAGAGTCGAGTTAGATATTCAATAGCATTTGTCGGCAGTTCTTTCAGGAAAACATTGTATATTCCATCTGGTCCTGGGCTTGAATTTCTAGTACGAGATAGCACAATCTCAACTTCTTGTACTTGTACGGGATAATTTAATGTAGGATTACTTGACGAATTTTGTTGAATAATTCTATCCACTGTTATATTCGAATTAGATTTGTATATTTGAAATTCATAGTTAAAGTTACTGTCGCTTGAGTTATTAGCAAATGTAGAAGCTAGAATGTTCGCAATTTCTTCGTTAGAAGAGGTAGTTCTGTCGTTATGTACCATAAATTTAGGGTGAAAGTTCTGCTTGTAGCAACCATTGATAGCTTTGATTTTTTTCCAATTGTCTGCTGGGTTAGAGAAGCAATTTATTGATGAGATAAAATCAATCCAACACTGCCTTTTATTTTCTTTATATATTCGTCTTGCTTTTGCTCGTGTTCTTTTATAATCAATATGATTTTCTGTGGTTGGATGCCTCTTGTATTTGTTGAATGAGTGTCTGTATAATTTATGGGCATTTTTGCAGTCTTCATTCCACCAAGGTAGTTTTTTCCTTATTGGTTTTCCTGAAGATTTTGGGATTGTTTCATCAGCTGTTTTTAGGATGAGATCAGTCAGTTTCTCAATTTTTTTATTGAGGGAGATTGAGGAATTCTCTTCTAACATATTAATTTCATTTATTTTTGTTGATAATATTTCTTTGTATCTGTCAAAGTTAGCGTTTTGGAATTTCCATCGAGGATGATAGTTAGTGCAAGCAGACACTGAGGTATTATTGAAGTAAGATATGAGAATGGGAAAATGGTAACTTCCATGTAAGTCTTCTGTAGTACTCCAGTCCCATTTAGAAGCAATAGAAGATGAACATATTGTTAGATCAATTGCACTGAACCTTTTGTGTGTATTATTAAGGTGAGTGTGTTGATTTTTGTTAAGTATCAATATATTTGGGTCTTCCAATATTTTTTTAATAATCTTGCCTCTACTGTCATCTTTATACGATCCCCACATTAGGCTGTGACTATTAAAATCACCTACCATAATAAAAGGTTTAGGTAGCTGATCTATGATTTTTAATATTTCATTTTCTGTAAAATTATAACTATTAGGGAGGTAGATATTACAGATACTCAAATATTTTTTCCCATGTTGATTTTGACTGCTTTGCATTCAATATTGGTGTTTATATGAATTTCATCTGCTTGAATATGTGATTTTATATATATAGCTATGCCTCCACTGGATATTCTTGGATTATTTCTATTCTTTAAGTATACAGAATAATTTTTTAATTGTGGTATCACCCTTTCTGAATTATTAGTTTCCTGCAAGCATATTACATCTGGATTATATTTGTTAATCAGAATAAACAGATTTTCTCTTTGAGGCCTAAATCCATTGATATTCCATTGTAATATGCTTTCAACCATTGTTAGTTAATATTTAATTTAATAGGATGAAATACTTTAACTTGTATCACTAGAGTACTCTGATTCATTGCTTTTAATGTGTTTATTTAATTTCTTTTTTAGATTTGTAAATCTTCTCTTCATATTTTTATCCTTTAATTTTGGATATGTTCTTTCTAACATTTGGATCAATTGAGTTAAATCAGGGGTAAATTCTAGAGCTATTTCAATTATCTCAGTGCTGTTTTTAGTTTTTTCAAGAAAACTCTTCATTTGAATAAAATTCAAGGGATATTTGTTGTTTGGGTCCAATAATATTTCCTTGAGAGGGGCCAGTTGAGTGTTCAGTTTTTCAGATTCTTCAATATTAGTACTTTCTAATCTTGACTTTTATAATTCTTCTCTTTTTCTTTTTCAGTGAGGTCAATATTGAAATGTTTATCAGGTTCTGATGAGGGTTCAGTAAGTGGGTCTGAGGTTGTTGATGATAAGGATATAGGTCGTTTCTTAATCAAATTATTTGTGGAGTTGGGGTTGTTTGATTGTGGAGTTTGAAGAGCAGGGAAGTCACCAAATTGAGGTTGGGTTAATACAGGGGCATTATTATTGGCCTCAAGATCTTTCTTCAAAGTGTTGTCTTCACTGTCTTTTGTGTGAATAGTTTCTTCAATTTGAGTGCATGAGTTAGATGGTGGAGGTATTTTTGAGGTTACATTCATATCAGTAGAGGGTGATATTACTTTTTCATTGGTGTTATCTGCAGGTTGAGGATTTGGTATAGAAGAGAGACTTTGGTTATGTTGTTGAGTAACTTCAGTTTCCATTTCATTATTTCCACTGGGTTTACTGGGACAAAGCTGAGCTACATGTCCTTCTTGATTACAAATAAAACAGGTCATGATATCAGTAGAGAAGTATATACGGTAAGAGGTATTGTCAAAATAAACAACAGTTGAATCTGGTAGTTTGTTTAGATCTTCAGGTTCTATGTACACTTGTCTTCTGAAGCTCATAATATGCGAGAAGCCCGGTTCAGATATTCCTGCTTTTATGAACGAGATCTTGGAGGATGTTGTAATTTTCCTTTTGGTGAACTCCTTTTCAATTATATTGTGTGGTATGATTGGGCACACGTTGGATATAATTACCCTTTTAAGTTTACTAATGAGAGGTCTAACATTGAGTTCACGATTCTTTATAACAATTGTTTTATTTTTATCAGTGAATTTATCTGCAACGGCTTGACTTGACAGAAAGATACATATTCGGTTGTTAGATATGCGTGAAACAAATCTAATATTACTAGCATCAACAATAGAGGCAACCTTGCTAATATAATCTTTAATTGAAAGTCCTTCTTGAGCTTCGATTACAATAGCTTGTTCTTTAGATGGAAAGGAATCTGATGATGTAGCACCTGCATATGACTTCTTTAATGACATACCTTGTTGTGAGTCCGTACTGTTGGGGGTTATGTCTCTCCTGTTGTCAGGAGAATCCATTTTTCCTGGAGGTACAGCTGCATCTGCAGCTGTACGTGAAATTCACGTGATGATATACTGTGTTTTGCTTACAGTATTAGAAACAGATTCGTATAGTTACAACAAGTTAGGTAAATAACTCGTGTATCGTTTGTCCACCACTGTTCACAGCACGACCTACTCGTACGGCGTCCCGGCGTCGACTTCCACAATATTTTATATTGATGGAAAGTTAACATTAAAAACTCGGCAATTACATCAGCTGTCATTTACTTTTTTCAAAAATAAAATTATTTTATTTACTCTTGTTTACACATATGGTTTACGTAGGACTACTGAATGCATTGAAACAGAACATTGCTATAAACAGAAACATAGGAAATTTACTAGCATTAGGAATGCATTACAATACGCTGTAATTTGAATGACACCCCAATGTTTAAGTGAAGGCATGAAGTAATCGTCTCCATAATGTGGGCTTTATTCTTGCATTGTCGAGTATAAATAGGTTTTAAATGATGAAATTTAGCGTAAATACTGATGTTAGAATTTCAAATCTCCTTATGTCAATATTTGTAAATGATGATCCATGCCTATTGCACGAAATATTTCGCAGCGTTGCAACACCTCTTGATTTTAAAAAAGTTTAAGTTTCTTATTAAAAGACTATGAGATTTGTAATATTGTATATTTATTGATAAAATCCATTGTCTACCAATACAATGAGACACTCTGTGAGGCTCACAAGTGTTTTCTTAAATATTTGCTTTAATTATATATAAAATGAACGTTTAAAATTTACAAAGGTCACGATCATATTTAATTTTTTTATGAACTAAGGGGTTAAAATTAGTATTTTTAAGCTTGAGTGCTCACCCGACACAGAAAAAAACTTTTCATTTATGTTCCTAAAATGTCCAAATAGAAATAAATGTTTAGTCTTGCAGTTATCAATAAAGACATAATTTCAAAATATTGCACACAAATATAAATTACTTTCACAAATAATCAGTTTTCGTTGCAAAATTCAGATTTATTTTCTCATTTCAGAAACACATTTGTATGTAACTCTCTGATTGGATTAAACATTTGCTTAATTAATGTATTAGGCAAGTGAGCTAGGTAAAATTAATTTGAGAATTTTAGCACCAATGCACAATGCATATATCTCTTTTATCAATTATATAAAATAATGTAACTGAATGTTTTTCACCCATTGAAATGATCATTTAAATGTATTATCTTTAAAATAACATCGATAATTTAAATCCCTTCCAAATTGTTGTTCTTCAGTTCATTATTTTTTTGTACTATTTGTGTGTTGACCATGTATTATGAATACAATTCTATAGGTATTAAGGATATATATTTTTATTTAAACTTCAAATATATTATTGAAACAAAACTGAAAAATGTATGATATATGTGACGTACAATTATATATAATTCTAGTTTGTATTCTGAAAATTGTGACATTAGTTTGTATGCTTTTGGGGGTTGTAGAAATTACTAAGAACGATATCCGTTGCAAAACCATTGCCTTAAGATCTTCTTTTTAAGATTAATGAAGTGTAATGGTTAGAAAATGATTAATTTCTATCACCTTTGTGTCTTCGTGAAATATAACACTCCTTTGTGAGTCATTCTGCATTGCCTCTGGCCTTACCCTCTTAGCCTGAAATAGTTCCCCCCAGTTCAAGTCTAGTGCGCTTTGATGTGCCTCTCTTGCAGGAGAACAGACGCATTTATTGATTCAACTTGACCTTGCCCCGACACCTAGTTCTATCAATTCTTGAACGATTCTGAAAGTTTCAAGAACAAGTTGGCATCGTCAGTGTATCTCGTACTGGTTTGACTCTTTCTTCCCTTTACCCCCCGCACCCTCAATATAATCGAATAACAGATTCGACTACTTCACTTTTTTACATGCATTTGGCATCTTGGGTAGATTGTTTTACTTTGCCGGTCAGCTAACTGTGTCACCCATGCCTGGCCCTAGTTTCATACCTACGCTTGACGGGGGTAGAGTGACATGTGATGAACATGTCATATTCCCTTTTCTATAACAAGAAAACTCCGCCAGCCTTTTAATTATCCACAGCTGCCGACATGGAACATATTTTAAAAAAAAGTTAGAACTATATTTTTGCCCCGACCAGGAATCAAACGCGGAATCACATCACAGAAAGCTTGTACGCAGCCCATGAGCCATACTAGAGGCAGATCACTTTGTTTAAAACAATAATTATTCAGTAAAAAATACCCAAATCTTTGAAAAATAATTTGGGTTTTACAACTTAAATATTTCGACATTGCCGTGGAACATTGCCACCAGCCTGCGAGATTAAAATCGACTTGCATCAGTTTCATTCACATTACCGTAAATGTTTAAGCTTGAATGAACGAACGTCCGTTTGGGAGAAGTTACGCCGTGCACATATTGTGCTTTATATTCTACAATTATCCAGTTCTATCACATGGGGACATTGGATGGTACTCCTTGTTCCACGAGCATTTTGCTGATGTATCGTATCGTGAAATATCTCATCGCGGTTGTGGGGCATTGCGCGTATATTGCATGTCGATGTATCGCTCCAAATATTTTCCATTGCTGGAACATCGGGCCCGCAATGATGCGACACAAAGCAGTGGACACAGAGAACGTTGGTGAAGCAGATATTGAACGAAAATAGCATGTGCTCCACAGTTCATGCAAATGTCAGTAAATGATGAAGAGACAAAGAATGTTCCCTCGATCTTGATAGCTTTCGCTTTGCCCCCAATTAATATTGTAAATGCGTTAATATATTTAACTGGAGCACATACATTCTACCACCAGTCCGTGTAAAGTCTTGTAATGCAGCGGTTCTGTAAATATAGTTTTAGTGTTGATGGTAGGTTTGGTATGCATAATTGAATCATGTCTTGAAACATTTCGAATATCTGACACAATAATATTCATAAGGAGATATTACAAATGTTTTGTTCGTAGGTTTAAATTACATCTCTTTATTTTTCTCCAACTGCAACATGTTATTACATACATTTTGTGTAACTTCGTTTACTAAATGCCGCGTGTCAAAATTGTTTTAAAATGTGCTCTACAATTATACTATGCATTGCTTCGTAGGCTATAAAATGTAAATCGTATTTTAGAATTTCCATATTTATTTCCTGTTCTATGAATCAATGATTTCTGATTTAAAATTCCAATTGAGTTATGTAAAGTTACACTGCTTTTCTAGTATGTATCCATAACATTTAAGAAATAATGATCAATAATTTCTGTTATACAGATGATACACGTAGTAACTGATGAGGACCTCTGTGTTGCCTGGATATTTTTTAATCACAATCATCTTATTTGCTAGGAAACCAAATAAATCGTTGTGTGTCTGTATTCCAACCTGCACTCTCATACTCGGCCATACTATCCCCTGCACAACCCTGCCCTCCACTACACTACTGTATCCTAATGAGTTCAAAAGGCCGATGTATATTTTACGGTATCTTATTGATATAATAAAGTTAGTCTTGTTTGGAAGGTTTTACGGTATCTTATCGATACAATAAAGTTTGTCTTGTTTTGAAGGTTACATGTACAAAATGATATTAATTTCGGAATAAAAGTGTAGCTTTATAAAAAGAATAAACACACATTATTATTTATATAATAAAATAATGTTTTGAAATGAAGTAGCCTAAAATGTTCTGGTCAAACTGATCCACTTTTCACTGAAAATCCCAACAAAATCATTCAACCGCTCTCGAAAGTATCCTTGACAAGCAGACAGACAAAAATAATTGAATAGGTTTTTATGACACATAAATAACCACATGCGGTTAAAAAAAGGCAGACATTTTGAAATCACTGGCAGATATTCCAATTTTATTAATATGGACTCCTGTAGCTTTCATAAATATTGCAAACACAATATGAATTTTTAAGTTAAAAAAGTTTTAAGTGTGTGCTTTTTTTAACTTTCACTCATTTCATGCGTAAATTACATGATTTCGTAAATGTATGCAATTAATACATTTACTTATCAAAGTAATACAACTTATTATTTGTACATCATGGCACACAATCGCCGCCATTGCTTTTATTTCAAAATTTATCGGTTGAAGACGGTACTGATAACTGACTACAACGGTAAAATCAGGGTTAAGATAGCGATCAAAGCATTCTCCCAAGGCAGACAGTATAGACCGGGCAGACACTAACCATAAAACATAATACACTGCAAGGAAATAAAGCGGCGTTTCTTCCTCGTTCCTGCGCGTGAACATAAAGTCGTTTATGCGTCGATATACCTCCTCCGGTCTATCGCTTCATTGATAACGCGATGTGAACAGCCCCTTGGGGAGTTGGGCAGCGTCGCGCAGAAACCTCACGGGAGGGGTGCGCGGGAGTGGGGTGGAGGGATCCTGCAGTCGCAGACGATTGAGAGGGGGAGAGGAGGGTGAAGCCGGAATGACAATTGGGGCGAGGAAGGGAATTGAGGAGGTACTGATGAGGGGGGCAAGGGATTGAGTCGATTCCTCGAGGTCAGCTTACGAACGGGATCTCTCTTATTTGTGAGGGGTAATAATGTTGAATATCTTGCCATAGGATTTCTACCTGCGGTACGTGATTGTTAAAATAATAATTACTTTTTGCAATTCAATATTTGGCCTTGAGTTAATAACGGTAAAAAATTAATATTGGATTCTATCAACGTATTTTTTAGATCTAAATACTTGTAATCACAAACAGTGACAAACGTTTCAAAATTAAACTAGAAAATTAAAATGTAATTGTGCCTGAGATTCGATTTTGTGAGATGATTCGTGAGACTTAAGTGAAAGGTGTGGAGTGAACACAATAAAAAATACAATATTACATGAGAAATATTCCAAACAAATCACACAAATTGCATTATATTTATCGTATATATGAGATGACGTAAAAGGAAAACTTTAAAATAAAAACATGAATACAGAAAATTATATTTGGAATAGGTAGCAAAAGCAAAAAAACAATGTAGCGTTATTAAAATTTCATGAAATTAACCATGAAATTACAATTTTTATCTCATTCTAAGATGATCATTATATGCATGCCATGAACTAACATATAGTTGTACCCTAAATTTCTGAAATAATGAAACGTCATGAAATAATTTACTCGCTAATTGTCAGACAACTCATAACTCCGAAAATTTTGGAATTGTAAAGCACTAAATACTACACCACGACCCACTATATGAGAATAAACATGTAGCTCTAACATGCCTAGAAGAAAATGTTTTAAAAAATTAGAGAGAAAATCTCCGATTCAGGATGCAGGATTGAGGTAAGAGTTCCTCAATACATTCTGTGTGTCTAGTGATGTGATTACCGTCGTGACAAAAAAGATTATTTATTTGGTACGTCATAGAGTACAGCCCGTGAATATGGTTCGTTTATCATCTCCAAACGTCCCTTAAAAAAGACAAAAACAAAAATTCTCTACATATCTGGACGAATAATCTTCTGTATTCACTGTAAGATAATTATACCCAATGATCTATTCTCGTCCTAGATCCATCAAAAGCTTTAAACGAAATTTTTCGAAAATTCGCATATTTCAACATAAATGGGGTTTACGTTATTTTTAGAGGTTTTCTAAACTATCTGAGGGCAACGTTTAATAAAAAATTTGAAGTAATTTTTAAGAAACTTTTTAAATTGTTGAAGTTTCCCTAAATTACGATTACTCCCAAGAATCAATTTTTTTTCAAACTTGTTCAGTTTTATCGGAGAATAACAATTTAGGAGAAAATCAGGTGAACAATTAGCGGTCACCACAGACGGATGGACAGACAGTAGGACAGACAGACAGACAGACGTGTTTAACTTAATCAATTTTTTGGTGTCAAGGACCCACAAAACATGAAATCTGACTACGCAACATGCTAGGGGAAGTAATTTACTTCGTACAGAAACACGATTTATCCACTTTTTTCATTATAAGGACCTGGCAATAAGCAGTTTTTAATCGAAAAATCACCATTTTCCAGTGAAGGATTTTAATACTTTCTTCTTAAGACGTGAGGACGAGAAAGTAATAGTAAATTCCGTGGTGGTAGCCGATATCTTGTGGTGATCCATTATAGGTATGGGGATAATAATACCACAACAGAAAAAATAAATAATATATATTTATTTTATGCCCAAAAGTACCTTTCGGGAACAATATTTTTACTCAGTGGGTCTCTAACAGAAAAGAAAAAGCCCAAGCACTACAAGATGGTGGCCACCCTAGTGGTTCATCACTGGATCTTATCAGGTTTTATTTTAAATGTTCAGGTGTTAACTACATTGTTTGGTCAGTAAGTTATTTCAATGTTGTTTATTATTTTTTCAAAATTTTATCATTGTATTATTCATTTCACTTCTTTTGTCTATTTTATTCTTTATACCAATGTTCCTCTATATGTTAATCACTCAATGTTTCCTTTTTGTTAGAGACCCACTGAGAATGGGAAAATATTGTTCCTAAAAGGTACTTTTGGGCATAAAATAAATATATATTATTTATTTTTTCTATTGTGGTTTGATTATCCCCAATCCTATAGAGTAATATTATTTTAAAACAACGGGAATTGAAATATTCGAGAATTTGTGAATAACGCGACACAGCGCTGTGCATCGCGAAAGGTCGATGGCGGCGAGGCGATCGGCGAGGGCATCGTCCGGCCGAGCAGATTACGGCGAGTGGGCGCAGTTGTTTTCGGGGCCTAATGGTTCTTGCGCGGCGACTGTCACGCAAAGTGTCAACCACCTGCGGCGCCCCCTCTAACTCCCTGCAGGCGAGCATTGGGGGGGGGGGGGTAAGATCAGGACAAACACTAGTTAAGTTAGTTCAAGTTAGTTTCAAGTTAGTGATGAAGTTAGTGTCATGTTAGTTATCAAGTTAGTATCAAGTTAGTTTTTGGGGGGATAAGGACAGGACAAACACTAGTCAAGTTAGTTCAAGTTAGTTTCAAGTTACTTATCAAGTTAGTTTCAAGTTAGTTATCAAGTTAGTATCAAGTTAGTTTTGGGGGGGATAAGGACAGGAAAAACACTAGTCAAGTTAGTTCAAGTTAGTTTCAAGTTAGTTATCAAGTTAGTTTCAAGTTAGTTATCAAGTTAGTATCAAGTTAGTTTTGGGGGGATAAGGACAGCACAAACACTAGTCAAGTTAGTGCAAGTTAGTTTCAAGTTAGTTATCAAGTTAGTATCAAGTTAGTTTTTGGGGGGGGGATAAGGACAGGATAAACACTAGTAAAGTTAGTTCAACTTTGATGACGACTGACGGGAGGATGAGGGTTGTTCACGTTGCCATGTATGATACACAAGGAGACGTTTCACGGTCTTTTAATCGCGGCGTAACCACCAGGTTGAAAATTATATACAGACTGAGCTGCCGAGAGCTCGATCATACAATATTTATGTGCTTCAGACATAAAGAAAATTGGTAAAGTCTCCTACGTCACGAGCCACGGAGCTGAGGAGGGAGGAGGACTAAAAATCAAGTATGACCAAAGGTCAAGGATGACTAAAGGTCGGGATGGCCAAGGAGCAGGGAAATGGGGCAAGGTTCTAGGGCCTCCGCTGGCTCGTGCTTCAAAGAGAAAAGGCTTCCGTTTACTCTGCTGGGCGCCTGGGGCTCCTCCGACAGACTTTCCTTGACGTACGTGACTGCGTTGGCTGCATATATAACTCACTTATGGCATAGGTGGAAGATTAAGCACATGGAATGGGCGTATTTAATTAAGTAGAAATGCGTTTGTAATATTTAAGCGAGGGAAGTGAATCAATATAAGCCTTACCTGTATTTTGGAGTGAAATGGGTTGTAAATTGTTGCATTGGACTCGTCTAGAACAACGAAATAATCAATCTACTTATCCATCGTGGTGAAGGAAGTGGTGATTGCGGCTATTTAGGTCGCACGATTGGAATAAGTGTTTACGAAAATTTTGTATGTGGCAAACAGATGTGAAGTGGTGATAATGCTTATTTCTGTATGTATACGAATGACTGAAAAATTCTGATGGTGGTGATTAATCTGGATTGCGATAATGGCCGTAAAACTACCTACGTCAAAAGAAGATATTAGGAGCGTAGGACCAATGGGAAAATGTCTAATCTAGGGTGTCAAGGTATTGAGACATTCAGCTGCAAGAAGCTAAATTGATTCATAAGAACATCTAGCATGTAAATATACCGCCGGTAATTATGAGTGATGCTTTTAGTGAGATGAAACATTTCGCTGAGCAACTGTTTAAAAAGGCACTCAATTATCCGTAACGTGGGGGACCAAAGAAACTGCATAAACGCGTGAGAGCATCTAGAAAAGTGAGTGGAAAGTGGATGACTGTGGGCTATGAAAAAATGTTATGATGGAATTATGAGACATAATGCAAAGGAACGATGGGCTGGAGCCACAATTGATTGCCGCAACGAGGAAAGTGTGGGGGCTGAAAACGAGAATGGGTTCATGAATGTTTGTGAAAACATACGTGGAAGTAGTAGGGCGATTTTTCGAAACTATTGAGGCACAAGAAGAAAATGTTTATTCTTTGATTGATATTGTCGCAAAATTCCAAAGAGCGGGGCTGTTGGTTGGCAATATATTGAAGGACTAAATGTTTGCTACTGCAGAGCAGATAGGCGGAGCAATAAGTGACGTGACAGCAAGGTTGACGGTACAGTGAGGTGGAAAAAAAGGGCAGTGAGCGTGGAGATAAGGTGGGTTGAATACGGCAGCAGCACCGTTCAGATGATCTGAAAGAACAAAATAAGACAGCAAAGCTGTTGCTCCGAGGATTTATCAATAGCAACGATAGCATGACAACTGCGTCAGCAGAAGACATGTTCGCCTCTTAACACAATGCGGATGGGAGCCGAAAGGCAAATCGCGTGAAACATAAAAGAAACTATGCAAAAATATCCGGGTTGAACGTAGTCAACTGCGGCGATTATCGTTGTTAGTTACGAGAGCAAAAACATGCATCGCCCGCTAATCGGTCTGCTGACTGTATTTTTTGGCCCATTACACTTACTATCCTTCATAAAACTGCATTGCGCCAGCACTCACATTCGCTTTCAGCACCACGAATTGAGATTTCGAGGAACAATTTTTTCAACATTTCATGCCATTCATTTTGTAAAAATCTTTTTCAGTTCCTATGAATCAGCTTAATTTGTTTGATGGAGGTTTTACTCAACAAGTTCATGTTTTTGTTGTTATTTAGAGCTTATAAAGTTGAAAAATTGTATTTCCATGTTGTTCATTTCGATAAGTACTTTTATGCAGGTTTGTAGAATTGAATATATCTCTCTTCATGTAAAAATGAAAGCAAACAATACGTAAATATTTACAAATTCTAATAAGATGAAAGCACATTCATTGATAGCATTTGAAATGTTCGTGTTAAGGGTCATGTTACCTCCATTTTCCATTCGTAGGAATCATTGACCTGTTCAGAGTAAACGAAATTTCATTACCCATAATTGAAAATGAATACTTCTAAAAAGTTCATAGTGTATTATTGAATTAAAATTTCAATGTGTTCATACACATCGCGCGTGCTACGTGAGTGCATTGTCGCCGAGGCTATAGCAGGGAGCGCTGCCTGCTATTTTCGCCACACTGCCCAAGATGACCTCATCCCAGTCGAGTACCGGCGAGCCTAAACAAAGACAATACCTCTGTGATCGATGAGAGAGGATGGTTTGTGGATGACTCGTGCAGTCGCGGTTTAAATGATGTTTATAAGCGTATGTTTTTGTGTTATATGTGTATGTACTGCTTACTGTAAATAATGTAAATAATGTTCGTTGTTAAATTAAGTCAGGATGTAAGACAAAGTAGATTTAGATTAGTTTGTAAGTATCTAGTTTATAAGCTAGGCCATACGTTAGCTATGTAAACAGAATTTAAGAATAAATATTACATTATCTTGTTAGACACGATTTACAGTAAAAAGTAATATTTTGCGTTCTAAGCGCATTATTCACCGCAAATTTCAGATTGTTCAGTTCTAAGAAAAAAGTTCTTGGAAATAAAACTAATAAGACAAAATTTGTCCCAGAAATTTGGACACAAAACTATCCCGTGAATGAAAGAAATAAATTGTATGTAAATAAATTCATTGTTTGTAATGATTGTGTGTAAAAATAGATTACTGAACTTTGCAATACATACTCAAATTAACTCTTACAATGTACTAATATTTATGAACTTCTTTCGCAATTTAATAAATAAAAAATGATCTTTTGTAAATTTATAATAATAATTAAGAATAAAAATACATCATTATTGAAGTTAAGAATGTAACAGCCATTTATAACCTAATAATATTAATTCATTATGTTAGAAGAGTTCTGTGCAACAAAAGTTACTTTGAGATTCCTTTTCTCCGACTCGACCCGTTACGTTCGTAGACAAGACGCAAGTTAATAATGTATTTTTCAAGTCTTCATTCTTTCCTGATCGTTTGTGTAACTGATCACAAATTTCTAACATAAATTATGTACTACTCCAGGATTCAAATTTCCCTGTTGAATTTGATGCACTTTCATTTTAGTACAGAACCATTACTAATTATTTTCATTACATATATGTAATCAATACCACAAACACGAATAACAACTCTAAAACATTCAAACAAACACGTTCCAGTAGTTGTTCGCAGTTTCTGCTGAGTAACTGAATACGAAAATATGAATTAGTTTTGTCTCTTTTTTTTTTTTTTTTTTTTTTTTTGGAGCATGCGAGTGAATGATCCTAAAGCGTATAATGAACAAATAGGGTGCTAGGTTTGTGAACAACATTCATGGATATGATACGAATGTCGTTTGTTATTTCCCATTCTTCTAAATTCCATTTTGTGTATTATTTTTAAATTTAAAAGCATGTCGAAACTTACATAAATAGTAATTAACTTACATAAAAACTTACATAAAGTAATAAATATTATGCATTGTTTTTTTTGTACGTGCTTATTTCTGCATAAAACTTCAAAATCTTGATAGCTGGATTGTTTGTACCAGGGCTTGCAGTCATCTCAGAGTCGTACAGGGGAAGGCTCCAATTGACTTGAAAAAGCTTTATGCAGAAATAAACACGAAAAAACAACGCCTCATATTTATTACTGTCATGAAGCCAATGTCGTAAACACTACACCATTTCCTACCACATAGTATCCTAATTTCTCATTCTTCTAAAAACATCTTTGTATTTCTTTTCTAAATATAAAAAGATATAGTAACCTAATTTATTCTAAACCCAAGGATTTCCCCATTGATTACAGTGCATTTTATTGTAAAGTCAAAAACATTTCTCAATAATTTTGATTACCTATGCTTAATAAATTCCAAAAATATTAATAACAACTGCAGAACATTCGAAGAATATCAATAACAACTGCTAAACACGTTTCAGAAATTGTTGACAATTTCTTCTCTATAGCTGAATACGAAAATAGGTCCTAGTTTTGTGTCTCTCCGGCACACGCTAGTGAATGAATGATCTAAAGATTGAATGAAGATAAATAAAATAAACAGCCCATAAGTGAACGTTCTATTTTAGTTTATCATTCCTCTAAATTCATCTTTATATCTTTTTCCTAAAATTAAAAAAAATAGTTTATTTTAACTTCATCATTCATGTTTCCCCCTTGATTTAGAAGCATTTACATCTGAAGTCAGAAATGGTTCCTAATTATTTTGAATACCTTCACGTAGCAAATTTAAACCAATAACAATTTCCATTACATTCAAACAAACCTCCAAAAACGTTCTCGAACTTGTTGAAAATTTCTGTCAATAGCCAAATACGTCTGAATTATTTTCGCCTCTTTCCCTAGCGTGCGAGTGAATGATCCATAGATTGAGTAGATCATCCATAGCTGAATAAAATAAAACCTTCAATATATGAACGTTAATATTTTGTTTTCATTCCCCTAAAATTATTTTTAGATCTTTTTAAATCTATGAACAAGTGGTTTAATTTCTTCTCGACTCTATGATTCATATTTATCCCTATATTTCAATATATTTACATTTTAATTCAGAAATGGTTCCTAATTACTTTGATTACCTCCACGTAGAACACAAACGAAAAAAAGTAACAATTTCCATTACATTCAAACAAACCTCTAAACACGTTTTCGGACATGTTGACAATTTCTGCCCAATAGCCGAATACGAAAGTACGTCTGAATAAGTTCCGCCCTTTCCCCAGCGCGCGAGTGGTCGTGCCCGCACGGGTGGCGAGGCTGCGGCTGGCTGCTTCTCGTGAGCTTCGTGTGCGGAGCCCATAAAAAATGCAAAATACCGCGCGAACATCGAGGTCGCCCGGGCAAATAGGCGCTCCCACGACGAAGGCCATGGGAGAGGAGGAGGGGGAAAGTGGCGAAGTGACTCTGTTGCCAGGAATGTGATCCTAATCGGGTGTCGGTGTAAAGTCCGAGAAAAATGGGAATGAACGTGCTTTCAATTGATTAATGTGTTGTGGCTATCAGGTCGGGAATTGCTTCACCTGAAGTTATACGGGAGGGAATGTAAGGAGAGTAACGTGAGGGTTTCGTAATATTTGTCTTTCGTAATATTTCGTATAATATATTTGTATGTCATTTTATAGGTTGCCATAAGTAAAACTTCATACGCATTGTAGAGAGAAAATCCATTACAATATGGGTCTGGAATTGCTTAATATTAGGTACTGTACTTACTAGCCTCAGCCATTTCTTTAAAATTATCGAAGTAACCTGCTCCGGTCTGAATACAGGCGTTTTCTCGTATTAAATCTTTCTGTTATCAAGAGAATTTGATCACATGATAAACTATTCTAGTTCGTTCACTAGAGAAAATTATGGGTTTCATGCTGCAGAAAGAATTATATTATTATTTTTAATATTTTCTTTATTTATGGTGTTTGAAGTGCATCAAAATGCTGAAAATTCGCATTTCGGGAAAATGCATCAGAAGTTCACTCACTAAGAGCTTGACAGTTGCCAGTAGCTTCTAAAGAAATTATTTTATCAATAACTAAGAATTGTAGCAAAGTACGTTTTGAAGCCTTTAAAAGGGCATAAAACCGAGAATACGACCGAATAAAATTGGAAAAACACGGAATTTCACTATTTTTCATAACTCTTGGGTAGATAGCTACCTTAATGATAGTAAGAGCCATTGCAATTGACGCGCATACAAAAAATTAAAAACAATGATTCAATCGTTTCAACTGTCCTTGAAAGAAATGGAGAGCTGCTGCGTACGTCATGTATGTCCCGGTCTGCGAGTCTGGAATGATGATGCAACCCGCAGCACGTGAAGAACACTGCCACCTCCTTGTTGTAACATTCACTGTATTCACTAGACTAACAACCACAGCAATTGAAGCACCCGGAAACACAAAATAAACAATCAATCATAAATCATAATCGTTTCAGCTCCCCGTGAAAGAAATGGAGAGCTATTACTCTCGTAATACGTGTGCCAGTCGGCTGCGCCTAGAATAGAGACGCAACCCGCAGCGCGGGAAGAACACCGCCACCTCCCTTGTAACATTCGCTGTATTACTAGAATAATAACCTTAGCAATTGAAGCACCCGGAAACACACAAAAAATCAGTCGTAAACCATAATCGTTTCAGCTCCACCTGAAAGAAAGGGAGAGCTATGTCATGTGTCCCGGTCGGCTGCGCGTGGAATACAGACGCAACCCGCAGCGCGCCGAGGGACCGCGGGCGTGAGGCGTTGGCACGCCCTGCCAGCGACAGCAGCAGCTGGACGCAAAGGCCACGGGACGGCGACCCACATAAAGACAGCGGCGCCAGGCGCCGAGCAACCGGCGAGAAGCTTTGAAACATACATGAGCACGCGCGCGGCCGCGCCGCATATTGATAGACGCACACATTAACAGAGGGGGGGACAGTGGGAAGGCTGGGAGTGGCGCGGTGGACAACGTGGGAGCGATGAGGATGGCAGAAGGAAGGAATCGGGGGTAGTGGTGGTTAGGTCTAACGGTGTGATGGGTACGAGAGTGGTGAATGTGAGGGTGGAGTGGGTGTGAGGGCATGGTAGACAAGAGGTCGTGATAGATATGAGGGCGTGGTGGATGTGAGAGAGTGGTGAGTATGAGAGCATGGTGGGTGTGAAGGCGTGGGGGTCGTGACGCAAAGATGAACGTGAGGTCGTGAAGAATGTGAGAGCTACGTGAGTGGGTGGGCGTGGTGACTATGACGTCATGGTGGGTGTGAGGGCATGGTCGATTTGAGAGCGTAGTTGGTGTGAGGGCATGTTGGGTATGATGGCGTGGTGGATGTGAGGGTGTGGTGAGTGTGAGAACGTGGTGGGTGTGATGGCGTGGTGGGTGTGAGGACGTGCTAGGTGCGAGGGCGTGGTTGGTGCGAGGGCGTGGTTGGTGCGAGGGCATGGTTGGTACGAGGGCGTGGTTGGTGCGTGGGCGTGGTTGGTGCGAGGGTGTGGTTGGTTTGAGGGCGTGGTGGATGTGAGGGCATGTTAGGTGTGAGGGCATGGTCGACGTGAGAGCTTAGTTTGTGTGAGAGCATGTTGGGTGTGATGGCGTGGTGGGTGAGAGGGCGTGGTGGGTGTGAGTGTGTAGTGGGTATGAGGGCGTGGTGGGTGTGAGAATGTTGTGGATGTGAGACCGTGGTGAGTGTGAGGGCGCGATGAGTGTGAGGGCATTGAGAGCACGAGGCCGTGGTGAGTGTGGGTTCGTGGCGGGTATGAGGGCATGGAGGGCGTGTGATCGTGGTGAGTGTGAGGACGTGGTGGGTATACGGGCGTGGTAGGTATGAGGGCGCTGTGTGTATGTGTGGTGAGTGTAAAAGCTTAGTGGGTATGAGAACATTTCTGATGGGGGCGTGGTGGACGGGAAAATGATGTGATGATTCCAAGGGAGACTGGAAAGTGAGGATGAAACAACCACGGCGGATAGGGCAGTGCTTGCGGGAACATTGAATATGCGGAACAGATTGGAAGGTGGTGAGGCGTTAGATGTGCATGAATTTGTTTAGTTTTAAAATGTCGAGAATGGGCGTGTCCGGTCGGTAGGTCAGCATGGTTGATGAGAGAGGCGTGGAGTTGCTGATAGGGGTGAATGAGGGAAGATCATAGGAGACGAGGTGACGGGTCACCGTGGAGCGGAAGGTAAGGTTTTGCGGAACGCGCAGAGGCGCGGTTGTTAAGGAGAAGAGAAAGTTGGCGAGAGGATCTGTGCGGAAGAGGCGTTTATAGAAGCGTAGAGTAGGAGTACGCGAATGACAGGCAGGGTGGGTCGAATACGAGGCTGGGGATACGTAAAGACCTGCCAAGTAGTAGGCTAAGCGAAGCGGTGTGAGAGCGGGTAAGGAGGAGTTCTGGCAGAGGAGTAGACGAAAGTGGAAGGGCGAGTAGCAGGCTATGCGGAATGGTGTGAGAGCGGGTAGGGAGGAGTGGTCGCAGAGGAGTTGAGGAAAGTGATTGGGTGAGTGGTAGGCTAAGCGAAGTGGTGTGGGCGCTTGTAGGGAGGAATTGTCGCAGAGGAGTCGACGAAAGTGGAAGGGTGGGGGTAGCGTGAGGACGGCCGCTCCTGTTGAATACATTCGAGTCGCATGCGTGTTCACGGGCGCGAGCCAGCGCTGTCCCTGCCATTGTGGAGAAATATTCGCATCGGTGGATATGTTGTGGAATGTGTTGAAAACGTGTTCGTGCATATTATTTATTTGCTAGCGAGGAAAATCTGCCCACGTTTGCAAAAACTTACTTAAACAGAATATGTATAATCTAATTGATCGTTTATAATGTATTTTCAAGAGGGTGGATCGATGGAATATAACTTTATTTAGTAAATGTTCAAGTGAAGGATTGGAGTTCATTTGTTGAATTAGATGAGGCCATACGTGAAGAGAGTTAAAAATAACCAAATATTTAATTTACATACACTATATGTTAAGTTTGCAATACTTAAACTTCATGGAGAATTAAGAGAAATGCATCCATTATTCTCATGCCAAAATTCAATATATTCTCGTGAATTAACAAAAAGTGTGTAGCGTTGTGTTTGAGAACAGTCATGTCAAAAAATGGGCGTAAGTTATTGTAGGGTTATAAAGTATGTATTTGTATATACATGAATTTTTATCGAACTTTCAGTATTTTACTTCTTGAAGTTACAAACAGATGGATGACGTTAAGATACACTAATGCTGTATGCGCAACGACATTAGATAATTACTGGTTGAAGGTAGTTTCAGCTACTACATAGATAGTGTAGATCACCTTTAGTCACCATACCTAAGCATCACATATAAATTAAATATTTACCCCCTTAACTTGAGAACACATGTAGAGTAATTATCCAGCTCCTTAATATGAATTCATTTTATTTATTTTCGAAAAAAACTGTATGTGACAAATGGGGAAGGAGCATAATCTGCACACATTTTCATGAGCTAAAGATTCTCTTCCCAACCCTTTTCCAACACATGTACGGATGAGAAACAACAAAATGAGGTTAGCAATATTTGCGAACTAGACTTTTTCGCTCCCGAGCACTACAAAATGTATTTGCTTTGATAAACGAACGACAGATTTAATTTGTTTAATATTTGCAAGAAAAATATCTACTCTAACACTACTATCAAAAAGATATCTCAACAAAATGTGCGCATAGTGAAAGTGCTTTTATGGCGAGAAACAAAACAAGGGACCATCTCCGCATTTGCACAATGGATCAGAAAAGTATACGAGAATCTAATGGAGATGAGGTCACAGAACCAGAAACTGAAGTATAATACTTGCTATTCCTGGTTTCAGATGTATTGGTTAGTGATATGTGAGTACGCAGTGTCGTCTCAGTCTACGCAATCGTCTCAGTTTGAACATTCGACGAAGAAAAATATAGAATTTCACAACAATAATATAAGTGTATTCCAATAAAAGTCCAATAAAGTAGTATATACAAAGAAACTAAACGGTCGTGTTAGGCCAACAAAGAGTTTTTAGTAGTTCAACCATCGTGACGTAAAGCAAACGAGTTTTCTATCTTGTAAATCGGCAAAAAGTTAATATTTTGGATGAATAAAAACGACAATTTGCTCATTAATTCTAAAACCTTCTGAATCAAAATGCTTCTTTAATATTTTGAAAACAAAGTGGAATGTGTCGCTTACATCGCGAGATTAAATCATTATCGAAAAGTTTACGAATTGGGAGTTTGCGTAAATACTAGCAACATCATTTGAGACTGTTGGAGGCCGTAACTTAACTTTTGTGAGACTCTCTCTCACGGGTTATGTTCATAACATTGTTGCAAGGAGGAGCAACAGATGTTGTGACACTCGTGGAAAACAGCGGATGAAGCACTAACGTGGTTTTATGAGTCGTTTCGCGGAGTTCTACAGTTCTAAGTCATGTTGTAGCTAAATAAAATGTCATTGGCCCGTATTTGGTGTGTTCATTAGGTTTGCTTTCGTTAATGTTGTGATGTCAAATTCCTGTCCTCTAAATTTTTAGTTTATTTTTTCCGAAAGTCTATCTTTCGTTATTTTCTTGTAATTTTGATTCACGGAAATAACAGTTCTACTATCACATGAATACTCCAGTAAAGCAGACTAAAACTGATGAATTTACGTTGGAAAGCTAGCAATGTGTCAGTGTAATATTTTACATCAGTAATTATCCATCATCAGTGTATCCACACCCCTATTAATCACAACTGCTCTGAGGCAAATATGTGCTTTCATAAACGCATTCTTAACAAATGGTTGAATGGATGGATCTACATCGTACGTTCAACAATATCCAGTTTATTAAACAATGCTTGTTTTAAAATAAGAGAAACATCAATTTTACCCCTTTTAAAGTTACTAGGGAATATATATATATATATATATATATATATATATATATATATATATATATATATATATGTTTATATATATTGGAGCTTTTCTCTTGCATCAGAAATTTTATAAGTAGTCATTTTGTAAATGCATTAGAAGCTTTTGAGTCACGTCCCTTAGACTGTCACGTGTATCAAATTGATAGATTTTTCCCTCCAGGCGAGGCTGTGTATATAATTCTGATATCGGACAGGCTCTCCTGATATCGGACATAGTGAACGGATCGATAGAAAGCGGCGAAGAATTTCCGGATCCCCTACAAAAACAACCACAGAACATTCAAATTCTGAAATCGACCACCCAACAATATTACTACACCGCTACACAGAACATCATCTCCCAATACGAGTGCGCAGTCTCACAAAATTCTTGCTATATCTACTGTGTAAAAACATACGCAAGTTCGGCGTCGTTGGAAGTGGCTTGGCAAAACTCGTAGAACAAATTACATTTTGTTTTGACTCAATTTCGGAAACAGACTCTCCTGAGGTTGAAAAATGTGAGAAATACTTTGAAGATATCAAAGATAAAAAGAATTATACAGAAGCCATGCAAAATGAATCCCGGCACGCTTTAATAGATTTCCTAGGAGAAATAAAGTAAATATATAAATTTACATCTTATATTGAATATCTGCGGATGGTCCCTAACGACATTAAAATTATATTAATTAAAAGAACATGGAACAACTTTAAAAAGTTATATTCTTTCTTTGTGTCAAATGCAAAACGCTGAACAGCTAAGAAGCACTCATTACTGAACTCACGTTCAAGATTCTGTTACTACCTTGACTCCAAATCTTGAAAATATTGTCTGGATAGAAAAACTATTCATCGCTAATGAAATACATTCTGAAGAATTCTACATTCACATCCTATTTATTCAAACAAGGTACTTTGAAAAGAACGGTTTTGTTCTCTTAGGACAAACAAATATGGGCAAATCTTTGGTTATGGAATCGTTATCGGAACCCATACAACCTACCGTCACACACTGGTCTAATCGGGCCTAAAACTTGGTCATAATTGCAAATGTCAGTGGATTTGCGTAAAAATTGGTATCAAGGGGTTTTTGAGGTCGCTAAATTAGAATATCATTACGAAATTTCAAAATTCAAAATGGCGCCTTCAAAATGGCGGATCGACTCATTTAAAAACAAAGAAATGTGCATATAAAAATATACATATGGGGCTCTGAAGGTCATTGATTTCAAATATCATAATGAAATTTCAAAATTCAAAATGGCGGCTTCAAAATGGCTAACTGAGTCATAAAAATTAGCCCAATGTGCGTAGAAATATGTATAAAATGGTTCTACTTGTTCCGAAATCTCATCAACCTCATCATTCTCATCATACAATATTCTGAGACTCTCGTCAGAATTGAGTCCTTTCCGAAACATATTTCAACAACTCACTCAAAAGATAGAAACTAAAATTGATTAGCAAATGATTCGCATTCGAATAAAGATTTCACCTACGACGACCGTACTCTTGTAACACGGAACAGCAACTGAGATGTCACTCCCAACACCCGACGTCATACGATACATGACACATTCTGAAACAGGATGTGTTCTTGGCGATGAGTTCCACGAATTAAAAGCTCGTTGACACTACCTGGAATTATTGCAAGAGGCAAGGAGTAATACCGAATCTAAGCTGTGTTATCAAGCCACAAATGATAGCGAGTGTATAAAAGTCACCCACAGGCTCATTCGGTTAATCTGTTGAGTTTTGTAGTTCAAAAATATTGGGAATATAATAATAATAATAATAATAATAATAATAATAATAATAATAATAATAATGTAGTTATTACTGGCGATGCTCAATTATTAGTGAAAAATCACTAGTGGTTCCACAGCATCTCATAGATTTTCTCGTACTAGTTAAATTGATCGTCTCTTATTTGTCGAACTCTTAATTTTTGTTCCACCTTCTTCTCAGCATCTCCTGGCGCCCAAAACATTTTTTTTACGTTTTCTCAATTTTTTGGATATCTAATAGAACTTTTAAGAATAAGAATATTATAGAAGGGTAAAAAATGTGACTAAATGCACATTTTCATTGAAAGATTTAGAACCATTTTTTATGAACATATCGTTTTATCGTTTCTGAAAGTGCGTATTTTGAAGCACATTTGCACTCAAAACTTCATATTTTCCAAGAAACGTCATAAACTGATTGCGGCAATTGTACTCACAAATGTGATAAGGTATCTGAAATGCCTGTAATGTAAGTATTGATGTCATGAGAGACATTTTTTAAAAAAATTATGAATAATTTTTTTAAAACAGAAGACATGATAGTGGCATTTATGTCATGTTATCCTGTCCGTTTAGCACTATCCGTACAAAAAAAGAAAAAATCTGAAGCCCTTTCGATATATATATATATATATATATATATATATATATATATATATATATATATATATATATATATATATATATTCAATCAAATGTCACCGATCTGTTGGGAACCCAATATCTATGTATACTGATCTAATTTCGTCGGCACTAATTGAATAAACAATATTTTATTTAATATTTAATTATGAATAATTGAATCAAAAATTAGTTAACAATACTTTGAGGTGATCACATTGAATTCACTTTTACACCTTAGTTACCCATAGTTTTGTTTGTGGCGTCAAGCAAAGAAGAATCTTTAAAATACACTAAAAATCTGAAAGTGCTCGGTGGCTTTGGTTATTATTGTTTAATCCCTCCAAAAAATTATATTATTAATTTTACTACTAAAAGTAATTATCTGAAGGAGAAGTAAAAAAATTATTCCAAGAAATCAATTCCCTGTGGCATCGAAGAAACCATCGGGGGCGATCTAGTGATATATCTTACTACGTAGCATTGTAGTATAGTCGCTTTAAAACAAAAAGATGCAGATATGTGCAGCTAAATTTGTGTTATTCTGATTAAGGACATTCTACTTGATAAATAAAAATAATTGAGGCAGGACTACGCAGGACAAAAAATATAATCTACAATATATACGACTAACTTTGTTACGCTACATGGTTTAGAATTCAACCGCATCATATATAAAAATATTATACACTTTTTCTTAAAAATATACTTAACTTATAGCCATAAGTGTCTTATATTCGGAAATACAAAAAGAATCCTAAAAAATATTTTAAACCCTTTTTTTAATTTCACGAATATTGTTGGCAAGAATCAACGAATTCAAGCCGTTGGAGCAACGGTAACTTTACGACACCGTGTGGAAGACAAAAATGATTGAAATAAATTTCTGAAGCTGAAGTAGTATGCTCCAATGTCTTCCGAACGAGATTTGATAAGTCAGAATTCCAAACGCGCACTTTGAATTTTGCAATTATGGCCAGGTTTTTGCCGCGATTAAACCAGTGTGCGTCATTACAAAGTCAAAAGATCGCTCTTCATTCCATTTGGATCAATTGCCAATCAGTTCTGCAATACTCTTCTAAGAACCTTGGATATCGACAGATAGCATTCAAAATGATCATCACTCATCATCATACTCTCACCTCATAATGCAAGGTTTCATAACATTGTCTTACGAAAGGATACAGCCGAAACGCTGATCCCCATAATTACCCACGTCTCTCTCCAGGATAGAATATGACTGGGCCTCGAAGGAGAACGTGTAGCGTGGTCAGAAATGGCCGACACCATAATGATAATAATAATTGTTACTATTATTAATATTATTGTCCATTGAATCTCTTGCGGACAAAGGCGTCCTGAAAATACAGGGACATCTGTAGAGCATGCATTATATCAGCCACTCATAATGCAAGAAGTTGGTAACATTTTATTAAGCCCTAGACCCCAGTTTACACGCACATGCACTTACTCACTTGAAGTTTTCACAGATTTTTGGCTTGTTGTAGTTATTTACCTACTTGAGTCTCTTGCAGGTACAGTTATTCCACTGTTTCTTTATCTTATCACAGTCTACAGCTACTAACCTTCAACATGAGTCTGATGAACTATTTTCATATATCGTTCTTTCTTTTAGCGATAAAATCCCTTAAAATAGTCATTCATAAATGCGT
Organism: Teleogryllus occipitalis; assembly: GCA_011170035.1. Lineage (NCBI taxonomy): Eukaryota > Metazoa > Arthropoda > Insecta > Orthoptera > Gryllidae > Teleogryllus > Teleogryllus occipitalis. The sequence continues at coordinate 300,371 of BLKR01001191.1, read as the reverse complement.
CACATTAAAAAAATATAGTATACTCTTACGAAAGCAGATAAAAAATGAATGAGACTGTAACACTTAAAAGTACCATATTGTATGACAACGAGATTGTTATTAAAATAAACATAAAAATGAGTATTGTTTGAAATAAATTAGAAGTAGCTAATTTAAAGTTAAGACCATTTGTAACGTTGAAACGTTCATTTCTGGCTTGGTAACGTAATTTTCACATGAGGAAATGGAAAGAATGAGGTGGATGAGTTGGCACAGAGGACACAAATTGCGCCAATTGTTGCGAAATTGTGAGCATCTCGTGTGTTTCACAAAAAAGGAGAGTTGGACTAGAGAAAAATGAGTCTATCCGAGCAGGAAATGAGCTAGTCAGTAATGTGTATGTCGGAACTGGGTGCGCTTTAACCGTCAAAATAAAACAGTATAAATTGTAGCCAGGTAAATGGGAGACCTCAGCAGAAAATACTAAGCGAAATTGAACCGGATGTGTTGGAATCTAATGATCCAATAAAATGAGTAGAAGACAGACGAAAAGCGGTTACACGAAATGAGCCAGAGGCAGCATCGCAACACACGAGAACGACTAGAGGCTACTAGAGCTTTCAAAATCAACTCCAACGATAAAAATGCGCTCGGTAAAAGACAGCGCAGTGACGCATTTGTAGGACCAGCGGTACGGCTGATGGAGTAAATGAGTGAAGTAGGGTCGGAGTATTTTGTGTTTCCAGCCACGTCTGCTTTTATGATCATTAGGACATTATGGGTAGTGTATCACGGGTTGTGACGCTGTTCCTACTCTTTTGTATCGCGATATCCGGCGCTGACCTATACGACAAATTGCGTGGAATTTTCCTCTCCAGAGATCTCTTGCAGCGGACATCGCCGCAACCGCGACAATCTCTAAGCTTGCGACTGATCTCCTGACATGTGTGGCATATGTAGAAGTATTTATTTACAAACTCAAAGGATACATTCTGCCGCAAGCGATGGCAAACTGTGGCGTAGACAATAGTGTATGAGCGTTTGCTTCAACCCGTGTGCCCACGTAGTTTACAATGCGTTTTTGTTCTGTTAAGGTGATTTGTTACAAATCAACAATTGAAAAGAAACTTAAAACACAATCTTTTTATATTCAATTGCTGTTGTGAATCTATTAATTAATAATTCTAATAATTACAACAAAATGTTTGAGAAACCATCCTCTTATTTTATCAGTTACATTAACAAACTGTACGTTCCAAGTTTTGATATTATTATGTGAAACATACAATTAGAATCAATAGTTGACCCTAATTATTATTATTATTATTATTATTATTATTATTATATTATATTATTTTAATATTATTTTTATTATATTATTATCCTAATTATTATATATACATTTACATCTGTAGCAGTGTGGTGATTTTTTTACCTCGGAAGTTTGTCGTGTTCTTCCTCCGATAGATGGTGAGATCCGACCCCGACGTAACAGTCGGCTTACAGGGAATATTCCAGGCCAGGTATCTCTTGCAGCGTGGCACCGCCCCAAACGGGAGCAAGCTCTAAGCTCCAAACTGATCTCCCGTCATGCGTGGTAGAGAACTAAATGTTTTATCCCGCGAGGTCCTGCGAAGGATGATGAGATCCAGCATTGACCTAAACTTGGCCATGCGGTGAATTTTCCCGAGTCAGGTATCTTTTCGCATCTGGGCGCCTCCCCAGCCGGAGCAAGTTCTGGGCGGAGCAGTTGGAGCTGCGTGGAAGTTGGCGCGTGGGGACGAGCAGGTGGCCGCGGTGCAGGCGGTGTCTGCGCCTCACGCACCCGCCCCGGGACAGAGAACGCTCCCTCCCCCCCACCCCACCGCCAAGCAGTTCCGCTTCAGCACACGGGGCGTAGGCCGGGTCTTCGCTGTGCGGACGCGTGCAGCTGACTGCGCCAACGCACCGGGCGGGTGGTTGTGGGTGTCGAAATATCCGACTCGAAAATAGAGTAAACTCTCTGTAGTACGAATTCCAATGGATCGCAATAATTCGTTCGTCGCTTTACACATGTCTTAAAAGTTGGTAAAATTTTTTGAGACTCTTGTATATTTAATGCCAATAAATAAAAATGAATTAAATATCTGAGAAACTAGAAAGTGACCCATTCCTAGAAGTGTATGACTGCAATTGGATGAATCTTCGAAACTGGAAGAATAATCCTCTTTCCCGTGAAGTGAACTTCAGTGTATTTTTTTGTAATCAGAATGTTAGAAGGCTTGCTAAATGGGAAGTACAGAATGCATATCATTCTAAGTAAGGATTTCATCTCGATGAATTCTGATGAATATCTAAGGGTGGCGAAAGAATGCTGTGATTACGACATTACTTTTCCCGCAGAGTCAGACTAACTAGTCGTGTCATATCATTTCTAATTCTCAATCTTAGTAATTTTATAATTTATAATCAAAACACAATACGACTACCGTTTTACCTTTTTAAAGTACACACCCAATTTACTTGATCCAATAATAGTTTCAAAATACGTTTTAAAGTAAAGAAATATAACTACTACAATCATACCATGAAAAAAGTATTTTTATGGCACGAAGGTAATCCTATTATGAAGATCAATATCTATACATCGAAAAGATTCTCAGCTACATCCAAGCTCCGCCAACTGGAAGCAACGTCGCAGCGTGAGGCATAATGGATGACGGCGCGTATAAAAGAAAGTTTATGCGACAGCGACCTTTCATATCAAAATCGACGCGGAGTACGAGACAAATATCAAATAAGGCGGTGCCGGGCGGCGCGGCGCTGCGCGGGGTGGCGTGGACTAATCCGCGCGCTGGCGAACGAGGAGAAAATTGAATATTTCTTGGCCCCGCCCTCTTAGGCTTCAATATCCCGGTGCCGCCGCTGTCGGCGGGCGCAGCGTGCGGGAAATGTCCTGCCAGTGGGCGGCAGCCTCCGGAACACCAGCGCCCGGCTGCACAGCGGCCTCCGGCGCTAAGCGCAGACGACGGAGGGAGGTCGGGGTGGGGGAAGAATGGGATCGGGCACCTTGCGTGTTCTTTGGGGAGTTGACCCTTTGGCCGGCTCCTGCTGCGTGCACTTGCAGTGATGGTGTGGGTGGGGGTTCCTTGCTGGGTTGGGCTGTATACCGTGTCGTTGTCGTTGGGTTGGAATGGGATGGGGCACCTCGCGTGTTCTTTGGGCAAGAGACCTTGCAGGTCCTTTGCTCTGAAGCCTCCGTTTACTAGGTTCACTTGTAGTAATGGTTTAGGTGGGGGTTTCTTCCCAGGTTGGGCTAGACAGCATCGTTGTTGCTTTCGGTTTGTAGGTAGTTCTGAGATTTCCTGTTGGTTAGGAACTATCGGAAACGCTTACTCGTCTACTGTTGGTGAGTTGGACGTCTTACTACCTCAATATTGTATTGTGCCATTTTCTAAATTATCTCTTATATATTGCTGCCAGTTTTTTCCTGGAGTCTGCGAAACACAAGCTGCAGCGGCATCCGTCTCTAAGCGCAGGAGACGATGGAGGGAAGTTGGGGTGGGGGAAGAATGAGATCAGGCACCTTGCGTGTTCTTTCGGGAGTTGACCCTTTGCTCTGCTCCTGGTGCTTTCACTTGAAGTTATTGTTTGGGTGGGAGATTCCATGTTGGGTTGGGCTGGACGGTTGTGTTGCTTTCAGTCTGCGGGTGGTGCTAAGATTCCCTGTTGCTTGGGATCAAGCGAGGTACACTTGCACGCCTACTGTTGAGTTGGACGTCTTGCTATTTCGATTTTGTGTTGGGCTATTTTCTAAATTACTTCTTATATATTGCCTCCCATTTTTTCGTCAAACCCTCTCCTTTCTCTTTCTTCTCCACATGATTCCTGATGTATTTTTGACTTCCTTCTTACGATATACATTTCTCTGTTCTAATTTTCTCTTACTTCTGTGAGGATGTTCTCTTCGTTTTACTTGACACTTTTGATACCTCTTTCTTCATTGATCAGCCTTATTCTTAACTTTGATTTGAAATTCTTTGTATTTAGCCGCCGTATTTGAACTACTTTGTTTATAAAATATAATATTTTGCATCCCTTCACATCAGGGGACATTTCTGAAGACGTTCATAGTTAGTTTCTCAATCAGTTAAATAAAATTCATCAGTTACTAAACGTTTTAGTGCTTTCTCTGTTGTTTAAATTGCGCTTCCTACAACAACTTTGTTGTCATTATATCATGATGTCTTATGAGCATGTATTTCAATTTGATCATATAGTCAGTAGATTCCTACTTCTTTTATACAATACAGCGTTGTGAACCTGTCGCTGTAATATACAGTTCTTGTTTTGTAACTCTGAAATAGTATTCACTAAACCACAAACAACAACGGTACTATTCACCAAGATACTGCTACTTCCTTTTGCCAACTGCAATCTTTACGAGTGTCTGTCCCTCATGGCCCCACGTCTGCTTGTCTACTGACAACCATCCACCCTGAACCCCTTTCGCCAACTCTCCGACCTCGTCTTCACCTCCAACGCTTCTACTAGCGAAGGATAGGGTCTGCAACGAGGGGACAGGGGGGGTGAGTAGGCGGCAACTCGCAAACGAGACGGCAGGGGACGAAGGCGCCAGAAACGGGGGCAGCAGCGACGGTGGTGGGGGCGGCGCAGTTCCGCCCCTGGCAGCGCGGGGACAGGCTGCAGCAGCAAGGGGGGCGGGGGCGTGGGCGGAGGGCGTCTGGGGTAAGTAATATATTCCCGTCTTTGAAGCGCCCTCCAGCCCGGCAATTGGGCTAACTTTGAGCAAACTGCGCCGAAGCCGCGATCCAGCAGGCGCTGGAGCCGACGGGCGGCGAGGGCGGCGGAGGAGGTGGGGGATGGTGGGCGGTGGGGGCGTGGCATGGCGGGGTGAGAGGTGGCCGAGGGCGCTGTATTTACCAGGGCGCGCCGCCCTGCGTCGCCGCCCGCAGCTGTTTGCCCAGCGCCGAGGCTAATAATCTGCCGCTGTCTCCTGCGAGCCGCCGCCGCCGCCGCCGCCCCCTGGCAGGTGGCGCGTGGGTGCGCCGCGCGGAGACGAAATGCGGCGATTACGCGCGCTAAGCTCTGGGCGAAGACCTTTGTAAATGGAAGGGCAATTGCGATATTGTGAGCTCCTCTTCCCAGTTGTTGGCTTTGTACGTCTGCCAAGGTCGCTACACGGTGTGAGATATGCCAGTACTCATTGGTATTAAAATATTATCTTCTTTTATTATTTTAGAATTTCCTGAACTAAGTGATCCATTGATTTTTATTCAACACAAGTTAAGTGTTATTATAAAAAGAGTTCTAGTGATTATCAAAATGAAGAAAGAACTTTTTTTTGGGGGGGGGATGGTTCGCAGTTCGGAACCATATCAGAATTGAGACATGCGTACATGTAATTTTAATACCTGTGTCCTTGTAGCGTTCTCCCTTCACATGCCATTGTGGACAAATGATCCACACAGCATCATGTATTTTACTCGTATATCAAGATGATTCCCAAGTTGTAAGAATTGCATCAAAATGTCTAAACACTACCATCGTTACGTAGATTCCTCATCTTGGGATTGATTCCAGTTTTTTTCTTTGAAATTAACAATCATACGCCAGAAATCGTCTGACTTTAAAATTGTTTTGCAACAGGAAATGTAACTCTAAACATTTCATACAGTTAATTTTTGGTTTTCTATGAACAATGACTGACTTGTTTTCTCGCACGTTACAAGGAAATTAAGAATGACTAATTTTTAAACAATTAGAAATTATTAAAATAGAGATAGCATTTCAAAGAGTAATTTATCGTGTTTATACATCTGATGTCCTGTGAATGACACGTCGAGTCTCAAAATGATACGTATGGCGCTAAGTGCTCAGGTGTGATAAATGTGTGAAACCAACAAATAATGTAGTATTTTATGTGATACGCACAATAGAAGCATAAACGTCAGATATCTGAAGTCGTAAATTTGAAAAGCACTCGCCTTATCGGAGTAGACGGCATTATCGCATAATTATTTTTCATTCTGATTCTTTAGATTTGAAATTCCTAAAATAATTTTTCGATCTATTTTGTCGTCTCATATTCAATTTTGTGCAACATTTTAATTTATATTATTTTAGTATTAAAACTGAGAGGATAGTATTTGAAGAATAAGCTTCAATTTGCAAAGAATAAAATAAAGTAATCAAGTCAATAAAATATTGTTAATTGTAATATTAACATACGTGCTGAACCGACGTTTAGAGTTTCAATTTCACAGAACTGAGGTTCATATTCCAATTTAATATACTTCTTCTATTTGAATATCTTGGGAACAGTTCAGTTTGAGAAAAAACATACGTGATGAAAGGTGAAAATTTGCGTCTGAATGCTGCATACTTGCAATATTAGAATACCAAGATGATATTGAAAAATATCCAAAAAGAATGCATCATGCTTTGTTCCTTTTGGTGCTGCGTTGTCCCGAAAACGTGATGTTTTCTTCTATCATAAAAGAACGTGGGCTTCGCAAACACATTTTGCAGCTGCGACAGATTCAATCGAGTGAGTGAAGGTCAAAGCGACGCACGAAAACAGAAACAAACAAACATCTTAGCGAAGCGTCACGTAACCGAGAAAGATGTGAAATTTTATTCTCACTTCGACATCACTTGTTTTGATTTCGAACAACAAATACGTGCACGCGGTTTAAAGTTTCTTCGAATATAACACCAACTACCAAAACAACCAATATACATTGTAAGCTTCAGATATCTGGTGAGTATTGAATTGATGTCTCCTTGTACACCGGTTTTGAACTAAAAAGGATCAGTATTTGAGAAATAATTGATATTGGTTTCTTTGAAATATTTTTTAATTTATCTCACAGCTGTTGAAAGGGAAAAAATATAATCTCTCTGTGCTACAAAAGTTCACGAGTCGTATTTAATTTAGTTCATCGTATGCATTCTTTTGTTTACTCTCACGCTCTCCACGTTAATCTCCTTGCTAAAAAAGTAATTCAATATTCGGTTGAGAGTGTAAAGAATTTAATACTACTACCTAATTTACAGAATCAAATTTTTGTTGTTTGTTCCATTAAATTACATCACATCTTGCACACATTAAAACGCAAATCAGAAGATGCACGGACTTATTTTTATCACCACCTGCCAGAACAATTTTATTCTTCGTTGTTCTCATTTCATTACACATAAGAATTGGCAAAAGTTCAGTGCTTGTTCAAACATTGACAAATCAAATCTAGCAATCTGTGTTCTAAATAAGAAATATAATGAGTATATTTTGGATAATATTCACGTGTTTGTATCGCCTTCTTAGCATATAAATGACTTAAGCAATAAACCATGTACGTTAACATTTCTGAGAGTTCTCATAAAACTCACAAAAGGTTTTAATGGCTTCTTAAATAAATATTTATCATTAGACAGTAGATAGGGATCAAGCTTTATGATATTAAGTATGATATATGTTCGGGAGAGGAATCTTTTTGTTTGTGGGTCTGAGATTTATGGAAATGTAACATTGAAACAGGAAATTTAATACGATTTTCTTAATTTGAAAGTAGAGTATTTATAAGAATTTGGTTGGCCGAAGACATCTTTTCTGTTCAGTTATAGGAAGTGAAGGAATGTCATAGATTTTAATGGTGTCACAGAATTGTATGACGTAATGTGTAATACGCGGTTCAAAGTTAAAAATAAGGCGAAGGACATATTTTTAAAATTGTTTTCCTCAAAACCAACTTGATTCAAGATTTACACAAGTTGAATCACTATTATTAATTAAAGATTTTAAGGATAATAAGCTCCGCTATTAAGTCTTAACATACCTTTCACAATATTGTTTGACGTTTTACTCAATTCACATAATTTTTGCATCAATATTTGGGAACATTAAAAATATACGACTCCGATTTACTGCTCATTTCCACAGACCACAGTTCCTTTCCTCGGGATTTTCATTTCTTGAGTTCTATTTTATCGTTCATTTCCATTTTCCTTCCCTCTCGACACGCTTCCTCTCATAAACTCGTGTTCGTCGAATCTTGTCGTCAATCGCCGTCCTTTGAAGCGACCTTCCCTCGTGTAGATCGCATCTGGTGCCACGCACTGGGGACGTACAGGGGTCGGCTCAGAGATGCTGACGGGGCAGCGCGATCTCTGCCTCTCCATCGCCACTCCACCCTGCTCCCGGCCACGCCCCATTGACGTCGCACCGCCCCCTCGCCGGATTGCTTCCCCCATGCTTCGGCCATAGGGCTCCCCGCCACACCCCCTGTCAGGGCTCGGTGTCACAATACGTCGCGTTTCTCTGAGTTTCCTCCTTGGCACTTTCTTTGTTGTGCAGCCCCAGTGCGCTGTTGTACGATCAAATTTCATCATGCAACTCCACCACGGATCACTAACTCGCTACTTCATTATGCTATCTCACCATGCAACCCCGCTCCTTGTGTCACCAACACGCATCACCATCATGCATCATCACCATGCGTCACAACGCATCTCCATCATACAATCCCAATACGCAACCCTACCACGTATCACCACCACTCAACTCCATACAACCCTTACACGCAACTTGAGCCATTCTATCTCAACATGCAGCCCCAATACGTGTCATCAACACGAAACTCCTGGATACGTATGCACCTTTCATATGCATCCCCCAGCTTTACATATGTATCCAGCCCTGTCCCGTTACTGTCACTCCTTGCCACGTCCCCACCCCGGCGCCACCCTGTTGCCTCCCCGCCACCGCCGTGCTACCACCGATCGAGCGGTGGCGCGCTCTCCGCTCCGCCTCCACTCCCCCGCCTCCTCCCAGTCGCGACGTCCCGCCGCGTCGCCCACCCCGCCGTCGCGCCGCTCGGCCCGCCGTCGCCTCTCTGCCACTCCCCGCCACCCCCATCACCGACCTGCCGCCGCGCCCTATCCCATCCCGTGCAAGCATCTCCGAACCCCTGCCTCTCCTTCCCGTCACGGTCCTGTCCGGCATCCGCCACGCCCCCTCGTTGCTTCGTCCCCGCCACGCCTCCATATCCTGCCTCCATCCCGACGCGTCGCCCAACCCGCCTCCCTGCCGCCCGGCCCGCCGCCACCCCGCAGTCGTCTGCCTGTCCCCGGCGCCCCATCGTCAGCTCGCCGCCGCCTCGCTGGGTGCAAGCATCCGCGTCCCCGCCACACCGCTCGTCCTCCCCGCCACGCTCCCTCCTGGCACCCGCCACGCCCTCCCACCGCTTCTCCTGCCCGCCACGCTACTTCCTGGCACCCGCCACGCCCTTCAACCGCTTCTCCTCCCCGCCACGCTCCCTCCTGCCACACGTCACGCCCTCCCACCGCTTCTCCTCCCCGCCACGCTCCCTCCTGGCACCCGCCACGCCCTCGCGTCGCTTCGGCCCCACCCCACCACATCTCCTCCCCGGCACCCGCCACGACCCCGCGTCTATTCGACCCGACCCGCCTTTGCCTCGTTTCATCCCCGCTTTGCAATCCCAACGCGGTGCTCTTGCGGCAATGTATCCCCGCCATCCCCGCCTCTCTCCTCTCTCCGTCGCTAGGCCTCGCCTCGCGCCCCGTCGCGCCGCCGTCTCGGCCCCACAGAGGCGCTCCAAGAGTGTGCAGAGCGTGGGCGGGTGTTTGGCTGAGAGACAGATTAATTGGAACAGATTAGGCGGCGGGGAAGACGTTCGAAGGAGGCCGGCCCGGAGGGGGGAGCGCTGGCTGGGGAAGCAAGGGAAAGAGTAAAGAAAAAAGAAGAAAAATCGATGCGATGATATAAGAAAGCAAAGGAGGAAAAGGACAACTGTATAGAGGTTTCGAAAGCAATGAATTCTCTGGATTGGGGTCGCACTGGTTTATTTGGTGATGAGAGAAGGGATTGTGATGAAGAGGAGGATGAGGATAGAAGAATGTAGTCACAAAGATGATGGAAATAGAAGTGGAGAAGTTAAGGTGGCGAACAAAGAAAAGTTTGCATAGAAGAATCAGGAAGAAAAACAAGGACTTCGGAGAAATTGTGAGATTAGAGAAGTAAAGATTGTGAAGAAGACGAATGAGAAACAGGAATTTTGAAGTTTGTAATCTGAATATACAAATTGTTTGTAATCAAAATAAGTACGTAATGAAAATAACTCTAAAGATGGAAGTAGAGAAAGAGAATGAAATATTCGAAATAATAAACCAAGAATTATAGTAAATTATACCAGGTTGCAAAACGAAAAATCATGTATAAAGAAAACATACGAGTAGATTGACTCATTAGGATCAGTGCATTAGGCAAATATAACTCATTAGGATCAGTGCTACAACTAATATGAGAAACGGAAGGAATAGACAGACTGAATATGTTAGGATGCGGGCTGGGTGTAAGGCGCAAAATAATACCGCCACAAAAATTTAAGGTTCTTGAAATATCTTGTCTACAAACAACCCATCAGCATACAACCCATGGAATAATTTCTAGTATCAGGATAGGTGAAGAAAGTAGTGATGAGTTTAAATCCAGCAGACATGACAGAAGTATATTAGAAAGATATCTTGCATTTAAATATTGGTCCGCATAAATAAGTATCGTTGGTGAAGACTGGTGACGGGAAAAGTATTAGAATGAAGGTCATTGTACAATGAAAGGCATAACAATGATAAAATTTGTTGGAGCATGTGGGGTGAGTTGAGTGAAGAGAGTCATGTTAGGGTAGGTGGGGCAGAGCAGAGTGGGTCGGGGAGAGGTATGGGGCGGAGCAGGGTGCGGCGGGTAGGGTGACTAGAGTGGGGAGAGTTACGGTGGGGTAGATGGGGCAGGGAAAAGTGGGCCGGACAGAGGTATGGGGCGGAGCAGGATAGGGCGGGGTGGGTGAGTAGAGTGGGGAGAGTCATGGTGGGGTAGATGGGGCAGGGCAGGTGGAGCGGTTTGGGTGAGTATATTGGGGAGAGTCATGGTAGGTTAGATTGGGCAGAGAAAAGTGGGCCGGGGAGAGGTATAGGGCGGAGCAGGGTGGAGCGGGTGGGGTAACTGGAAAGGAATGGGGAGAGTCATGGTAGGATAGATGGGTCACCGCGGAATGGGCCGGGGAGAGGTATGATGCGGAGGCGGGTGGGGAGGGTGGGGAGAGTAGAGCGGGAAGAGTTAAGATGGGGTGGTGGATGAGGCGGGGCAGAGTGGGCCGGGGAGAGATGCGGGACGAAGCAGGGTGTGGGGGTGTGGCAGAGTGGGATGGGTGGGGGTGAATGGAGTGGAGAGTGTCATAGTGGGTTAGATGGGGCAGGGCAGAGTGGGCTGAAAAGAGGTATGTAACGAAGTAGGGTGGGGCGGGTGGGATGAATAGAGTGGGGAAAATGAAGGTGGGGTAGATGGGGCAGGGTAGCGAGGATCGGGAAGATGTATGGGGCGGTTCAGAGTGAGACGGGTGGAGTGAGTGGAGTGAGGAGAGTCATGATAGGTTATATGGGGCAGGGCAGAGTGGGCCGGAGAGAGGTATGGGGTGCAGCGTAATGGGACGGGTGGGGTGAGTAGAGCGGGGAGAGTAAAGGTGGGGTGGTGAGTGAGACGGGGCAGAGTGGACCAGGGAGAAGTGAGGTGGGAAGCGGGGGCGGAGCGGGATGTAGCGGGGCGGGGCGATGGGGAGCAACGGTATCTCCAGCGAGGGCGGTGAGGCGACAGAAGGGAGAGGCGCGGAGCGGAGAGGAGAGGAGAGCGGGGACCGGGCAGGGGCTGGGAGGGGCGGCGCTGGGATCAGGGTGATTTACGGCTGTGCTTCCTGCGCAGCGCACTTCGCATCGCTCTTATCGGCGACGTTCGCCTCCTTCGCGCTGCCCTTTATTAATCTTCTTTCGCCTCGTTTTCATTTAGTGTCTCCTTGATTTCTCTCATTTCACTTCTTTTTATTGCCTGTGTCGTCCGTTTACGTCTGTTTGCTGAATGTTGTGAATTTCTGAATTTTCTTCTCGACTTTCGGCGTCTTGTTCTTTCAAGTTTAAGCGAATTTTTCATTATAGCGGTGTGTTGCCTTTGGTTTTCTCTTCCTCAGAACAAATTTTGTAAATGACTTCATCTCGCCCCTTTTTTTTCTTTATATTAATCCTTAAATTAGATTGCGGATAATTCTTTAAGCATTATACCTCGTTTTTTACGTAATTAACTGGCACTTTTTTACTCTCATGTACTGTTTCGATAACTTCTTTCAGTAAAACTCTTCTCTTTACTCTCATTCAACCACATAATTCATTACGAATACTCTTACATCAATGTTCCCAACGACGCCCGTACAAAATACGAAATGAAGTTTAAACGTTTAATGAATAAAACTAACAATTAAAATTACACACTATTTTGCATTTATGTATCTTATCTACAAGGTGCAATTCCATTTCGTCTCTTTTACACTTCAGCAATTTGTATTGTTCTAGCTGGAGCCTATTATAGCCGCTTTCTTTTTCGCATGTCCTAACTGCTCCTCGCCAGCTTTTACGTCTGTCTGGGAATTGCGCACGCAATTTGAGAGTCTCTACGATTCGGACGTGCCAGTCCTTCGCTAAACACAATTACTCAGGCAGAGACGAGTCCGCAGAGATTCTTTTACCGTTCGCAAGATACAACGCAAAAGCCATTACTCCGATTCGTCAGGATTAAAGTGGCCGTTATATTGATTCCTTTATTGTGAAACTGCACTTCTTGGGAGTGGATATCTGCTGATGCCACTAAATGTAATGGCACAGAATACAAGGCCCTTAGACACTGAATGAACTTCCTCGAAGCTATTAATTATTTGGAGGAGATATTGTTTACAACCCATTGTTTACAAGCCTTCTAAATGAATACAAGCTGGTTTAATGGATCAGATCATTATGAAATCGTCCAACTGAGTTCAACACTCAGTTGGACGATTTCATAATGAAACTCATGTTTAAGCATCTCCTAGTTTTTTTATTCGTCATATGTTTTGTGCTCTTTAAACTTTGCTTTAAAAGTACGGCATGAGCAAAAGTAATGTATAAAATGTTAAATAATGAGCAATCATTTTTCCAACTACAAAATCGAATTTGAAATTTCTCTAATCGATGTAAATGAATTATGACGTATATTTTTATTAGTTTTCATAAAATGCAAGATATTTGAAAATAAAAATTTAGAAAACTGTTACGGAAGTATCTCATCAGATTTATAAAATAAAGAAGAGCTGATAATTCGTATTTTCGATAAAAAATTTGATTTATGGTTAGCTCCACACTACCAATTTTGATTATAAATTTCATCCGTAGTTACTTAAAGGCCACCTTGGTCCTAGAAACAAGTTCCTAAAACGCCCTGTAGCTCCAGCAAACTCAGGAACGACGGCCTCCAAAACCAGTTTTAATATAAAGTATCAGTTAAGCTAAGCTGGGTTTAACTGTAATTGGATTATCTCATTAGTTTCACGTAAAACCCCGCAATATTAATTTTCAAGAATATCCTCTCACTTGTGTAGGCAGCTTATTTGCGTGGGTGTGTAGAGACGGGAAAAGAAACAGGGATGAAAAAATAAACAACAAAGTATAAAAACAAGGAGAGATAGAAACAGATTTTCTTATCTCTATGACGAACCAAACTTAACATTTTCCGAGGTAAAAATACGTATTATTTGAAGCCAATTCTAATAATTTAAGGTGTATATATTACAGCAGGTAATAATTTCACTAGTTATATTATTGAATTCTTGACCTGAGAGAATCTTCCAAGTAGGTCTATACCCGTGAAAATTCTCGTGAACAATTGCGTATTACGATGCTTTAAACGGTTCCCGTTTACTCTTTGACTAACAGAAGTACGGTTGAGATATTTCATTATATTCGTGTTGTTTCAAGATATTTAAAAACACAAAATCTAAATATTTGTTTTCTCCTTCGAAGAAAAGTGCTTTTTGTTTTCAATTGGCACGAAATTAAATTTTGTTTGTAATTTATACAGCGCTTGCATTTTTAAATATTTCGACAGCTTTTTTGGATGAACTGTATATCAGTACTGTTGATAAGTTTCTTTCAGTCACTAAATATGGGTATTTATTGTCTTTCTCAAACCTACCCTTTGAAGTGGAAGGGGCATTGATCTTATTTCGAATATTCGTACTTCGTTGTTACTGATATAAATCTCCTAACAGCTCTTTCTTAATTTCTTAAGCTACTGAGAAGGTTGTTGAGAAGGTAAATAAACAATCGAAAGAAATAAGTATTGAGAACAAAGAACAATGACTGCACCTCATCACCTGAGCTATTGTAATATTATTTAACGAGCTACAGGACGCTTCTCAGCAATATACACCTCTGAGCTGAGAGCTTGCTATGTAACTTTCATACTTGACGCAGCGCGACGAACAAAAAAGGTTACCGTGACCATTTTCAATTGAATTGTGACCCTCATATTTACTCGAAAATGGATAATATGATAATACAATAAATATCAGCTTCTTAGTAAATTATGTCTTTCAATTAACTGGAAAAGTCAAATCCTAAACCTTACACATACTGCCTATTGCATGTATCGGGTGTACTCCGGTGTTAACACGCTGTGTTGTTCCAATGGTGATGTTTCTACAACCACTACTTTTAATTATATTTAATTATGTAACATGTCCCATGAACTGGTGAACTTCTAACCCCGTTGCAATGCGGAATGCAATAGGTTCGAACGAACTTCTAAGAAAACCAAGAAAAGAACAGAGCAACATCGCAAGCTCCAAGTGACGTACAATGGCTGAATTTTAACCTCGGTCCCAGACGTAAACACCGAGAAGCCTGAACATTGAAACATGCATTTCCAACAGCGACCGTGTCACTCAATTTGAGTTTTACAAGCAACCCTCTTTAAAATATTATTCCTAGAAGTATTCCGCGGATATATTTATTTAATTGGCTGTTTGAGCCGCGACCACACTACGTCATTTTTATTCTCAAGAAGGCCACGATTACACCGAAACCTTGGTAAATTCTTTGGCCATCTTTGGGACGTCACCCGAACAACCGCCTGACACTCCATGTAGCGCCCTTGCAACTGATCGGGGACAATATCACCTCTCCGGGGACAATATCACTCGATTAGAGCTTTGAAAACCACAATCTTAGTCATGTGCTTTGTCACATGAGCTGGTAAACATTCAAAACATCTAACCCCCGTCGACAGTGTGTAATGGAATGGCTGTCTACAGGATTTCTGAGGAAGACGTCGTAGAAAGGAAGAGAGAGGAGTGGCGCTTGCAGGACGAAGGCCCGGCATGGCCCAATGCCCCACCCCGCTTCCCATGCCCCTACTTTGCACCGTCACGCCCCCCACTCCTCCACACCCCTGTCCCGCTCCGCACCACCGCGTCAAACCCGCACCGTCCCACTCCGCCCGTCCAGCCCCGCTCCGCTCCGCCCCACCCCGCCCCACTCCGCTATCCAGCCCCGCTCGGCCCCACCCTGCTCCACCCCAGCACACCCCGCTCCACCCACCATGCCCTGCTCCACCCCGCCACGCCCCGCTCCGTCCCACCCCGCCCCACTCCGCCATCCTGCCCCGCTCCGCCCCACCCTGCTCCGCCCCACCCCGCCCCGCTCCGACCACCATGCCCTGCTCCACCCCGCCACGCCACCCGCCACGCCACGCCCCGCTCCGCTCCGCCCCGCCCCTGCCCCATTCCGCCCGTCCAGCCCAGTTCCGCCCCTATCCTGCTCCGCCCCCGCCCCGACCCGCTCAGCCCCCTCGCTCCGCCTCGTCCTTCCCTTGCTCCGCTCTACTTCGTTCCGCATCGTCCGCTCCAAACCGCCACGCTCCACACCGCCCGGCCCCGCCATGCCCCGCACCGGTCAGCTTCGCCCCGCTCCACCTCGCGCGGCCCCACTAGATCCCACTTCGTCCCTTCCCGCCCCCTTCCTTCCCCACTAGATCCCACTTCACCCCTTCCCGCCACGTTCCCCCCGAACCTCCCCGCTCCCCGGTACCCGCTCCGCCCAGCCTCCGCACAACTCCCCTCCGCGCCGTACCGCTCCGCACCGCCAGCTCCAAACCGTCTCGTCCCGCCCCGCTCCACGACACCGGCAATGCGACAAATGGCGTCGACGGCTCCCGGGGCCCCAGAAGTCTCGCCGCTTTGTCTCGTCGCGGCGGCGCGCGGATATTAAATAGAGCGAGTGAGTGTTTTGCCGCCACCGCCGCCGCCGCCTGCGCCGACGGGCGTAATGTTTCTTGTGTTTACTTTAACGACTTTCGACGTCGAACTTTCTCGATTACGCGTCTTCTTAACGAGGCACGTAACAGCTCATTCAATCTGCCTTCTAAGGAGAATTAATGCCGACCAGAATGATTTTCGCCGAAAAAGTTGGGCGTCGTGGAGCGGTTAAGTAAACGAGCCATCTCGACAAACTGAAAGACTCAGCTGCGCGCGTACTCACTCTGGAGAGTGGTTGTCGTATTCGCGCATTGCGTTCTCCGCTTCCACTTCCCTGGCTGTCGGAGAGGCCCATAGAGGTGGTTAATCGAGGTTAGCAAGGATCATAAGGCGTTTCTGTGAGCGAGTGATTGGACATGGAGTTGAAATTATTAATCAAGAGTTTTAATAATATTCTTCATTATCATTATAATTAGTTTCTATAAAAATAATATCAATAATAATAACAACAATAATAAAAGGTTTTTTCATTTAATCCAAGATACAAAATACTAGAATCATAACTATTGCAATTTAGTGATTACAGGAAAATTAACATAAAATGTGGATGTGGAAATAATCATAGAACATGTAATACTCAAAAAGATTTTGAAATTGTATGAACTATTTAAGTGTTCAAGAGTTATAATAAATTTAAACAAAACTGTTTATGAAGAAAATATATAATTCGGTAAATAAATCCACAAAACGTGTTGCAGTGAAGCTAAAATGTACAAGATAATATTCGTTAATAAATACAGAAGGAACGTGGCATTTTTCTGTGACATTTTGAATATTAAAATTAATATAAAGCAATTTTCTCGCAAAAAAATACATTAGAATAAAAAATAATTAGATTTTAAAAGTATTTGAATTTGAAGAATATATTGTGATTCATTTTAAATAAATAATTAATTTTTTTGGAAATTCGACTCCTTTTTAGAATCTCCAGAAATTGAATTTTGGGTCCCAATATACTACCCTAGTAATTCCAGTAATCGACTAAGAGCAGATGTAATAAAAATTACTAAGAAACATCCCATCTCACGTTATCTTAACAGGAAAATTTGGTCAAATCATCCTTTTATATACATACAGTATTTTTGAAAAGATTTGAAAAATATTTAAAGTGTGACCGCTTACATTTTCGTTAAAGGCTTAACATGAACGTTTAAAGCGAGTTTATCGATGGGAATATTATTATCAAAAATTCAGAGAGGAAGAATGAAAATGCAACGTAAGCATGCATTTTGGATATGCGTGGGTTATTGGCTTTTAACACCTGCGAGTTGTACTGTGCCAGTCCTTTTTACTCCTTTTTCCGGTCATTTATTTTTAGACGCTGAGTTTCGTAAACTTAATATTTCCACTTTTATTTTAGAGCAAGTATTAGCAAAGAATCTCAACAGGAGATTTACTTAAAGAAGACCTGTGCATGTAGTGAATTTAATTTAAAGATGAATACAGTTTTGTTTCTTTACTATTCAACACGAAACTTTTTCTTTACAAATTAAATAAGACAAAATTATGACCGCAAATAGATTTGTGAGATCCTTGGAATAGTTACTACACTTCTTCGTAAAAAAGTATTTGACTCGTTGTGAAATAGGGCGTGAACAGTGAGTTATAATCTCATTCTTCCCAAGATAACTTCAACAAGAAAAACCAAATGACAGCGAAACAAAATACACCACTAGCAGACAAGAGCGCAACTTCGAACAGTTAGATACACGTGATGTGTCTCGCAATCTCGCTGTTCTTTTTACAAAACAAACTTACTAAAGAATACGCGAGAATATTATGAAGTTTTCTGTCGGGCTACTAAAATAGAGGGACGGAATCCTGGCTGCCAGAAAGAAAGTTTCGTAAACATTTTCGTGTGGAAGGTTTACCTTAAGATATTATCGGCTGTGACACAAGCAACTTTCCTCAACAAAGGTTGTTAGAGCAGGCGAAAATTCGCATTCTCAACGTAGTCTAGTGTTTTACGGTGCGACAAGGTAAAAAAAAGTGTTGTCACAAGAGATTTCCATGATGTAGGAAAACATGATACTAATTAAGCTCTAATTAGAATACTTCTATTCGCGTGTCTTATATGATGGCATTAAAATACAGATTTGGGATTATCCACAGTGGAAGTTAAAAATAGTAATAAATAGTCACTTTAGAAACTATGTCAGTAGACCAGGCATGTCAAACTGTGCAGGCCCGAGGTACTTGCATACCTGGGATGTCTAGCACATGTGCGAACAAGGAGAACTTCTCGGACTTCTCGTTCATTTACCCTCCAAATCAAGAAAGGAGTGTAAAGGCGCAATTTAAAACGGCTCGAGGTGAGATGTAGGGACTTAATTCGAAAAACATGTTATCAAGGTTTATTCTACAAAAAAACAAGATTTGAATAATGTTTTTATTGTTTACAATTTATTAATATTTCATGTTCATTTTCTTTTACATTCGACTTTGTACATGTAGAAACATTTGGCGAAGGGGCACGAATATATTTGGAGGGAAAATTCTTTGTTTTTGTGTTTGTTGTTAATTGTGTATACATAAATAATGTGAAATAAATTAACTAGTCTCTCTTACAGATGAACAGTTCAAAAAAAACTTTTAAAAACCGTTCAAAAAAATTATTAACGCTCAAAGAGAAATAACTGTGACTGACCTCTCCGAAGACTTCTCCAAAAAATCTGTTATGGGCAGGTATCCAATGACTTACCATTAACACGCATCGCTCTTACAATCCTTTCTTTTAAACCAGAGGCCAGTCGTTCTAGACGCAGTATCCGTTAGCTGACGCACAAAGTCGCTCTACCGACCCAAAATGCTAAATAAATTCTTACTGTTTGTCGGTCTATAGTTGGTGCGATCACCGCGTACGGTGTAAGGCGTACCGGCAGCGTAACCTCCAGGCCTCGCGGCTATGGCTTACGGGGGTACGTGTTGTTAGCACGAATAAATACATACGATATACATAAATAAAATGATTCAAAAACGTTATATCTCGTAAAAGAGGAGGATAATACTTTTCCTTTCTTTTAAATTGCACTTCCCGAGCGCCCGCCCCAATCCATTATTGAGGCGTGCGTCGCCATGTGAGGGGTTGTGGGGAACTGCACTGCAGGCCGGCGCAGTGCGGCGTCTTCTAAAGAGCACCAGCGGAGGACCCAGGGGGGCCGCAAACCAGAAGGCGCGCCGGCGATACCTGGCCAGCCACGCCCACTCCGCCACCGCTTCCGCTCACCACTGAGACTCCCCCCCACCGCCATCTCCGCCACCGCCACCGCCACCGCCACCGCCACCGCCACAGCCACCGCCACAGCCACTTCCTCCGCCTCCACCACCGACACCGACACCGACACCTCCTCCGCCTCCACCACAGACACGGACACCGACTCAGCCTCAACCTCCGCCAATACCTCCGTCACCACCTCCGCCTCCGTCTCCGTGCGCCCCATGCGCCAACAACTGGCGTTATCATCACCGTCACTTCGTGTACACCCTACCACCGCCTCTGCCTACACACACACACACTCTCTCTCTCTCTCTCTCTCTCTCTCTCTCTCTCTCTCTGCCTATCTATCTCATTTATCCTCCACCTCCATCATCGTCTCAGCTTCCGTGTACACCTGCGTTTTTTTCACACCTTCCCCTGCCTATGCATTCCCACTGCCTCCGCCATAACCTCCGTCTCCGCACTCCCTAAGTATACCGATCACCGCCTCCGCAACCCCCGATCTCTGCCCTGGTATTTGCAATCTACCTCGTTTATTGCGCACATCCAACACTCCTTATCCTCCACCTATTTTCGACACTTTGCCTTCTCTGTATTCTACGTCTTTATCACGAACCCACCTACCTTTGCACATCCTTCGCCTCCGCCACCAACTCATCTGCCTTCACGTTTCTCTTTGTATGTGTGTCCACTTTCACCCACATACCACTGCATCCGCCTTCACGGGCGTTTCCGGCGCAGTGCTGCCAACTGCCGCTGCCTCTCTCACCAGTACTTCCTCTTTGGATCCAAATCCTACTCAACGTCTACTCTTTGTCGCTTCTTTCGCTTGCTCGTCCTCCTCTGCCTTCTACTGGGCATATCCTCCCACCTATCACCATTGTCGCCGCAGTCACCGTTGCAGGTGACAGGTGCTCTCATCAATGCATGATCTCTATATTACTATTTTACTGTTTGGTTTCGTTTTTCGTGTTTCCGGGCGCGTCAACTGCTTCGGTCATTAGTCCCGTTAGTGTAGTGCATGTTTCTTTCTCGGGAGATGGCGGTGATCTTCCCCCGCTGGATGGCGAGATCCGCCGCCGACCTACCGTCGGCTAGTGGGGTTTCCCCCTAACCAGGACTCTCCCACCAACGGGGCACCGCCCCAGACGAGACAAGCGGTCCCGACCGGTCTCCCGGAATATGTGGTAGTGTAGTGCATGTTAGTGTAAGTGTGTGTGTGTGTAAGGGGAGAGGATAGGACAAGGAAGAGGAAGGACAGATCGCGCGCGGTCCGTGGACCGTTTGGTAGGGTACTGCTCCGGCATTCGCCTGGTGTTCATCGGAGAAACCACGGAAAACTACCGATCAGAGCAGCCGGCCGCTAGAATTCTCCTCCAGACAGCAGCTGAATTCGATCTAGCTGAAAAGCTAGTGTCGAAAATCCTGCCGCTGTCAGGACTCGAACCTAGGACCTCCCGGTTAGAGGCGCTGCAGTGACATCAGTTGATGCACTGAGCTACCGCTACCGGTATTTTACTGTTCTTCGAACACTTTTTATCCCTCTGTCTATATCGTATTCCTCGGGCCTACGGTTTGTTATACTGACGTCCCTCACTTTGCCAGATTGCTCCCCAACAAGCATTCTGAGTAAATGTCGATATATTCGTTCATATAGAACCTCTGTGAGCTACTCACATTCTCTTCGATATTTTGGATCCAATCATTTCACAATTATACTCCATTGGAGAAGAAGACATGATCGGTTTTAACCGAACCTTTTGCGAGATTATTCCCTCAATCATATCTTTCAAATCAAATAAATCAAATCTTTCAAATCAAATATATAAAATAAACATTTTTCAAATCAACCATCGTGTTTTATTGATAGGTAAACTAAACGCTCTATTTCAGTCTGAGAGGTACCGAGAATAATTAGTAAAACGGACTCGAACATGTAATATTCAGCATGAAATTAACGCAATTAGTTTAATACTTATTATTTTATTTATGAAATTTTTAATTTCCTGATATTTGATCTCAATTTAATAATAAACGTTTCATTATATTTTCAAATAACACTTTATTTCTAAGCTTCTACCACCAGTTTCAGATTTCTTTACTCCTTTCTCTGCACGCCATTCTTGTATGTGTGCCGTCTGTCATATACAGAAAAGAACATTACCACATTTTCTTCCGAAACTGACCAAAGGCAACGCAGATCTGTGTTTTGAATCAAGTCTCTTCAACGCCATTCAAAACAACTCTACTGTTCAATAAACCACATTATCACCCACGCCATCACAGCTATTTGAATATGTAATCACCAATTTCACCACCTACTTCCAAAGTGGTCGACCTCAAATTATTAAGACATACCCTTCACATTATTTTCTCCTCCTTCCTTCTACGGGCACGTCAACTACTGAGGTCATTAGTCCCGTAAGTGTAGTGCATGCTTACTCTTACTCTCTCTCTCTCTCTCTCTCTCTCTCTCTCTCTCTGGATGTGGCGGTGTTCTTCCTCCAATTGACGTCGAGATCGGGCGCCGACCTACCGTCGACAAGCGGGGGTTTTCCCCAATCAGGTATCTCCCATCCGCAAGGCACCACCCCCACCGGGAAAAGCTCTAAAACTCCGACTGGTCCCCCGGCATGTATGGTAGTGTAGTGCATGTTAGTAAAAGTGTGTGTGTATGTGTGTATGGGGTAAGGCTAGGACAAGGAAGAAGAAGGAAAGATCGCAAGCGGTCCGTGGATCGTTTGTTAGGCTCCGGCATTTGCCTGGAGTTGATCCGAGAAACCACGGAAAACTACCAATCAGAGCAGTCGGCCGCTAGAATTCTCCTCCAGACAGCGACTGAATTCGACCTACCT
This sequence comes from Teleogryllus occipitalis, assembly GCA_011170035.1. Classification (NCBI taxonomy): domain Eukaryota; kingdom Metazoa; phylum Arthropoda; class Insecta; order Orthoptera; family Gryllidae; genus Teleogryllus; species Teleogryllus occipitalis. The sequence goes on along the minus strand of BLKR01001191.1, from coordinate 278,133 downwards.
GAAAAGCTTGAGTCGAAAATCCTGCCGCCGCCGGGACCCGAACCTAGTCATAGGCACTTCAGTGACATCAGTTGATACACTGAACCACCTCACGCAGTGACTATTTTTCCAAATTCCTTCTGCGCATACGCCCTTACATCCACCATACGTTCCACGAAAGTTCACGTACCTGCCGCGGCCAGCGCCACCACCGCCGCTGCCTTCGCCTCACGTTCCACGCGCACGCCCACTCGGGCTCTCTGCTAAATAATGAGCGGCGCAAGACATTTTAAATAATTCCGCGGTGCGGTGCGGCGGGCGGCCGGCGCCGCCGCTGCCGGGGCGCGTAAACCCCGGGATTTACCGGTGCGGGCGGGCACCGCCCCTGCCACCACCGCCACCGCCGAGCAACCGCCCGTTCTGCTACCGTACCCACCGCTGCAGCGTCCGCTACCGTCGCCGCTGCAACTTCCATCTCCACCGCCGCGACCGGGAGGACCTAGGTTCGAGTCCTGACGGCGGCAGGATTTTCGACACTAGCTTTTCAGCTAGGTCGAATTCAGTCGCGGTCTGGAGGAGAATTCTAGCGGCCGGCTGCTCTGATCGGTAGTTTTCCGTGGTTTCTCTGATCAACACCAGGCGAATGCCGGAGCAGTACCCTACCAAACGGGCCACGGACCGCGCGCGATCTTTCCTTCCTCTTCCTTGTCCTATCCTTTCCCCTTACACACACTTACACTAACGTGCACTACACTACCACATATTCCGAGAGACCGGTTGGGAACTTAGAGCTTGTCCCGGATGGGGCGGTGCCCTGCTGGTGGGAAAGTCTTAGGGGGAAACCCCACTAGCCGACAGTAGGTCGGCGCCGGATCTCACCATCCAGCGAGGGAAGATCACCGCCATCTCCTGAGAACAAAACATGCACTACACTTACGGCACTAATGACCGAAGCAATTGACGCGCCCGGAAACATGAAAAACCAACCAACCAATCCACCGCCACCACCGCTGTCGCCGCCTCCGCTCCTGTTATCTTCCTAACCCACCGTCGAACCAGTTCCGCTGCCGCTGCACCATCAACCATCGGTGCCGCAGCTGCCGTCACTAACGACCACTCTTGTCGTTCTTTCTCGATGTCACAGCCGTCCCTCTACCATCCTGCCGTCAGCTTCTAAATTGCCGGCTTCCCCTCTTCTGGATACCCCACCTGCTTATTCCCCTCCTCCGGATTCCCCACATTCTGATTCCACTCCTGCGGATTTTTCTCTTCAGGATTCTCCTCTTCCGGATTCCCCACCTTCTATTTCCTCTCCTACGGAATTTTTCTGTTCAGGATTCTTCTCCTCCGGATTCCCATCCTCAGGATTCTCCTCCGGATTGCCCACCTTCATTTTCCCCTTCTGTGGATTCTTCTTTCCAGGATTCTCCTCCTCCTAATTCTTCTCCTCCGGATTCCCCTCCGTTGAATCTCCTCCGAATTTGCCTTCTCTGTACCTGCTGGTTCTCCTCCTCTAGATTCTCCTCCTCCTGATTCACCCGCCTCGGATTCCACGCGTTTATCTACTACTCTCGACTCCCTTACTCTCATCTCCACTCTCGCCGTCACGGCCAAATCCTCCGTTACCGCATCTTCACCGTCACAGCACACACACACACACACACACACACACACACGATCCGTTTCCTCCCACAGTCGCCACCCCCGGCGCCTCTGCCACTTCCTCTTCCGCCGCCGTCCAAAACGCCGCCCGCTCCTCGCTCGTCCTGCCTTCTCCACCGGCGCCGCCCCCTGCGCCGCCTGCAGCGCCGCAGCCGCCGCTCGTCCGCGCCCCTAGCGCCCCGCTGAAAGTTTGATAGGGGCGTCGGCGCGGGCGGAGGTAGCGGGTGGGCGGGCGCGGAGTGGGGGCGAGTGACGGAGGGCGGAGGCTGCGTCGGCGCGGCCACGCTGCCCGACTGACCGCCCGTCCGCCAGCCGCGTTCGGAATGCGGAGGAAGACACTGCGGCCGCCGCGCGCCCGTCACTCTGCAGAGGACGTCGAGCCGTGAGGACGGGACCTGGCGGCGGGAGGGGGAGGACGGGGCGCAGATGGAGGTCTGCAGGGGAACGGGAGAGACTCGCGACGCGATTGGGTATCCGGGTCAGTGCGCAGAGTTCGCCAGGACGCCGCGCCGTGAGGGCGGGACCAGACGAGGGGATGGGGGATGGGGAGGACGGGAGGACGGGGCGCAGAAGGAGGTCAGCGGATAAACGGAGAGGTTTGGGTCGCCGTTGGGTATCCCTGATCGACGCACAGGGTCCGGGCTACGCCGTGAGGACGGGACCATGTGAGGCGTTGGGGGTTGGGGAGGACGGGAGGACGGGACGCATATGGAGGTCTGCGGAGAAACAGAGAGGTTTGGTTCGCAATTCGGTACCCGCGTTGGCGCACAGGGTCCGCGAGGACGTCACGCCGTAAGGACGGGACCTGGTGGGGGCAGGGGGAAGGACGGGACGCAGATGGCGGTCTGCTGAGAAACGGAGCGATTTGGGTCGCGATTGGATACCAGGATCCGCGAGGACGCTGTGCCGTGAGGACGGGACCAGGCGGAGGGAGGGGGAGGGGAATGGGGAATACGGGAGGACGGCTGTAGATGGAGGTCTGCTGAGAACGGAGAGGTTTGGGTCGCGATTGGGTACCCGGGTGGGCGCACAGGGTCCGCGCGCGTGCTGCTGGTGGAAAATCGTCGAAAGAGAATGCGCCGCGTGTCACAGGCTGGGCGACTTTGACGTGCATGGTTCGTTTAGTAAATTATCAGTATGCGGCGCAGGCAGAGCTTTGATGGTTACGGTCGTGTCATGCGGGCGGAGTGCGTTTTAAAGTGGTATCGCGTCATGTATAGAGTCCGAATTTCACGTTTCCTGATTGAAGTTCGTGCATTTTAATTTTGGTGGCTCTTTTGTCCTTAGAAGTGTATTGTTGATGCAGATGTGATATTTTCTATTCTCACCGCTCATTGGCAAATTGTTTCAGTGTATGTCTGAGGTGTAATGAAATTAAATTAATTGTATAAGTTATACAGATTGTAATAATTACAATTACATTCATAATTATTATCGTTGAAACTTTTTTACTCTCAAATTAAAATTAATTTATTTCTAATTATTAGAGATACATACTGAATATTTGTTTTTTCTACGTCTACACTATTAATGAATGTGACAAAGAAACTGCAATAATGAGGTATTATTTGATACACAAAGTTCACACTTTTCTTTATTATGGTATACTGTAGCATCGGTACACCTCTAGATTTGTTCCTTTTGGTAATCGTTGGTTAACAGGTTTGTCGATTGAAAGACAGAAAGCAGTGAAAACATTTGAAAATAATTATCAAATATTGTGTTCAACATTTAGCTGGTATCTACATATACATAGAAAACATCTGTGAAATACCATCTGAATCTGTTTTATCCTTTAATTGCAGTCCCAAAATTTTTGTTCACAAATGTATCAACATCCATTTCTGAAAATCATAAATGTGTTTTGTGAGAAGCATGTACTTGCTGGAGAGTTTTAAACAATTCTTCAATTTAAAGTATGAAATAACAAAAATGTGTCAGTATACTAGCCACACAAGATCTCTCAAATAGGTTTTGCGAAATGAATAATGTTTTTTTGTACGTTTTCGCAATGACATTTGATAACTACAATTTTCAGTGTTCTTTAAAGCTGTGTTTCATTACTCCTGCAGGTTTTGACCCGCAGGTTTGGAGGCAGTGAGGTGGGAAGCCTCACTGCCAATCTTGCGCTATGTAGCGATCGTAATTTAGAATTCTCCTCGTTAAGGAGGAGAATTCTAAATTACTGCAAGATAATGACCACACCTTTGAAGATGAAGCGGACCAATAGGCTTAATCCAAGATAATGATGATGATGATGATGATGATGATGATAATGATTCTGCAGTCCTCACCAAGAATCGTTGATTAGATCTGGCCTGAAACACTATCGTTTTATCATCCACATTTATAAATTTCACTTAATTTAACTTTTAGTTTACATAGATCATACCAGCAGACTTTCATTTTCTATTTAACACTGAAATTTTTCAAAAATATATTCAGAAGAAGAAATAATACTCCAGGAATACAATACTGATATGAATGTGTCTTAATAGCTTTCTGAATTGTCATTTTCGCGGATTTTTTAATCAATATACAGAACTCTCGTGCTACTTTTTCCTCAGAGAGACAAAATAGTGAAATGAAAGAGAGTCAATCGTCTGTAACAAAAGATATCAGCAACTGTGGAAAAGGCTAGGAGTACAATTGATATAAATGAAATAAATGAAAAAATACTAAAGAAATAGTTTTTATTTGCAAAAAGTGCTAAGCTACTGTGTAAAGAGGTAAGTTTCAAACGAACATGCGGTATCGCTCGGAATGCTGCCAGCAGCAACAGGAACCGTCGCATCCGCATGGCCGTGTGTGTGTGTGTGTGTCAACCTGCATCGCGGGCGCGGGCGTCAATCGCCGGGTGCCGGGGGTCATCGGGGTGGCATTCGTCACGCGGGGGTTAGGCCTCGGGGTCGCACCGGGGTGGCAAAGGGGGCGTGGCCGTTGCGGGGGGGGGAGGCGACCCGCTTTGCGGCGCGGCGCCGCGCGCCTGTCGATCTGCCGCAGCCCCCCTCCCTTCCCCCGCGCCCTGTGCGACTGACGTTCACGTCCGTCCGCCCGCGCATTCATTCGCTCTATCATCCTCGCGTGCTGCCCGGCTGCTCGCCGCGCGCCGGCCGCTATCGCGCGCGTTGTGCCCGGTGACGCCAGCGCCGCCCACGCCCCCGCCCCCAACGCCGCTGTCGCCCACGACCTGCCTGCCGCAGTCCCGCGGGGTCTGCCCGACCGCGTCGCGTCGCCCCGCCCCGCGTGCCCGCCCCCCCGCGTGCCCGCCCGCCCGCGCGCTCTTTTGGTCCATCCCCTTGCCCCGCCCCGCCCACCCCAACCCGCCCAGTTCACTTCTCTCCACCCCGCCCCGCCCCGAACCGACCCTGCCCCACCCCGACCTGCCACGCCCCGCCCTGTCTTGCCACACTCCGCCCCTCCCCCCTCCCCGCCCCGCCCCTTCTCCCCTCCCCGCCCCGCCCCGCCCCTCCCCGCCCCACCCCGCCCCTCCCCGCCCCGCGCCCTCCCCGCCCCGCCCCTCCCCACCCCGCCTCGCCCCGCCCCACCCGCCCCCGCCCCGCCCCACACCGCCCTCCCGCCCCACACCGCCCCACACTGCCCCACACACCGCCCCACACCGCCCCACACCGCCCCACACCGCCCCCACACCGCCTACCACCGCCCCACACCGCCCCACACCGCCCCACACCGCCCCACACCGCCCCACACCGCCCCACCCCGCCCTGAACAGCCCCTGTCCCACCCCGACCTGCCACGCCCCGCCCTGTCTCGCCGCACTCCACTCCACCCCGCCCCTCCCTTCCCCCACCCCACTACGCCCTGTCCCTCCCTGCCCCTTCCCGCCCGGCCACGCTCGCCCCCGCCCAGCGGCCTGTTCGCTTTGTGCGGTAGGACATTGCATTTATAGATCGCGCTGGAAGCGAGATTGCACTGGGATTGGGTTACGTGTAGATTAATACTCTGTGAACGAACCTTGTTTCCATTCGCTTGTAAGATACATTAAAAATTGTATTCAATATTTAGTGCAACAGGTACAAAGATATGCATTTTTTATTTTTTTAAATAGCAATAAAACATACTCCTGCACTCAGTATTCATAAATCTTATTGGCTACAGTACTTCTATAATACACCATTGACAATAATATTTGTATAAATTATTTTTAAAGTTCCAATAAAATATGGTTTAATTCCTGAAGCAATTGACTTTAATATATACTGCAGAAATATCACAATTAAATAATATTCGTACCGTCGAAGAGCACTTTTTTCTTTTAATTTTGTTTCTCGGTGTATTCAGTGCGCATGTTATTGAGAAATATCTATCCACCTCTTTATTAATTAGACCAGCCGCTTTCTGTGGCATAGTCGTCATCTTCAGATCTGTCAGCCGGAAGCCAGAAATTTCATAACTCGACAACGTCACATTTGAAATGTTGATTAATACATCAAAAGAAGCTAGTCTAAAGAATGAGAGTATTGGTACACACAGCAACTTTATACTAAAATATTGAAATACTAATAACTCCTCATCAGTACACTAATATTGATAACAATTGAAAATTGATCCACTTACCCATTCAATTTTCTCTTTAGTAAATAACAATATATCGGCGTCTGAATATTGTCCCCTTCCACCCCCGACTGAAGTAATTAAAATTTTGAAGTGGTAATTAATATTGTGGTATTGAATAGTTATTTTACCATTGACCTCTTCAAAATGCGCAAATAATATGTTCTATATTATTAAAAATATTAATAATTTATAAAAATAATCACATAAAACTGTAATTCACTTAATGTTATTTTCAGAAAAAATAGGTATGATATATTACGTTATTATTAGAAAAACAGCTCTACTAATCAAACATGCTCCTCAACAGTAGTTCTAAAAAACATCGTTATAATTTACATAGGTATACGATCAGAGTATTTGCAATATTTCAATAGTTACTTATGTTTCTCTGAATATGGGTTTTGTGATTCATAAACTATTGTTTTTGTGAACTTATTTAATCTGAACTATATATATTTGTTTGTAAGTATTTAATCAACGTGTTATTTCATATTCAAAGGTAAGAACAACATCTATTTGTTAATTATACTTCATTGAATTAACTAGCACAGAATTACAATAAGTTACAGTGATTACATGTAGTTTATTAGCGATACTGTACAGGAATGTTGTTAAACGTTCAGTGTTACATATTTCCTCAGTTTAGTAAACCTGAAAAAACAACTTGCTATAACTTCTTCAAGCTGAGTTAAAAACTGAAATATTTATTTTAGTTAATTGTAGTGCAAAGACATTTTCAACATTGTCCGGTTCATGTGATTACCATATTTTGCTTGGAAACTAATTTAGCAACTTCAAATCTCTCCATTTCAAGCAGGTTTAATTAAGAGAATGATTATCGTCGTTTTGTTTCCTGTGTGCAATGTAACGCAACACATAAACAGATGGCCTCATATCTTTATAGTAAATGTTCCTATTTGCCTTCCGAAGAGTACTGTATTTAATATGCAAGAAGTATATTCTTCATTAGTAAAAAATATTATTTCGTATATGCAATATTACATTCAAAGTTTCAGGGATCTCAATGTTATTTCCGACCATTCCATACCGTAACATATTCACCATCCAGTTTTGTATACATATAAAAACATATTTTCTAAGATAATACAAATAATTTTTAAAACTGAATTACATGAACGAAAGATTTCCTGTATAATTTATATCTCCGGACGAGAAATACAAATTTCCCACGCCTTTTGTGCTTCTCCTTCCATTTTCTTGGTCGATGGACACGTATGAATATTTTTCACGTGGTAAATAATCGTATAAATGTGACAATATTAAACTCGAACCGAATATCGAACGGGTAATCCCAGAACCGTGTGTTTTATTACGTAGTGCTGGAAATCGTGCATGAGTGAAATTCTAATACTTCCAATTGTTTCGTAGCAATCAGAGATAATTCGTTGTGTGCAATTATTGCTCATCGAATATCAGAGAGTGAATTTATTCTTCAAAAAATTGAGATACTGCACGACTCTGGCCAGGTATATTTTTAAGTGAGAATGTGCAAGAACTAAAGTCCCCAAAGTTTTCCTCTGAGTTTCAACTTTCTTCATCTATGCTTAACACAAGCGCATAAACATGCTTGGATGGCACAGCACAATTGATGTCAATGCAGTGCCTCCGACCGGGAGGTACTAGGATTGGAGACTCGACGGTGGCAGGATTTTTGACACAAGCTAGTAAATTAGGTCAAATTCAGCCACTGTTTGGATTTTAGTGGCTGGCTACTTTGATTAGTAGTTTTCCGTGGTTTCTCCGATCAACACCCGGCGAATGTCTAACAAAGGGGCCACGAACCGCGCGCGATCTTTCCTATCCTCTCCCCTTACACACACACACACACACACACACACACACACACACACACACACACACACACACACACACACACTTAAGGTGCGTGTCCACTAGAGAGTAACTAGCGCGAGCTCGTCTCGACAGAAGCTCGCAATACCCTGTGCACCTGCGAGCGATTCGCAGAAATACCTGCCTCTCGAGAGAGCACTCGCCGCGCCCTCTCGCGATTACCTCTCACATGCCTGTCCACTGGAGAGCAGTAGGCTCGGCGATGCGCGGTGAAGATGGAGGCAAAGATGATACCGACGGTGGCTTTCGTTACTTAATACGCTTCTTTGCAAAAGAAGAAAAGTATATGGGTGAGAATGTGGATTGATCGTCGACCACAGATTGATTGCTCTATATTTGTCAAATTATTTGAAATAGAGGATGCACAACATTTTAGATAAATTTTAAGCAACGCACATTGATTAACCTAACCTCAAAACTTCAAGATAACACACAATAGTTTCCATTAGTAGGCTATTTGTTCACACGTTTTACTTGAAAATCAAATATAAATAATCACTCAACAGGGAGAGTAGTTTTTTGCTTACCTGGTTCCGGAAATTGTGAATTTTCTTTATACTATCTCGAATAGGTTCGTATAAACGGAGTAATATAGAGAAAGTTATGAAATGCTGCGGAAAATTCGATTTCGAGATTTCGAAGGAAATTCACGTTTTAGAGCCCCCGATACCGAACAAATTTTAGATTTCTTTCATAACGTCCGTCTGTCCGGCCTTTTCTGCCTGATCGGTCGTCTGTGAACAACATTAGCGCCTAAACTATTCGTATGATTTTTCCCTCACTGAATATTCCCCGATCAATCTGGTCCGACTCGAAGCTCTGCGAAAAACATTCTTTAAATTTTGGAGATACTTTATGTAAAACCCTTGGAACATTTTCAACATATTCTTCAAAGATAGCTTCAATTTGTTTGTTTCAATTTCCTGCAAGATTAGTGAAATACGTACTAGAGAGTGTGTGCCATTTTGTAGCATCTCTAGTTTACTTCTTCAATTGTACATTCCAGTTCTAGTGCAATTTTCTGTTCGGTAGCAGCCATGTCGAGGCAACAAACACCAAACAGTCGCCGGCGCTCGCAGTCACTTCCAGCACGTTTCGAATGCTGAGAGCAAGTCAGTGCGAGTCCTCGCCAGGCATGTCCACTGGCGAGTAGTTAAGATGGCGACCACTCTCCGCGAGCATCACGCCACTCTCCGTTGCCTGCTCTCAGAACTGTGTCCAATGGCGAGAATCACTCTCGACACAAACTCGTGAGAGGGTTGCTCTCAAGTGGCCACGCGCCTTTACACTTACATGCACTGCACTACCACACTTGCCAAGAGACCTGTCGGGAAGTTAGAGCTTGTCGCAGATGGGGCGGTTCCCTGCTCATGGAAGATACCTGGTTGGAGAAAACCCTTCAAGCAGACGAGCAGATCGACGCCGGATTTCGCCACCTAGTGGAGGAAGATCACCACCACCTCCAGCGATAAAACAAGCACATACGTACGGGACAAGTTTCCTTAGCAGTTGACGCATATGAGATCGTCAATTAATCAATCGATCAACTGAACATCCTGCATCTTCAACCGCGCGCATAGAAATAGAAAACGCCCTCGTTTGCGCAGGTCACTCCTGCTGTTCTTCCCTGACCGAAAAAAACGAAAAACTTGACCAGATCAAAGAAATTAGAAAATTAACTAGTACGAGAAAGTCTGTATCATTCTGTTGCACCACTAGCTCTCTTGGTATTCGACACATTAGAATAATATTCTGATAAATTGAGTATAATAAAAATACATATCTTTTAGAAAATTCAATTTGAGTAATAGATTCTCATCTAGAAATACTTAAAAGCTTACCATTTTTTAAAGAAAAAAGTTACAACGTATGAGTTATTAAATGCAAAAACTATAAAATAGAAGTATACAAAATACCAGTAAAACACAAAAGCATATCATTACGTAATGCAGAAATATACAAACAAGAATGTCACAATATTTTTGCTATAAAAGTGCAATATCCAAAATAAGAAATAAAACTAATAAAATAAAACAAGAAATTCGTTCCATAAGGCTGAATACAAAAACAAGAATAAAACAATTTGTTCCCAGTAAAAGTGGTAGAAATGTAGTAACCATTAATGTATTACTTGGTTGAATTTAAACTACAAATTTCGGCCTTAAAAGCTGAGAGTGTGATACCAAAATAATCAATTTTCGTTCCAAATTTATTCCCCAATCCCAGGAGACTGTGCACTGTATCGTTATTATCAATGGTTGTTTTCATTATGTTCCGTAGAAAATACGCGATCGACACCAAGATTGTGAAGGTATATTGAATCCAATTTCATTAATTACATTGCTTTGATCAATACTATTGATAATTTTAAAAATAAATATCATATTACCAGTTGTTCTTCTGGTCTGCAAAGTATTCAATTTCAACTTCTCTAATGAGGAGGCTGTAGTCATTATTGTTAAATGACATCGGTTCATTTAGTAGGTAGGATACCCACCTCAGAAATCTGCACTGACTCGATACGGTCTACGTCTTTTAGAAAATAAGGCAACCGCATTGGGGTGGCATATTCCAAAATGGGTCGTACTGGTTTTTTATATGGAAAGATGTAATAAGAGCAATTTTGAAAATCTATGTAAGTCCTGTTAATGAAACCAAGCAACTTAAAATCCTTATTTACTATATTGTTAGTGTGCAAAGATAAAGAGCCACTACGGGTATAAGTATTGTATCACCAAGGTCTCTGATACAATCTACGGAGGAAATAGTACCATCAGAGAAATAGAAAATAACAGGATTATGTTTATTAGAAAACTGAACCAATTTACATTTAGTTGCATTGAGAGTTATACAATTTTTCTGGCATTAGGTCTCAACCCTCTCCAAATCTTCTGAAAAAGTATAGCGTTTGATTAATAGCCTGGAAACATTTAGAATTATCTGTAAAGATTAGGACTTTCCAGTTGAGTAAATTGTAGGCTACAAACGTATTAAACCGGAGAGGCCCGAGGTGTGAGCCTTGGGGAACTCCAGAAGTAGTTGTAACCTGGCACCACAATAGAAAGCAATATGAACCCTTAGGGTCAGGAAAGGATTAAACCAATTGACATTTATTTGTGAAGTTCTCTATGTAAGTAATTCTTCAAGACAGCATTATCAACGCAATCAAATGCTTTAGAAATGTCAGTATAGATAATATTAATTTTATTACGTTTGTCAAGTTGTTGAAGAAAGGAGTAATTAAAGGTAGTAAGGTTGGTATTCCAGTGATAATAACTTGGTATAATGGTAGATATTCCAAGTAAGAATTCATGATACTCAGATGAGAAAACACAATCTGAACTTGGAGATAAAGATGTCATATTCTAATTACTCAAAGAGTTTGACAGATAAACATACAGACCGAACAGATAAATTAAAACAGCAGTTGTGAAGGAAGCCCTTATCTATACCATCACATCCTGGGCCAGCATTAATACACAATTTTTCAATTGCATGGTAGATATCTCCAAGATCAATACGTAGGGTATTGGCATCAATTTCGAACACGAGATCAACATGTTCACTTATTGGGTTGTAAATACATATTCCAAGAATTTGGCACACAATTCACTAGATGCTGGGGAAGAATCGGTATGGATGTTATCGAGATTCAAATTAGCAAGGTTAATACAGGAGAAACATTTCTAACTTTTTTATACTTCCAGAATGGTTTAATTTTGTGAGTGATGGAAGTTTCAATGGAGCGTAGGCAATTCAAGAATTGTTAACTACATATGCATTTACATAAAGAACGAAGATCAAAAAAGGCGATTATAATTATTTTGAAACCTGAATTGTTTGTAGTTGTGATTGCGAAGTTTTCTTTTCCAAAACACTATATTTTTAGTTCCACCTTGGAATATAGTTGTTAGAAATAGGATATGATTCTGGGAGATAACTTAATTAGTTATCTACTACTCATTGAGCAAATATAGAGATAAAATGAGAAACTCATAAAATTAAATAATTAAAAGAAATGTATTGCAGAATGTATAGAAAACTCCTATGAGAAAAATACGGTTTCAAAGAGAGTGAAACACTATTTTAACCCTGGAGCAGGCGCGCTGGTGAATTCCGTTCACCACTCCGACATATTGTTACGTTTAACTCAGGAAAGATAACAAACGGAGTCGGATTGTTCCATTATCTTTCAATCATTTACTTGAATTGCCCACAGTGTTGTTTTTATCGTGCTCAAACAATAAGCTTTCAGTTTTAGAAGAGAGATTTTCTAACGTTGCGAAGTTGGTGAAGCCAATTCACCACGGGTCCGGTCAAGTAAGTCAAGTTGTATAACTTTTAACCTTTTTATAAATTTGTTTAATTTTTTTGAAATACAAAATAGATTTTAATGTAACTATTGTAAATTTTAGATCGTAACCTCTTAGAGGTGATGCTAAAGCCAGGGTTTTACAAGAAATATCGGATGAGGAAGATTTCAATGATGCAACAGTCGATCCAGATTTTTTTCTGACGGGGAAGAAGAAATTATAAACTACTCAGATATTGAACACGATATTGAAACAGAAAAAAAAGAGAATTATGATAGTGATATAGAACATCATTTAATGGAAAATTTTGTTTTACCGCAATATATATCATAGGAACAATGACCCTACAATCTGTGTTGGCTGCTTCCGTCGTTACTGGTAGAGCGCTCTCCGAAACCAAGGTCGTTAGCTATGTATTCGGAGAGCCACACCTGCAATGGCCTTTGGGAAAGGCCTGCAAGCGTTTTACATTCCTTGCGGACAGCCAGATCGCGACAAAAGTTAGCAAAATGGTTACGCGCGAATGTTGATGGCTGTGCTCATAGTGCTGCTTGTGTAATTTAATGGACACCTTTGACGAAAGTACTGGAACTCCTGGAAAAATTTGTTTAAATAGCAACCAAGTCACATGTGTTTCTTAGTTGTCAGTTTATCTCATTAGTTTGAGTTCAAAATAGGATGTTGGGTATTACAACAATTTTGTATGCTTTATTTTAGACATGCCGGAGATTGTATCATATTTTATCACGTTAATTTTTTAAACAGACATGTGTGTAATAATAATAATAATAATAATAATAATAATAATAATAATAATAATAATAATAATAATAGTAATAATAATAATGATAAAGTAAAATGACATTGTTTTCACCTAAGTACTACGTAAATTTTCTTTTAATATTTTCCGATTAAATGAAGTTTTGAGGTTTTCATTCGCAGTGCAGTTACTTAACTTTTATTTCTCCATTCCTAATCCATACAAATTTTCTTTTTTACATTTTTGGATAAAACCTACGTAGTGTGAAGAAAATTAGTAATTCTATGAGAAAAAGGCAAAATTTTGGTAGAAAAACATAATGGAGGTTCCTTTTGTCACAAAAGAGAATTATTATTGTTCTTATATGAAATAAATAACTTCTAGTTCTATTTGTATTCATAAATCACTTACTGTGTGACGTTGATTAAGAAAAATTGGTTTCCTGCAAAACGTTGGGTCCATCTCTGAGACCATCTGTGAACAACGCTAGCGGCTAAGCCATAGGTAGGATTTTCACAAGAATTGATATTCCGAGATTGATCTGGTTCACGTTGCGGCCATTGCAATTTGAACGAATGTGTTGATTTCTCGGGTAAATTTACTTGCAGCTTATGAACGTTCTCAATATTATCTACATTTTTTTCACATTCGTTTGCACAGATAGACGAAAGAACGCTCATATAAATGTTGCTGGTGCAATTTTTGTTAAACCCTTTGAATCATCGAAAAGTGCAAAAGTTTAATTTTTTGGTGTCTGCCCCTAACTATAATATTGAAGATAGACATTTTTGAATTAAATCTCTTTAATATCAGATTATGTATAATTTTTTGGTAATTGTACGTGAAATATAGGCGGTTTTAAAGAAGACTCAAAAAGGGGATCGAATGTTTTTTTACCTTTTAAAAAATTCATATCGTCGATAAAAATGCCGTAGGTCTGATATACAGAAATTATGATTTTTTTTGCTCAACTACTTTCAAGTTTTTTGAGTTTATGATGCAAGACATTCTGAGGTGATTTTAGATCTTGGAAAATCGGTCTGGGAAAAATGGAAAAACTGTAGAAGTATATCGTACAGCTCGTTGAATTCGAACTCTTAATTAGAAGGATTAATGTGCGTGAGGACGGCGTCTGAGTGCGTGGGTGGGTGTCTCGCAGAGCCTCGCGCACCAGCCGCCCTCGCCGAGCAGCGCCACAGCCCCCGCCCCGCCAGGAGACGTTAACTAGTTAGTTAATGCCTTATTTTACGTGGCGAGATCCGGGCCGTCAGGCCCGCTCTTCCGACTGACCCCGCAAATTTCACTACGCTCCATTCACCATCTAGCGAAAGAGGCGATTTGAATTTTACCTCAAAGGCTTCTTTTAGGATTGTGGATATTTTACATGCAGTAAATCTACTACAAGAGACAGCAAACTTTACTCTCCCTCCGATTGAAGGCGTACGAAGAATTTTGTTCTCGTTATATCTTTCTTTTTCTAGTACGCATTCGTGATTCTGCAGCTGCCTGTGTCCACAGGGTGAACTTATCGGGTGTGTCCCCAGGGTACTGTAACCGCATCGTGGCCGCCTACAATTTGCCCAAGACACAGGCCGCCCTTGCAGGCGGAGGCCGCCCTTGCAGGCGGCTTCATTGACATTGCCCTGGCACTTCTTATGAAAAACATTCGAGAATTATTGTAAAATGCGTCAACATTTTTTATTACATCATTTAAAAATGTTCTTTTTGTTATAGTTACAGGGTTATATGTTTTATAAGTTTTAATTTTTCATTTTCACTGTATATTACTATTATTTTAAAAATACTCTGCTGGTTAACTGTACTATACTGAGCGTTAACTTCACTTAGTTCATTCTTATTAATTGAATCGCAATGCGTTTCTAATGCTATACATTTAAATCGCGCGGTCGTCATTGCCGTAGTTGACGGCAAATCGACATGAACGGGTCACGCAGAATGAGCAAAGGGGGGAACGAATCTTCAAAGGGGATAATTCAGTGTGGTTAGAGAGCAGGAGGGGACGGCAAGTTAGATGGATGCGAAGGCAATTGAGAAGATTGTAGAACGTAATCCAAGTACATCGAAGATAAAAAAAGAACTAGAGTGAGTGAAAGTATATTAAGACAGTGGTGAAGCGATACGCTAGGCACAGTGTGAAAAAACAACTGTAAAATAAGTGAAAACGAGAAACGGAACATATGATAACACGTGTTCGGGTGATGCAGATGTTATTAAAATGAGCGTAGTGCTACGCTAGTGTTGAACGGGATCAACAATATCGGAAAACCTATGCTTTGTGGAAAGACAAACTGGTATTTATGAGAACGATGTATAAACGTCGTGTGGTAAGTCTAAGTGGACAGTAACGCGGTAACGTTATGAGCCATCAATCGAGTGCATAGGACACAGAACAATTGAAATGAGAGTGAATGGAGCGTACTTAGTTCCACTAAAATACTTCGAGTAGAAGAGAGAGTCCGGAATTGCACGCGGTGAGGTGAGTGTCGTCATGAAATAACGTGTCGTAACCGCCATTACTTCGCACAAGTTTTCTTGATATTCCAAATCGGGGGTGTGGAGAGACGAGGTCTCTGGCTACGTCATGGCTTAAAAGGGCGTACCAACTGTGGGCATGAACGTAACGCGCCAAAGTGTGTCACGAGAAATTCTACGATTGTTTTGAAAGTACGAGGAGGTTGTTGGCAACATTGTTAATTGGTACGTGCCGTTCAGAGGCGAACCTAACGGGCCGTGCTATTCAGCGCTAGGCGAGGACTAGGAAGGTCGTGTGTCAAGAAAACTTGCGCCAGCAATGGATGTTATGCCCACACCGCGGCCAGGGACGCAAAACCGAGCTATACTTGGGTTTCTGTAATCTAGTTGATGATGTCTGATCAGCTGTTACGGTTTCGTCCAATCAGGAGCTTAAACGTCCTCACAGTAACCTCACTGTGATGACGTTTAGCTCTCAACTGGATGAGAACGTAACAGCTGATAAAGTGTCATCGGCCAAGTTAAAAAAAAACAAGTATTGGACGGTTGCGCCTGAAAGGCATCACATTTACCCCCACTACCCGTCCAAGGGCGGAGGCGGTAGCTTAAGGGGGTTGGTAACGGAGATTCATTGAACAGTAGGGTCACTTCAGAGCGAAATTTATTTCTTCGATTCAGTCAGGATAACGCATTTGTAAGGAAGGGTGAGAAAATTTAAGAGAGAGAAGCATTTGTATTATATTCAATTTTAGGGGTCAAGTACCGCAGTAAATAATTAATGGGGGAGGATAACTTATATCCGTAAACGTTGTGCAATTCGTGTTTATAAGTAGTTCTTTAATTTTGAACATCGTGTCAGTCTAATATGCAATCCATGCAGAAAAGGGAGATCTCCCGAAGTATGGAGAAAATGTAGGTAAATACAGACAATAATGTGTATGAGAATCAATATTTGTGCTATAACATCGGAATATAAATGCAATAAAGTGTCGATGTATAGGGGGTTACCTTGCTTTGTTTATCCCCGTATGAGCCCGTTCTTGAGCGACACCACCTGTCCCCTTTTAACCAATAACTATTTGTTGTAATGAACCAATAACCGGTTCATCACGATATATAAAAAGAAGTTTAGCGAATGTTTGAATAATCTTAACAGTTTTTTCATAACCTGAACAGTTTTCGAAAACATTTAAATATTACCTTGAACATTTTTTCTATACAATTTTGTTGATATGCTGCTAACTCTACTTAATAGTTTTGTAGAAATCTCATTGAAATTTGTATTTTCAAAAATTGTTTTAATACATTTTTAAGCTCTCGGGTACATTTTTACAACAAATTGTCGTTATGAACAGGATATAGAAGATTGTTAGCAGTGAATCATTTGGATGTTGGAATTATTTTCATGAAGATGATTTTGTACGTTGCAGTAATGAAAGGAATTAATTAATTATATTTCTAATAATTTGACTGAACCAATGTAGATACTGCAAGGAAGTATATGCTCCATTTATACATTAATTTAATTGCTAAAATGTCATTTTGAAAACCACTAGCTGGATTAGTGATGAAATTATACATACCTTAGTCATTATTTTAAATGTGATTTTTGTTACTGTAATCCACTATAATCTAATATGTAATCTAATCTAGTAATGTGAGTGTCAAGGATAGTTATGTGTGTGATAAATTATTCTAATATATCAATGCGTACATCTATAAACAGAGAGACTTAGACCCGTACGATTATATTTGCTCAAAATATCAAATAGGCAATTTAATTTTAAATAATTTTAAAATTCTTTAAATTTTAAACTAAACATCCTATGACCTAGGAAAAACAGCTTAACATCCAAACACGGGTCTAAGCTAGGTCTAATAAGATTGTTTTAACATTCTTTGAAAATGGTATCATTCAATTTGTCGTGAATGTCTTTAACTTATGTATGGTAAATCACAACTTTAAAATGTTTTTTCATTGCTTTGAAAGCATAATCTCACAGAATCACAACTTAAATGATTTTCTGATAATGAGGTTCAAAGATATAAAATAAAAGTAATGCTGAAACACAATACATAATCAAGGTATTGTTATAACTTATAAGAAAATTATCATAGCTCTAATACACTTAGAAAGCACTACACCAGGGGCGTCCTACTTGCAAGACCTCAAGGGCAACAACTAAAACCTTCAATAGGGTTGCGGACCATGTATACATCACTTGGAGAATACACCCCTGACTATCCCGTATTGTTGATCTCGGCAATTTTCCCAGGTGCTCTGAAACAGGGGAGGGGATGGAATCACGCGTGATGTCAGGTGGTACCGTGCTAACACAGTGAAGCTCATTGGGATGATTTTGAATTTCTAAATTTTCTGGGGGAAAAATCTTAAATCTAAACTTAACCTATTTTTACATTAAAGAGGCGTTGACCCCGGCAAAGCGCATGCATTAAGCGCACAATGTTCCCTCTGCCGGACATGGATGAAAGGGTCTTTCACTTTTAACTAATAACATTTCGCGTGCCACAATAACACCGCGAGCCGGCAGTTACACATCTCCGCACTAAATCATCATAAAAACAGAGAGAAATCACGTAAAGGAGTTTGTTCCCCCTATATGGACATATTGTCCCATTTCGCCAACCAGACCGCCGATGGCCTCCTTTATGAAGCATGCCACAGGCGGAACAGGCGCATAGAAACGGGAGTGGAAGGAGTGAGGTTAAGGATGGGCAAGAAGCGTGACGTGGAGAGTCAAGGTGTTGGCGAGGCGAGGAGGGCGAAGCATCGCGAGGAGCGAAAGGGGACGAGGCGAGGAGCGAAAGGGTGAAGTGAGGCGAGGCGGGGTGAAAATATATGGTGAGGGGAGGGGAGGCGAGCCGGGAGCGGGACCAAGGAAAAGCGGGGGTGAGCCATGGACGAAGCCTTCACGAGTGTGAGGGGGGCTGAGGCGGAGCGAGGGGAGGAAGACAGGGTAGTGTGAGGCGCGATTTTGTGAAGCGGGACGGGGACGAATCGAGCCGAGGCTGGAGCGAGGCAGAGGCGAGGCAGGGGCGAGGCAGGGGCGAGGCAGGGGCGTGGCAGGGGCGAGGCAGGGGCGAGGCAGGGAGAGGCAGGGGCGAGGCAGGGGCGAGGCAGGGGCGAGGCAGGGGCGAGGCAGGGGCGAGGCAAGGCCGAGGCAGGGCCGAGGCAGGGGCGAGGCAGGGGTGAGGCAGGGGCGGGGCAGGGCCGAAGCAGGGCCGAGGCATGGGGTGAGACGAAGCGTGGCTGCTGGTAAAGCGAACCCGGGGGTGAGGCGCGGATGAGGCGAGGCGAAGCGAGGTGAGGCAAGACGAGATGAGGCGAGATGGAGGTGTGCGAGGCCTGTGGTGGCGTGGGCGACGCAGGGGCGAAGCGGTGGTGATGCAGAGCGGGCCGCCGCCGGATGACGGGTGATCCCAGGGGACGCCGAAGCTACTGCGCCGCCCTCACCCTCCTCTTCGCTCCATTCCCCCTTGACCCGTTCGATCACGCGTGACGCCAAACCTATGGCCGACATCGTTCCCAGCGGGCGCACGCCAAAGGTTCCGCTGAATATGCAGTTTCGCTCTGTGGCCGAAACCTTTACGGCTGTCCTGTGGGCGAGCAGATTGATTCATTCAGCCCTGCAGTGGATATTTTTATGGCTTATTTGATTCACATGACATGGACCGTCATTTTATGAACAAGATCTCGTCTGAATATTTTTATTTGTGCAAAAGAGAATATAATTCGAATGGCGGATTTCAATGTGTAATTAATTCTGTAATACGTTTGATATTCTGACTTTAAAATATGTTTTTTCTTTCAGTTTGTTTCTTTCAGTCTCTAACAAATTACAAACTAAAAATTATTAAACTCCGTTTAATGTGAATTGAACTAATTTTGAAACAGCTCATTACACGGCAATTGTATTTGGCATTCAGCACGAACTTTTTTTCGAGAATCACAAATACTCTGTCTTCATTGTAACTTCCCCTTTTTGTACTACTTGCCTTTCAACCACTTACTTTATTTTAAAGTGTACTTAATCGTAGTATACTTATTTTAATGGATATAAACACAATCATTTCACGAGTTCATTAAATGGTCAATTGTTTTCGGCTTACACGAGTATTTGAACATTCCGTAAAAAGGCATTTTCTGATCTCATTTATTGTTGGTCGGCAAACACCACCCTCTCGTTCAACAATTAGCGCCTTATTGACGCGGGAAAGACAGAAAACGAGAAATAAAGCGGCTATTGTGGCTTTGAAAATAGGCGTTCCCCAAGGAACGATTCCGAGTCCGTTTCAACACCGGTGCACTCTACAGCGCAGGGCTGAAGAGCGAGCAAGAAAGGCTTCGACTGCTGACATTTCCTTTAATGCGCTCATTACTTTCTTCATTAGCGCGAGTGGATTCGCAAACACGACTTACCCCTCCCCTCCCCTCCCCTCCCGACAGTCAGTCGTCTGAGGGAACGAGCGTTATTGTCGGGTCGTTCCGCAAATCGCGCTCGTCCTTCGCGGAAGGAAGGATGGTCACGGGTGGAGATGGATGAGGGGAAGGGGGTGTGGTGGTGGTGGGGGGGCAGTGGAGGGTGTCGGATGAAGACGGTGGCCGTTTATGAAGGATGGCCCAGCTGGCGCCACTGGCCCGGTGAGGGGACGGACGAGTGTGATGGCGCAGCTGGGGCGAAGCTGCGACCGCTGGCTCCGAGAGCACGCGAGGATAGCAGACGCAGTTGAAGACGAGCGGACTGCGTTCCGGGTTTGTGCACTCACTGCCTCGTTTCTATGTGCACTTCCGTTTGACACATCCTTTTGGCTTTGTGTACGTGGAACAACATATGACGGATACGTTTACAATCATTTTTATTAACCGAGTGAATGAAACTTGATTCTAGGCGGGTAATGTAGTTACATCATTAGAGCAGTAAGTGTAGTGCATGTCATATTCTAAGTGGTGTCTGGAGGAGAATTCTAGTGGCCGGCTCCTCTGATCGGTAGTTTTCCGTGGTTTCTCCGCCCAGCACCAGGCGAATGGCGGAGCAGTACCCTAACAAACGGGCCACGGACCACGTGCAATTTCTCCTTCCTCTTCCTTGTCCTATTCTCACCCCTTACACACACACACACACACACACACACACATACACACTTACGCCAACATGCATTACACTACCACACATGGTAGGAGGCCGGGCGTGAGTTTAGAGCTTGTTCTGACTAGCGGGGGTGAACTGATGGTGGGAGGTACCTGCTTGGAAAAAAAACCGCGAGCCAACGGGTAGGTTGGCGTCGAATTTCGCCATATAGTGGGGGAAGATCACCATCACCTCCTAAGTAAAAGCACGCACCACACGTACGGGACTAATGACCATAGTAGTTTTCGCACCCGGAATCATTAACAATCAATCTACCTAGGAGGTGACAGTTCCTCCTTTTGTAGACCGAGAGATCCAGCACCAACCACAAGGTTTCTTGGGATTCCTCCTGCAGGTATCTTCCCTATCGAAGCACCGTCCCCTCATGGGCGGATGCTTTAACGATCCGACTGGTCTTCCATTTCATTGTTAATGATTCCGGGCGCGCCAACTACTAGGGTCATTAGTCCTCTAAGTTTTGTGTATGGTTTTTTCCTCGAGAGGTGGCGGTGATCTATCCTCGCTAGATGGCGAGATTCGACGCCGACCTGCCGTCGGCTTGCGAGGTTTTCCCCAACCAGCTATCTCCCACTAGCGGGGCAGCGACCTGTCCAGGACAAGCTCTAACCTCCCGACCGGTCACGCGGCATGTGTGGTAGTTTAGTGCATGTTAGTGTAAGTGTATGTTTGTCGAAAGGATTGGACAAGGAAGAGTTAGGAAAGATCGCACACGGTTCGTGGCTCGTTTGTTAGGGTACTGCTCCGGCATTCTCCTAGTTTAGCGACTGAATTCTACCTAGCTGGCAATCTTGTGTCGAAAATACTGACATCGTTGAGATTCCAACCTAGGATCTCTCGGTCAGGACTACTGTGACATCAGAAGATGCCCTGAGCCATCTCTCCCGGTCTGGTTTATATGTGGATCAATTGTATTAAACAATTTAAATTGTGTGCGTAAAAAGGGAGAAGGGGGCAAAAAATCGAAGAAAGATAGATTTTTGCGTGGCTCGTTCATCAGGGAACTCATTTTGGGTTCACCTGGTATCGAGCGGAGGATTCACGGAGAACTATCGATCAGAGTGAGTAGAATTTAGTTTCACTAGAACTAGAACGAAGTTTACATTCGATCCGGATATGTAGTTAGTGTCAAAAATCCGCCATCGTCGAGCCTTCCTAGAACATTCCCATAAACGATGATGCGCAGGTAATGATGTTGCCAGGTTACTTCTTAATCGTTAACTCAACTATGGTCATTGGATACAACTATCATGAGGAGATGGATAGTATGGGTGACACTAATTCCAATTTGTTCGGCTCTTATTCGAATTAGTAAATTCGAATTCCTATAGTCGACAAATTTTCGTAAATTCTCAATTCTCTCGAAGTAGCTTCAGTAATTGCGGCAGATCTATTGAAAGCTGTTGTTCTACGGTGGTTAAAACGAAATCCCTTTGCGATACCAACAACGCCAACGCTACAACAGGAATTAAATATTAATTTCTCTCCATTTCTTTTTGTATCCGTTAGGAGCTAAGTTACGAATACGTGGCGTTACATATGGAAGGCGAGACATTATCTGTTTTCGAGAGGTTTTTGTTGTTGCTGGGAGCAAAGGAAACTATTTTCATTCATAGTTTAGATTTCTAAATATCATTTGTGAATTGGTCTCATTCTTTAAATGCTCCAATACAAAAAAAATCGTAATTTCATTGCGGTTGGGAAAAGCACAAAGACATATTCGTAGGAATGACATCTAGCCTCCAAACGTCCAGAATCACAAGAGTGTGACTTCACAAAAGAGAATGCTTTATTCGACAATTGAAAATATATATCTCTGCAAATATTGATTGTCTATTCAGCGGATAAAAATTCTCAGCGTAGAGATTCGCTGAGAATTCGCGAATAATTTACTAAATTTTTATTGAGGACAAATTTAATGGTTTTCATTCATGCTAAATAAAATATTTCATATAATATGACCTATATGTACACCAAGTTTACTGTATAAGGTAAGCGCCAGAATTCGATTAGAGAAAAAGTACGAGAAACTTTCGATAAATCTTGATCTTGTATTCAGAAGTTGAATTTATCGTAAAATCAGAATTACACATGTACGTTAACGAGATATATCGTGAAAATTATTTTGTACATTTAAAAAATGTTCTCTTCTAGAGAAGTAAATGTTCATTGATTGAACTAATTTTTTATCGATTTTAACCAATACCGTATAAACTCTGATTAAAGTGTAATCGAAACAGAGAACTAAAATCCGAAAAAAGTTCGCGAGTAGCCGTCATTTGCTACACCATTCGCTCCATGCCTGTGGCATTCCGTAATCGCATCGGCGGAGCACCATGCCGACCGCGCGGGGCGGGTGGTGACGGCGGCACCTGCAGCTGTGCGCGGTGAGAGCGGGGGCGGGCACGAGTGTGGGGACGGGCGCGGGGTCGGGGGCAGGCGCGGGGGCGTTGCGGGGCGGGCGTGGGGGCGGGCGCGGGGGCAGGCGCGGGGTTGAGTGCGGGGCGGGCGCGGGGCGGCCGAGGGCGGGGGTGGAGCGGGGCGGCTGGGGGCGGGGGTGGGGCGGCCGGGGGAGGGGGTGGAACGGCCGGGGGCGGACGCGGGGCGGCCGGGGGCGGGGCGGGCCGGCCGGGGGCGGGCGTGGGGCGGGGGCGGGGGCGCGGGGGCAGCGGCGGCGGCGCGGGGACGGGTGCGGGGGTGAGGAAGGAAGTGGGTGCGGAGGCGTGCGCGAGGGCGGGTGATGGGGCTGGGGCGCGCACATGTGGCAGAGCCGGCAGCCGCGCGCAATGTCCACCCTAGCGGCACCGGCGCGGCGGCGGCGGCTGCGGTGAGAACGGCATGGGCAGCGGCGGCGAGAACGGCGGGCCGCAGGATCGCCGGCGGACCGTGTCCACGGGCGACCGCCTCCGCCGCATGGACTCCAGCGGCAGCCAGGGAAGGGGCGGGATGGCGGGATGGGTGCGTGAAAAGGGATGCTCGGGGTGTGGGTGGGGATGGTCGCAAAGGGCAGGAGTGGTGAGGTGCGCAGAGCGGGGTGCGCAGGGCAGGGTGCGGAGGGTGGGATGGCGGGACAGGGTGCGCGAGCTGGGGTGCGTGCAACGGGGTACTCAGGATGTGGTGCGCATGAGGGGCTCCGTGGGCGGAGTGCGTGGAGGGGTACGTAGAGTGTGATATGGCGTGGGCTTCGCAGAGAGGGGTATATGGAGAACAATATGCGGAAAGGGGTCCTCGGGGAGGTGTACGCAGGTAGGGGAATGTGAAAGGGAAATGTGCAGTTGGGGCGAGTAAAGAGGATTCAACTAAAATGTGTGTGTGAAATTTTTTTCGTGTGTGTGGGGGGGCGGCGCAGTGTGTGTGAGGGCAGTAAGGAGCGCGTTGCGTTGGTGAGTTGGGCAGGGCAGGATGTGCATGGAGTTAACGGGGTGGAGTGCGCGGATGGGGTGCGCGGGAAGAGTGCGCGGGTAAGGTTCCTGTCAGGGTGCGCGAGGAGGAGTGCGAGGGATAGGTGCGCGGGCGGGGTTCTCGTGCCGGGTGCAAGGGTGCGGTGCGCGAGCAGGGGATGCGTGTTCAGGTGCCTGTTCTGAGTGCGCGGGTGGAGTGCGCTTGTGAGGTGCGCGTGTGGGGTGCGTGGGTGGGGTGCGCGTGTGGGGTGTGCGTGTAGGGTGCGCGGGTGTGGTGCGCGGGTGGGGTGCGCGGGTGTGATGCGCGTGTGGGGTGCGTGGGTGGGGTGCGCGTGAGGGGTGCGCGGGTTCGGTGCGTGGGTGGGGTGTACATGTGGGATGCGCGGGTGGGGTGCGCGGGTAGGGTGCGCGGGTGGGGTGCGAGGGTGAGGTGCGCGGGAGAGTTGCGTGAACGGGTTGCTAAGGTTACGTGCGCGGGCGGGGTGGAGAGTGGAGGGCGCGGGGTCGGGCGCCCGTGCCGGGTGCGCATACCGAGTGCGCGGGCGGGGTGCGCGGGCGGGGCATGAGCTGGGGTTGCAGTGCGCGGGAGGGGAGCGGCGCGCGGTTGGCGTCGACGCATGGGGTGACCGCGGGCGCTTTTTCATTACGTTTTATTGCGGCGCTCGCTGCCACCAAGCGGCCCGCCCGCTCCCCTGCCTCTCTCCGCCGACGTTGCACACTCTCTGGCCCTCCGCACGGTGCATACGCAAATCTGGATGAACAAAAATCTGCTGCGGGAGCTTCCGGGAATTGCCTCTAATTTTTGGAAAACATTTAATTGGACTTGTAAAGTATGAAGCAGAAAGGTTTATCGACGGGGCATGACAAAATGTGGTCCATTTGTTGTTCTTCCGGAATGATGAAGCATGTAATTTTCCGTAAAAAGGCATCGTATCATTCCAGTAAAAGAACAACAGATTAGGAGAAATTATTTGTTTAATACTTGTTAATGTTGGGAATTATTCACTCATGTGCTTTGTGAAATGACTGATGTAAATATTACCTCTTTGTCAGCCATAATTCCTACCAGTTCTGATATCACTGTAGAGGTATACCACTTGCTGCAGGTAGGTAAACTTCTTTGTTGGAAACAGTTTTCTTACGCAACACCTCTTTCTTAAACAGAATGTATAAAAAACCAGCATTAATACTATCAGTATTAATAAGGTATTGAAGGATCTTGCCATCTCCTCTCAATGGAATAATTTAGAAAGAAATTAGTCGCAAATTACTATTCGGTTTAATGTTCACTGTAATATTTTGGTATGAAGACTGAAGAAACTGATGTTCTTCGGTATTTTATGAGTAATTGTTAATTTATGATTTAGTACATCTTGAGGGTTAAATATTGATATGTTGAACTATAAACTTGTTATTACAATTTTATAGCATTGTGAATTGTACAAGAAAAATATTAATAACTAGAATAAATCACAATCTCTTGTTTTTACTTTCTTGCATTACAAAGATTTTCTTAAGAAGAGAAAGTTACGTAATAGTGCACCGGAAAACGGCGAATTTTCGCCAGAAAAACTCTTTTGCTTCTTGCTTAGTTTTCCTGTCGCAACAAGAGGCTGCATTTTCTCATGTAATGCACTGCTATGCATGTAGCTCCTTTTCAGGAAATATAAAACGCACTATAATTGCTTTCAAAAGAATGAAATTACTGGTCTTGGTGTGGGTTCCACATGTAATGTGATATCGGAAATAATTTGGTGTCAACTCTTCGGGTTTCCATTTTTGTGACGTAAATTTATGTTATAATTCAGAAGGATAAGTTACAAGGGCTAATATAAGTATGATAACCAAAATTAGTTACTAAAACAGAATTGTATACTTGAATCAGACATAGACAATTAAATTGTAATTTTTGGGGAAGGTTCGATCGTATAGGAAGAGTCGTTAATGAATAAGTAAAAAGTACAGGTTGGCTACAATCGATATGGCACTTAATATATACCCAAATGATTGTGTATTTTAAGTAGTACATAATAGTGTTTATCCGAAAATAATGGAAATTCAGATCTTCCTATATTTTATTTCAGGTGCTCTACGCAAAGGAACATAGACGAATATCCAGTAGTATTCGAAACAATTTGCCAAACATGCTTGTGATAAAAGGTTAAAGAAGCGTTTAGGCTAAGTTCAGGGGATACGTTTCTCCGTTTTCTTAGGATTTTCTGTATCAGTGTCTCAATGGTGTAAAACATAGGCAAACAGATTAATTTCAGCTTTTCAAAACATATATTCTTTGCAAGTATTATTTTCTAATATTTAAATATCTAAGAATAAAAATTGCGTAACTTCACGTATATTTTAAATTTTAACATGTTTTTCAGACGCAGAAATGTTATGGTTTATAATTGTATGACGTGTTAGAAAATTTTAGAAATGGAAGTTTGTATTCAAACAATATCGCCAATTGTACGCCTGATAAATATCCTAATGCTGATACGAATAAAGATTATGACAACTCGAGTTAAAAATTATCTTGTCAACCTGATCATCTCCTGCCCAAAGTTAGCGCATCAAAACTATTTTTAAGTTCTCAAAAAGTAATGAGAGGCATTTTGTTGAGGACTAGGTAGATGATGACATACGACGTAGTAAATAAAACTGCTTCAACCAGCTCAAGCTCTTGCACTGTAATTCATTCCAGTCTAAAATTTAAACGACCGTCCTCTTTCGAATGGCAGAAAACAAAGACCTATCACACAGTATTCCCGAAACGGTATCTTAATATCCTTATGCTGTATAAATATTCTTGAAAAATACAGGAAGTTTCCTCTTAATTATTTTCAGACTTACTCCATTGGTAATCACATTGTTACTGAGATAATAAAACGCATGTCAAATGTATGATACGATATACTATGTGTTTCCCTGATGTTTTATATAGTGTTGGTATTATGCTTCTGACTGGCTATCGTTACCTATCTTCAAGAATATTATTTTGGATGACTGAGCCCGATGTACCATTAGCCCTTAATTACTTGCGCTGTGTTTTCTCACACAAGTCCACGCGCGGTGTACTTTGTACGCCGAGCCAATTTTTTTAGAAAAATGAACTTTGCAAGACTTGAATAATACTTGGATAAAATTTTTTATTTAGTTTTATTTGTAATATATACATATTAATTAAATAATAATACAAATTTTAGCACATTAGCCTTCAGAACAATTTTTGTATTTAATGACTAAGAAAATGTTCGTTGCTTGCAAATCGCATAAAAAGCACCACTTAGTAGTAAGTGCAGTAGTCATTGTAGTAGAGCAGTCTTTTGCTCTTCCGCAAATGTGACAGTAATTCATTAATTTTGTTGTGTTTGTTCTTGTTTATCATGACCTTCAGTTTCGTAAATTTGCTGACAAGCGATGTTTTATTCCACTTTGTAATCTTGTCTTCACCAATAAAATCATCTCTCTACTTTAAATCGCTGCTTTCATAATCACTAGCATATTCAAGCTCAAGAATGTTCACTTCCGCTACTTCCTCCTCAGAATCTCTTGCAACATCGCAAATTTTGTCTTATGACGAAATCTTGTGTAATAATTCGCATATCCGCTTTTCCGATAAATTATTCATCTCTGTATTGTGTATAATGTAAAACAAAATAAATTAGTTTACTTATATCAATATTTTTTAAAAGTCCAGTGATAATCAAAAGGAAATGAAAACTCCGGGCATGTATTTTATTTTTATTTAATAGGTAATTATTACAGGCAAATTAAAAATCTTGGTGCAATGTGGCTAGGCCGAAGGCCTTTAAGCCATTACAATACCTACATTCTACAGCGTTCTAACCTTTCGAATTCTGGTATTCATCCCAAATGGTCTCTCCTTCGCATCAAAGCCGCGGAAAAGAGACCATAAGGTACGGCTGAGGAAAAAACCCCTGAAGGGGGAAAAACCTGCCGTCAGAAGCCGAGTACATGCTAATCTATCCGGTTTTTAAACCATTTATTTATTTGGCGCGGGCGTCAGGCATTCTCCTTCCAGTGTTTGGCCTCCTCCGCACCTGAAAACAAACAGCGCCACAGAAAATCGTCCGCACCAACGCCTCTGCCCTAATGTTTACGATTCCTACTTCCCTTTGCCTCCTAATGTGTTTAATTTTAACCGTTTCCTTTTATTTTATTTTAATTTACTTTACTTTTAATTTATTTAACTTATTTTAATTAATTTAATTTAAATTTATTTAACTTATTTTAATTAAATTAATTTAAATTTATTTAACTTATTTTAATTATTTTAAGTTAATTTATTTATTTTTATTGACTTATTTATCTACTTATACTTAGCAATTGACTACAACTTATAACTTTTTTTTTGTACTGTTTACTAACCTAACATAACTTACTGACTAACTTAATTATTGTTAGTTTATTGATTTATTATTTATTTCTCTCCAGTCTAGGCTCTGCTCGTACTAACCAGTGCTGTTTTCCCACTCCCTAATTTCAGTTTCTCTAATGGTCCGAACCTTTCCTAGAAATGTTCCTAATTCTTTCATGAAGTTGGATCTTTTATCACCTAGAATGTTTTGGGCGAGCGCTACGTTCCTATGTTGGAAGTAGTAATTTCCCATTCCCATCCATTTTCCTCTCCAAGTTTCGGTCGCATTGCAAATTAAAAGGATGTGGATCCAGTCTTCCCTATCACCGCAAAGCACACAGATGCCATTACCATTAGAGTCCTTTAATCTACGTTGCATCCACCCCCCGACCCTGAACCAAGCGTATCCCCCTCTTGCGTCCTTTCGCAGTGTGTTTACGTAACGTTCGCAACCCCATAACGGACTCGCGTGAATTTGCGCAACTAGCGAACGTTTTTCGGCCGTTGCTGCCAGGATCTCTTGCCTTTTAATATCCGCAAGTCTACCCGAAATTAGCCGTTCTATCTCACGTGTTCCCCTATCTCCCACCATCTCCGGAGAAACGTCTCCCAGACCTGCACGTTCCAGTAGCAGTTTAATTTTATACGACCAGTGGCGTTGGTTGCTTCCCTGTAACTGCACTCGAAAACATCTATGTATAAGTGTGTCAGACTGTTCACCTGCTAATTTAATCCAAAGTTTAATGGGTTTCATTTTAAAATCTTTCCAAATTCCTACACTACCGACCTCTCTTAGGACTCCGGCATTTGCTGCGAATCTAGAGACTCCGAGAATTAATTTGAAATAATCTGTTTCGACGCTTTCTAGTCGATCTATCCTATCCACTCCCCAAATTTCTGCCCCATAATTCATTGCTGGGAGAACTAGCGATTTAAACATTGTATCGCACACCTTTAAAGACAATTCCGGAACCCTGCGCACTGCGCAAACGATTTCTTTGAGCGCAATTCTTCCTTTACTGTGTGCCGCCACTATGTGATTATTCCATCCCCCATTCATGGAAAATTTTGCCCCAAGATATGTAAATGTTTTAACCCGGTCGATCTCGTCCTGAGCGTAAAACCATTTCTCTTTGTTACCCCAGATAAATCCATTCTTGAAGACAACTACTTTAGTTTTTTGAATATTTACTTTTAATCCCCATGTTTCACTATACGTTTCTAAGAGATTTAAACTTTTCTGTAAGCCGTCAATAGTATCCGAACATAAAACTAAATCATCAGCATATAGTAGTCCGGGAATGTTCAGGCCCTCAATTTCCGGTGCCGATGTATCCGCTTCCTGTAACCACGTCAATAAATCGTTTATAAACAAGATAAACAATAGCGGTGAGAGAGGACACCCCTGTCTTACTCCTACTGTCGATTTTATTTTTCGCGTTGTACTTCCATCACCGCACCTGACACAGAAATTTACGTCTTCGTACATGCTCTGCAACACTTTTAAAACTTTACGTGAGACGCCTAGCTCATTAAGTTTTTGCCATAAAGCTTTCCTATTGATAGAGTCAAACGCCTTTTCGAAATCTACAAAACTGCAATATAAGTGGCCCCGTTTGCGCGCAAGCGCCTGTTTTACTAGGGTATCTAACACGAAGATATTGTCGGTAGTCGCGAAGCCTCTCCTAAAGCCTGCTTGCAATTCTGATATTTTACCGTGCTTTTCCGCCCATTCACTCAGTCGCCCGTTGAGTAGTTTACAAAATAGTTTGCTCAGCGCTGGTAAAAGACTAATTCCGCGATAATTATGTGGGCAATTTGTATCGCCTTTATTCTTAAAGACCGGTTGGAGGATCGCTGTACTCCACGTTTCTGGATACGATCCGGAATCAACTATTGCATTAAATAAATTCAGAATACTCTCTGGGTCTATGTGCCACAATTCCGAAATAAATTTTGTCGGAATGCCGTCCGCGCCGCCTGCCTTCTTATTATTCATGGCTAGCATAGCCCTGTTTACTTCATTCCAGGTTATAGGTTCGTCTAATTCAGGGACACCCCGGTCCGTGATAATATCTATCCCGGTTTCAATATTCGCTATTGTGAGCGCCCGTGAAAAGTACTGCTCCCACGCGTCTGATGAGATTGTATTACTTACATTTATTTTATTACGCAGAGATCTTATAACGTCCCAAATTGATTTATTATGATCGTTTCTTAAAATTGCCTCTATTCTTGCTGTCTCGCTCTCCTGCCAAGATTTCTTCGATTTCTTAATTGTGGCCTCGTATTGCCTACGTAGTAACAAGTAACTATTTCTCGCTTCCGCAGTTCCACTGTTTCTGAACATCCTTAAGGCTACTATTGCTTTACGCCTGCTCTCCCGACACTCCTCGCTAAAATGAAAACTCACATAGGTACCCGCGCGGCGTAGAAATTACGCCAACAGACACTTTCTAACGGAAATACAATCGTAGTCACTGTAGTAAATCTTACGCCACCGAGAATCGAGGAGGATGCAGCTGAATGCCTTCTGCGAGGTTAGGTCGAATATCAGAACGCGTGTTGATGTTATCTTATACCTAGGACGATAACAGTTCCGTGGCGTACACTGTGAAGTACGCCAGACCGAGTCACTAAGAGATAGTGGCGAATGCAATTCGTCGAAATCCTTTTGATCGCCACGACTGTAAAACCTCTAGCGGACAATTCTATCAATCATTAGAGTGACTGGTGATACAAAGCGAGCCCTCTCTTTGATATGCATTCCATTTTCAAGCAGGTAATACCTGGTCCGACAGAATTGATGATTACATTAAACTCTACTACGACAGACCAGCCAGTCAATTTATTGAAGGGAAGCTGATAAGATTCGCTTTCAAATTTGGACAGCAGCTTATCCACCCTATTATATCTTGCTTATCCTTACTGTGGAGTCTCTTTTTTTTACTAGGGCTTTTATCCAGCCGACAGCCGGTTGCCCTTTACGTCCCGAAGGGACGCATATTTGACCATATACTAGACAAACACTTGCGGGCTCCTCTGATCTGGGGTCAGCAGAACGCGATGCCCTCCGCGACAACACACACAAAGTCAAGGAACAAACAGCCATGCCCAAGGCGGGACTCGAACCCGCGACCCTTCGGACCGAAGCGCTGAGTCGGTACTCGCTCTTAGCCACCTCGGCCATCCAGGTCGGCACTGTGGAGTCTCTACTTGCTTAATAAAGCACGCTTTGGCCTAAGAACAGGCGTGATTTTAGAACATTTAGATCTGAGAAAAAATGCTAGCGTCCACTTTGACAATTTTTCACATTGGTAGAACTTTTATACAAACATGCGTCACTTGGATGGGGTACAGGAACTTAACGAGACAATCGTCAGAGTAGTATGTTGCCTGAGAATAAGAATGGGAAAAAGCAATCATGAGATTTTATGACAGTATTATTCACTGGGTATCTGATTGTAACGAAAAATAATGTTGTAGTTTTTCTCACCAACTGCGAAGGCATTTATCCCTTGGTCACTGCCAGCCGGTACACACGACCGGAAAGAACCAAATATCTGTCTCCATATAGTATAGGCAAAATATAAAATGCCGAAACTAATAGACAAATGCAAGACAAATGTAGGTGGGGTCAATTTGCGTGATCAGTTCGCGACAAACTCTAAACACGACATAGTCAAAGAAATGTTGGTGGCCTTCTTTTTGCATGGGACATTGATGTATGTTGGTGTAAGGACGCTGTGGAAATAACATTCCTCTACTAAAATCCAAGCATTAATATGCCACGAATGTTCTCTAATGCCACAACACCAAATCTCCCGCCGCATGGAGAATATTTCCAAATGCAATTGAAGAAATAAAGGTAAATAGCGAAGATCGTGAAGTAGAGAAATGTAAAAGTAAGTATTAATGATGCAAGGTCACCGGCAACGGCACTATATTCATTTGCAAAAACAAAATATTACATCACTTCATCCAGCAAATTGTTTCAATGTGGTGTCTAGAAGATGAAACATCCTTGAATAGATCCATCAACGTTATGTTAAATGAGTCTTATATTATGTTGGGTTCAAGGTGGCAATAAAAAGTCTTCATAAGATTGGTATCATGTATTGCGGATATCATTTATTGACAGCGTGCTTTCCCACAGCTAATGTAAGTTTCTACGTATTTTTTGTACTCTGTCTATCATATTTGATTGTGTACTGAAGTTATTTTGTAATAAATGTCTAGTACTATTGGTGTTACAAATTTCATTAAATAATAATCACTGTAATATATAATCACGGTCGGAATGAACTAACATAATTAGGGTCAAAATTACATCCATAATTTGTACTGCTATCAGAAAATCTGTACAATTTGTACATGAACCATAGATATATGAACTGTAGTAACTTAATAATTAGTTTTGAGCATGCTTTTGAATTGAATTTCACTATGCAGAATCTGCATCAACATTTCGGAGAAGAACCTTATGAACCATATGAGTGAGGCTAGACTGTTCTACAGCATTATTGAACTTCACTGCACAACTACTTGAAAAAACATTGGGCACTTGAATACGAGTAGCACAAGAAAATATTGAATGTAGGATAACAATGCAGAACATCAGATTCCCTATACGTCAGTCATATATTTACAAATGTATAAATATGCAAACTTACTTTAAATAAATTTGACATACTATGAGAATATTGCAATCAATTACCAATATTATAATAATTGCAATAATAACAGTAAATTCTGTATATGAAGTGCTACTATCACAAAACATCACTTCGCTCATATTTTATCCTAATTTGCAATCCTTTTATCTTGTAGTGGTAAGAGTAGAGCGGGGTGTGAGTTACTATTTTGTTAGGAATAGAGAAAAATCAAATCTGGAGTTTCTCTAGTCATGCAAAACAACTCGAGAATGAAAATCTCTTGTTTCTCAAATTTTGCTATTCTCGCACTTTTAAAAATTATTATGCTTTATTTTCTCCACCTTACATTGGTTACATTGTACAAATTCGGTGCTAGTTATCATAAGAAATCATACATTATTATTACTATTATTGTTATTATTATTGTTAGTATTATTGTTATTATTAATATTATTATTGTTTGTTCAATCTCGCGATCAAATTTGCCACCAAGGCGCAGCCCCTAAAAGCTTTCTTCCCGCGCGGCCACCCACCATTAAGAACGTACTTTCACCAACCTTCTCAAAGTCGCTCTCAGTGCATGCCAGCACGCTGCTGCACATTGAAAATCTAACAAAAGGGCAATAAAAACATTTGCCCTATGTCTTTCGCGTAAACCGTCGTTCCCAAGGGCCCACGCCCGCCGAAAACATTGACCGCCGCTTCTCGGCGCCGTCACAGCTGGGGATTAAGCCCTCACTAGCCTAGGGCTGGGCCACCCCGGCGCACGCCGCCCTTCACACCTCCATCGCTCGCTACCTGACAAGCCACCCAGAAATGTATACAAATATTTCTGGGAATTGCTTCGGGCCTCCCTCGCAAATACAACCCCGTTAATGCATCTCGCCGACAAAGGGATTTTCAAGTGCACTACCGACGCGCCGCCCCGCTCCTTGGCCACATGCAAGCCAGATACCTCAATTCCCGTGGGAAGAAAAATCACAAACACAAACGGGCCGCCATCGCGGGCACCTCACGTGACACCGCCTTCGCTTCAGATCGCCGCCAATGTCACGTGACACTCCTCTCCCCGGGCTCGAAGGCGCACACGAATAGGGAGCCGATCGCGGGCACGTCAAACTTTCCCGCCTTACCATAAGCCCAAATCATAGCCACGTGACTCTCCCCTCCACAGCCTCAATCACCCTCAGATGAAACAAATACTGCGACTTCCCTCCCACATGAGAGACAATCGAGACAACAGTCCAAAGTGAACCGACAGACAACCGACAGAGAGAATCAATAGAACTTCTCAAACTACTCTGCTCAAAACTTCTCAATGGACTGACCAACAAAAGTCAACAGAGTCGGCTGTTCCTGCTTCTCCTATCAAGGCGATTAGCACGGCCAAATCAAGCCTGCCTCAAATTCGTGTCACTCACGGGCCGCAGCCGCCACCTGGCCGAATTCACGGCAAACTACCACCAGCTCCGGTCATCTGAGTCCGCGCCCATGCCAGTTCGCACCACCGAACTGCCTGGAGCCAACGTCAGCCCGGACAACGACACACTCAGCCGAGTGATTTGGGTTGGTTCCTTGCTACAAAACTTTAAGTAAGCTGAACCCAAGTAAACTACAAGAAAGAAGAGCAGTCAGTAAAACTATAAACTTTTAAAGGTCCTCCGGCTTACCATCAAAATCAGTTGTATTTACGAAATTGTTATGCAATTAAATTTATTTATTCTACTTGCATATTATCTATCATTCCCCTAAAGGCAAACAATCCCCTGAAACCCGTTCTGATCCCCGTATGTAGTCGCACTCGCAGCACGGCACCTCCCAGTGCTGCATCTGCTACATTGTTATTATTATTGTTATTATTATTATTGTTATTATTATTATTGTTATTATTATTATTATTATTATTGTTGTTGTTGTTGTTGTTGTTGGGGCTGCAAAATAGCTTCAGCAAATTGTTTGGGAGAGCCACAGAATCCTGGATTGGGTTCTCCACTAAGCTTGGACACAATTTGCAAGCTTGCCACAAGGGAAAATTCTGAAAGGCAATTATTTGAGAACTGTTAGTTTATCTCAGCGTGAAATTTGTTGATAATTGAAGAAGTTGTCAGTGTTACCTTGTTGTCAATGTTTCCTTAGGTGAACAGAATATTATTTTCTGTTGTATTTTGTGCGGAATTTAATGTCAGCTCACTTTCAGCTTTACGTGCCCAAACAACACTTGCATCCGCCAGTCAAAAATCTAATTTCTTCAATGCAGCCAAGATGTGAATTACTACGCCTTTTTACTGACGAGGCGATCTTTTGTGCAAACGCTCGGTTGAAAAAATCTCCAACAATTGCCTCGCGTGGCGTCATATGAATAGAGTCGTATTTCCTCGAAGTCCCGGCAATGGGAGCGACCTTGCCTGCCAATAACTCTCAGCTGGGGTCGTAATACCAACCCTACATAATTAAATTGATAGTCGGTAGCATATATACGTGCCTCTCCAGTACCTGGCGCGATCTCGCGAGCGTCTATGCAAACAGTTCAACACGTCAAATCACGTTGTTCTTCCAAAGAGTATCATACGAAAGACGGCTTCAAGAAAGCTTTTTTTCTTGAAGCCCACCTGTGGTTTTTACAGACAAAATATTATAAGTACAACGCGGGACGTGAAAAAAAATTCTCTTTGCTGTTAATTAACGCCGCGGAATTGTTATAATCATAGGTTTCAAAGTACGGCCAAATTTGAATCCATTTTGGCCGCCCATGTGCCAACAATTATTATTATTATTATTATTATTATTATTATTATTATTATTATTATTATTATTATTATTATTATTATTATTATTATTATTATTATTATTATAAAATTTTATTCATCTTTCAACTATTTATAGTTAAAATGTTGGAAAGAGATTCTGGAACTAAAGAAAACGTGCGCAGATAATCTTCTCCCTCATACGCCACAGTTTTGTTACTGGTTTTTTATTAAATAAGTAAAAACATTCATTAAATTCACTAAATATGTCATGATACAGAATAAATTGTTAATAAAAACTGATTAAGAACTATTTAACGCAAATATTATTTAAACAATATATTTCATGTTGATTTGGCTAATATTGATTTCTTTTACTTTCAGGTAAGCATGTTGAGAAGATATTTATAAGGAGAAAAATCCAGGAAAAGTAAAGGTAATCAAAACATTTTCATTCTAAAATTGTACTTCGTTTTGTTAAAAATTTATTTGTGGTTAAACAAATTGTTTTAGTGAAGTAAATGCTACCAACTGTCATAATATGATCATCTTAGATCCCCAACCAGCCTTGTAGCATTTATTCTTAGGCACATTGTACAGAAAGTATGAATTGATCACGCAGAATTTGGTTCAAGAACGTTTTGATTATTAATAAACATCTTAGAGAATATGAATTTCGATCCTCCCTTTCAATTATTATTATTATTATTATTATTATTATTATTATTATTATTATTAGCCCATAATTTCCCGTAAAGTGCAAAGGCCTCGTGCTTAAGCAGGGTTATAGTAGGTTGATATTCAATTTCACTAAAGTTCACTCAATTTCACTAAAATCGATTTATAGCACTGTAGATCATCATCTTCTTGTTGCTGTTCATATCCCAGTTGCCTCCATGTTGTCCTCTTTTGGGCCAATCTCGTCCAGGTGGGACCAGCTGCTTTGCATAGCTCGTCTGCTCATCTTCTCCTCTGTCTCCCTTGGTTTCTCCACCCATACCGAGAGTCCCAGGTTGTTGTAGTGTATGCCCACCGTTGTTGGTCTTGCCTTATAATATGTCCTTTCCAATGCCATTTGCTTATTTTGTCTTGCCGTACTGCATCTTTAATTTTAGTACCCTTTCAATACCTCACTTTTATTTTCTAACATAAACGGCATTTAATGTGTCATTATTTTCAGTGTCCTCTGCATTCTTGCAAATGCGTGGAACAATTTATCTGCCATATAAAAAATTAATACCGTATCCACACAAAGTGCTACTTCGTTTAGGATTGCTGCCGTTCTGTACCCTTTCGCTCCCAGCCACATTGTAAATACTGTGTGCAAATTTAATGGGTCGACATGTGTGAAAAATGTTTCTGGTCTGGGGCTAATGCGACTGCCCCGGCAATGAACCTCCTTCCGCCCTCACAACACAGTTGCCAGTGGAATTATAACAATAAATGGCACTCCGAAAAATCGAAGTGGGATTTATAGTGACGATAAATAATGCACTGTTGTGTTCCCCCTGTGCTCTTGAAGCGGATGCAAAACTCAGTGATGCGACACATTTGGAAATTTTAATAAAAACATTTAATTCACATTTTAACAATAAGCATGCTATCTAGTGTTGGGTTTCAAGCTATGAAAAAAAACCTTCAAATTTCTGTATAATTCACTTATTTTTTTATACGTCCAAAATATTATCGTATTTTACCAAAATATTATTGCGACAGTACGCAATCCCAGTCTATGCATTATCATTATGCATGTTAATGAATTCAAACGTACACAATCCAAAAGAACCTAATTGACATTTTTGTATTAAATGTAAAAATAGATCAATACTCTTTTAAATATACATGAGTTTATGTGATCATAAAGACATACTTTTCGATACTTGTAGAAATAAAAATTATGTTTTAATGAAAAAATGCTTGAATGGATGTTCTTCCTATTATAATTGAAGAATCATCGAGCTTACGTTGTACAGAAGTGTAAAAATAAAACTGGAATTATATCCTATTCCTTTTCAAAATCAAAACTACTTGGAAATCCACTTTGGGTTATTGCATCATCTCTCTACGTCCTATGATGAAAAGACCTAGAACAAAACGGAAGAACATATGAAGCCCGTGTTCTACAAATCCCTCACAAGACCAACTTTCCAACGAGAGTCGCGTGCTGTTACAGGAAGTCATACAAAACCACTGAACATAGAACACACTTGTGCTCTTGGGAGCTACGCAGACTCTAGTCTGAAGCACAACGGCATGGAAGAATCACAGTTCGTGGAGAACTTCCACTCAACTCCCTCGCGACCACACAAAACACGAACGCCCGCGCCCCGAACCGCTAGGCTCCGCGCCGTTTCAAAATGCTGCTGTAAGCCTGGCAGACAATGGTGAGGGCGATAGTGAAGATGAGTACAAAAACACTGATGCTGGGAGACGATTTTAAGACGAGCCAAGGTGGATGAGACAGAACGACATGAAAAAGGGAATATTTTGGCGAGTATTTGTAAGTGAATTAGTGAGACATTCAACATCCGCTATCAGAAGCAATGTTTTCAGATATTGTTTGCAAGTTATAAGGAAAGAAAACGTTTAATTCTTGTATCATAAGTGGACATGTAATTTTTCCTTTCAATTGCTAAGTGATTCAACTCTTTTCACAACATTTCTTCACTTTCCATCACAATATTCATGGTGACAAAATGAAACAACCTTTGTTCAATTTATTTCCTCTTATTTAACGTTGATTGCCTTTCAGACTGATGAATCTAACATACACGACTTCAGGATTTTGAGCATGTTCAAGGATCTTGCTCAGAGATACGTTTCAGCAATACATGATATATTACATAGTACATGACTTAATGATAAAGATAAATATTTTTTAAACAGTTGTTTAATGAAGTAAATTTATTATTTTATTTTAAAAAATATATGTGTGTGAAAGATGTGCATAAAAAGGTTTTCGAAGTTCGCGTATGAAACAATCGAAAACTTTATTGCAACCCTCATTTCCAACTACATATGCTCTTGATGCAGTAAATAAAATAAAAAATTATATTCGTAACACGGAAGAGAACATTTGAAAATTGACTTCTACTTTTCTATGAAAAGTGAATATTGCTATCAGATGCATGCAGGCACCGCTGTGAAGGATAATCATTGAAACAGAATGCGCGTTAGTCATTGTGAGGTTCGAACATTTAGGAGAACCACATGCAAGGTCTGCAGGAATCAGGTCTATTATTTCATTCAGGACTTACTACAATTAGAGACTATACTGAGCATCACAAGAAAAGTAACATTAATTTTAACAATGATACATAATGCATTAATTACCATTTAGACTGTATAAATGAGCATAAACAACCTGTAACACCTATTGTACTACAGCTTCCGGGTCAATGACCCCCATCTCGGTCAGGTTTTTTGTCCAGTTTCCCTGATCCATTGAGCAAATGCTGAGATGGCCCCTTGTTTTGCTTCTGGACATAAATGTAACTTCATTTTCTGTGCACGTCTTCTAGAATTCAGTGGGAAATACAATTATTCAAATTATCGTTTCCATGTTGTCGCGGCAGGAAGTAATAAGAGCCAAAATTTATTGCTTATTTATCCTTGAAAATAGATTTTATTACATGGGAGTTTTTTTGTTTTTTTCTCCCTTTCAAAATTCAAAATTTATTGCTTATTTATCCTTGAAAATAGATTTTATTACATGGGAGTTTTTTTATTTTTTTTCTCCCTTTCAAAATTCAAAATTTAAGTAGTATATGACTTAGTGTAGGGATAACAGAATTTTGAAAATGTGCACACAATTCACTTTTCCCCATAGCACGTCATACGCAGTTATTAACTGTTTTTTGACGTAAAATAAAAAATTTAAAAAAAACAAAAAAAGCAGAGATCTCTAGAATTTAGACATCAGAGGTCCGATATCCGAAAAGATAAGCTCCCACGCGCAATGATATGGCGTACTTAATTCTTTTCGTCCACCTCATTCAACGACAAATTAGGGAATTTCTCCTGTTCCTATGGCAGTAATGTAGATTCACTAAAGCTGCGTATGACGTTCAGGGGAACCACGATGAAAACGAGTGGTGCTAAAACACCTCGTACTTTCTAGCCCGTAATTTCACGCGAAATTACCCGAAAAAATACTCAAATATTCGAAAAATTTTACATGACCTTTTTTCAAAATTTATCTTTAAAGAACAGACTTCATTAAGTGACAAAGACTGTATCTTTAATATTTTAGTTGTAGGAAGACTCCGAAAAATTTTTGAACTTTTGCAATTTTCGAAAAATCAGATTTTTTAACGAAAATATGACCTTCATTCTTCTCTTAAACGTCCTTCACACTATCCAACAACAAAATATAATAAAAATCGATGGCACCTTTTTTTTAATTTTGAAAATGTCTCAGAGGTTTAATGTAAAGTACCCACCAAACTGTTTTTTTTTCTAGTTTCAGCAACTGCATTTATCCTGTTTTTCGTTACCAGGGTCCTGTAATAAACGTTTTTCTGCAGAAAATTCACCGTTTTTTCGCGGAGTATTATATAACTTTCTCTCTACTCCGTAGGAAGAAAATAAAATTAATTATTACATAAGTAATATAGCTGAGGAGGCACTCGCTTGACTTTCTTGGGTTCGGGAATTGTACAAGCCACGCCTTTCCGCCATGGAAATCAGTACCTCGTACTTACGACTAAGTCTATTCATACTATTGGGTATTGCGATTACTTAAGTAGTTGAATGCCAATCATACTTTACACCAAAGGCTAGCAACACACAAGAAACGTAAAACGTACTTCGCTGCCGTGTGTTGATTGGCAAGCTACATGGGTACGATCACCACCACGCAACGGACATCAATTGTTCCGTGACCTTGTGGTAGAAGTCGTGGATGATTCGTAATTAGCAATTGAGTGTTAGATTCGAAACTTATAAAAGAAGAGGAGTTTTGAGTTCTCCCAGAAATAGCGAGCAGCTTTTGAAGGTAAAATTACACTTCTTTAAAAAATTATGTAAAGACATTGAGAATTTTTGAAATTAATTCCGAATGTCCAAGACGTCGTTGAGAGCATTTCTCTCAATACTACGTGATCATATTAAATGATAATGTATTTAATCATAACATAATCCAACAGAACCTCATTGACATTTTTTTATATAATACACAAAATTGTCGATACTCTTTAAAATAAACAAAGGATTTATGGAATCATTAAAATACACTTTGCGGTACTTGTAGGTATACATATTATGTTTTAATGAAGAAAATGCTTGAATGGATGTTCTTCATATCAGGAAAAGTCTGGTAATTAAAAAACAGCAAGATAGTAATACGAGGTGTTCTATACCACTACAATAAATATTTGCGTGTGCACTTAATTTTGGAATCATTACCAAATCACAATGTCGAATCTATTTATTTTATGTACGGAAAAAACATATACTCCTTGTTCAACGTGGTTCAACGTACGTTTAACGTACGTCACTAGTTCTCCGTGTGTTCTGCACTCTACGGATGCCTAAGAAGCTACCACGTCCGCCAAGAACGCACGCCTTCTAGCTGTTAACGTCCGTTGGCTGCTGCGCGACGAGCGTCACTGCAGCGCGGTATTGCGCCACGGATCGTAAGCATTCCTTCTGCGCTAAAGCACACGCGTCATAACGTTCGTCATTTGAAGCTCGTTTGCTGCTACCCTGCGTGGTAGTGTACCAGGGTCTTCTAAAAGAGCGTTTCTGCTCGTAAAATGCACCGCAACGCAACCAGTTTTCCAGACGCGACAGAACGATGTCCTGGTGAGGCGGGTGAATATAGTCCAATTTTATTAATGCGGGTGAATAATGTAATATATTCTCAAGCCTCGATATTCGAGTGGAATATTCCACAGCGTGAACAGGAATGCTAGGTTACAGTATCGCCTAGACCGCTCATTAGTGTATTACAATAGGAAGCGTGAAACAGGTCTTGGTTCACTGAGTCGTACGTTTTTGCGCGTAATAATTTATTGGAAACTCACAGTTCGCGGTGGATATGCGCTTGGTTACCCAAATCACGCAGAGGATTGTACAATTCTACATAATATCAATAAATTATACAACGTTCCCTGTGATTCACTTGCTCCTTTCGAATTGTCTAATGGTTTCGTTGACCTGAACCTCATATATAATTTAAACATCAACTCGTATTCATTTTTCAAAAATTTTATGTAGTTACGAGAGACGTGTGTCTCCAATTTATCAGATATTGTGATCACTATATTTTAACGATATTTTTGCATGTTAAAACTCATTTGATGTCCACCAAGAATTCCACGTTCATTCATTAATTTTCATTCAATTTTGTAGTTAGTGGATGTGTATATACATCCACAAACTACACATACTACATCTACACTGACTACACATACTACTAACTACACATATATGCACTAACTACATATGTATTTATTAAACTCTATCAGTTGTAAAGTAGCTAGACCTTGACTCGTTAATACCTTCTAAAACATCATTAAAGTTTTCCTCTTAACAAAATATTAATATTTTCAAGTGATTTGTACACTAACGTGATGTATATGTGAACCGATACAACACTTATTGTTTAATTTCTCTTTTATCAGGAAAATGCATTCCTTTGACATCGTATAAACGTATAAATATTAATTACGGGAGAATATTAATTACTCTCACAAACAACTTTTTCTTAGTATCAAATTCATTTTCAGGCCTCGTGACTGTTAAAGACAACGTTAATATAATGAAATACAGTTAAAGTTATTTCGTGTTGAAATACTCAAACATCTTTATTATTATCAAATCTTTCTTTCGATGTTCTTACTCAT
Organism: Teleogryllus occipitalis; assembly: GCA_011170035.1. Lineage (NCBI taxonomy): Eukaryota > Metazoa > Arthropoda > Insecta > Orthoptera > Gryllidae > Teleogryllus > Teleogryllus occipitalis. The sequence continues at coordinate 235,285 of BLKR01001191.1, read as the reverse complement.
AGAAGGAATTCAAAAAGTTAATACTTTTATTTTTCTTCCTTGTTAAACTGACAATTTCTGAAAATATAATTTGCGAGAAAAGAATGCGCCAATACTTGCAGAGTCGTTTTGTAAAGATAAATTTTGCAGATTTTGTAATCCTAATTACTTGTGCACATTCGCATTGTTATTTGCATCATTCCGTTGTCCCTTATTTTCTGCCATGTTAGCTTCTTCCCAGCGTGCAAAACTGGTTCAAATTATAGTGGCAAGCTACACGATCGAGGACAGATGCCAGGTTAGGGAACGCGAGTGTTGCCGTGGAAGGGGTGGGGAAGAGAGGCGGTGAGGTGCGGGAGGGAAGCGAAGCCGGAGCCACTTCGCCCGACACAACGTTCGCCCTCGGGTGGCGCTCCCCCTCTGTAATCACCAACTCTGCCTCCCACACCGGCCTGCCGCCGCCCACTCTGCCTGCACTACTCACGTCACCCCGCTGCCCCCGCCACCCTTCCCGCCCCATACTGTTCCGCCTCCTGCCGCCCCGCCACCTGCGGCCCTGCCTCCTGCCGCCCCTTTACCCTGCCGCCCCACCCCCTGCCGCCCCGTCCCCCGCCCCCTGCCACCCCACCCTTTGCCGCCCCGCCCCCTGCTGCCCCGCCCCCTCTCGCTCCGCCCCCTGCCGCCCCGTCGCCTCACCCACTGCCACCTCGCCCCTGCCGCCACACCGCCACCTCGGCACCGTGCAAACTACTTCTCTAAACCGCTTCCGCTGCCCTCACCAATATTCCCGCCACCACCGCCTCCGCTGCCACCACAGTCACCGCCGCCACCGTGGCCGCCGCCGTCATCGCCGTGACTCCCGCCACCGAGAACGTTGCAAACACCGCCCCCGCCTCCGCTTCCACTTCGTCCGCCACCTTCGCCGCCATCGCCACCATTGTGGGACCCGTCGCCACTAGCGCCAACGTCGCCTCCGCTGGCAACTCCCCCTCCCCCGTCACCACCACCACCACCACCACCACCACCGCCACCACCTCAACCACCACCACAGTCGCCAACCGTCTCAAACATCGCCACCACCCCTACATATACCATCGCCATCGTCACCGCCATTGCCGCTCCAACCGTCAACGCCGCCGCCACCAAAGCCGCCGCCACCACGGCAACTCATCGCCCAACTAGTTAGCGGCGAGTTGCACGCGCACTGCGCTGTGCGGTCTGCCGCTTCCCGGGCCGCCTGGTCGCCGCCTCGATCCCCCCCTCCCTCCCCCACCCCCTAACCCCCCTCACCCCCCTCACACCCGCTCACCCACGGCCCGGTCGCGCTCACGTACCTCCGCCGCTGGCCCTGGCGCCGCGGTCCCAGCCATCAACGCTGCTGGCTGCGGACGTCCTGCTCCCAGCGAAAATTAGATTCAACCTCCACACATGCCCTAAATTTCGAATTAAATGTATTTACTTTTTTTTCGTTTGCACGAACATGCTGAATACAACAATTTCAGAATTCGAGGACCAGGGTTGGATGGAAATAATATAAAATGCCTGACCCTCAAAGTAAATATAAAAGAAAATAGGTCAAAACTATTAAAATATACTTTATTTATGTTATCGGGTCGTTACAAAATTAATTTTCTTATTCCTCGCACAGAACCTCTCTTGCTTCATTGGATTGTCGCACGGCACACATGTTCTCCTTTTGAGTAGTGTGGTGCAGCAACAATCACACTTGCATGCATGTCCCTGCTGACATAAAGTCTATGCTGATATTATGCCAACAAACAAATATGAGATTCTCTTTGTCTCATTTATATTGTTTTGCAGAATTTGACTTCGACTCGACTTATTACTTCATTTTTATTCATAATGAAACAATTATTTGTAACATGTAATTGGTTTTATGAATGTCTTTAAATTTTATAGATTATTTTTCATTTGTTTATTAGTCATTATTTATTACAATCAAAACTTAAAACATTAAATAATAATTACAATAATATGCGCTATTGTAAATAATAATGTGATGAAATAGAAATATGTCAAATTACTTTCCATTTTACATTGAGTCATTGAGAATATATTGATATATAACGTCCATTTCATTTTATAAGCCAGAAGAAAATGTATGAAAATAATATTGCTGGATATTATGCCTTTTTTATTGACTTTGTGACAAAATTAATTCATTATATTGAAAATCAGTTTATCTAGTAATTTAATGCAGTAAATCTACCATTTTGTATACATTTATTCCAACAATATCCCTTTCTTTACATTTCCTTCAAACCTGAAGTAGTATTGTATCATTTAAAAATCTAACCAAAATAGCTTATCTAATCAAATCCAAAATATTAAATTCATAAAATCCTATTATATTAAACATAAAAGGGTGTAAGATGTGAATATGAGTGTATTAAGTAACGTGTTTAAATCACGTGATTTAAAAAAAAACAACTTAAACAAGATAAGGGTGCAATGTGGACGATTTTCAATTGAATGGAAGCGCATGTACCAGCAATTTACAACTAAGTGAATACTTAAAAACAAATATTTACTCAAAAGACTACATTGCACGCGAAAATGCTGCTCATGTGGGCACAAGACAACGAAGTAGCGCTTGTAATGTGTACCAAGTAGTAGTACAACAGTGAGGGAAGCTCATTTAGACGTGAGTTAACCCGTTAGTTCCTCTAGGCGAAGAAACACAGAAGCCCTTTGGGAACCGCACTACCAGACTTGGCCTCAGTGCAAGCTTCAATTAAGTTGCAAAGGAGAGACACAAGCGAATGAAAAGGCAATGAAGGTTTCCTTCGTTCTGCAGTTTCTAACGCATTAAACAAAATGGAGATGCCGTGTACAAGAAGGCAAATGAGGTAATAAAGTGACATCTTTAACAATCTCTTTCATGTTCTCCTTTCAAGAAAAGTCATTTTAATTTGCGTGGACGTGTCTTCTTGAAATTTCAAAGCATGTGTATTTTATAACAATATTTTGTTAGTATCACGGTCCTAAAAGATATTTATTGACTAAAAATTTCCGAAACGAAATACAAAATTATTTACCGTGTTTTGTCATATAAATCCTTGGAAAGGTAATAAATAAGATGACCTAAAACATCACCAAAAATCATCAATCAAAATCTCTGAAAATGTTTTTAAAATGCCCTAAAAGCAAATAAAAATGACTTTAAAGGATGAAGCCATGATTTGTGATGTAATCGAGGCTTCTTGCTTTCCTTCCAGTGAACTTAGCTTGCAAACCTTCGGTTTGGACCGTTCTTTACCAGGAAATCTGTCTTTAGTTATTCCGAAATCCGGCGAACTGACAATGGTGCTTATAGATGTTATAGAAACCTTAGATTGTGTACTCACAACGGCTGACATTACAATTTCTGAGAGAGAAATCGAGTAGGCTATTCAGGAATTGTGTGGAATGCATTGATTGCATCTAGTAAATATTCTTTGTAGGAACTATAATTCAAATGATATTAAAATCAATGAAATCAGCGAAAAATGCTTTAAAATGACAGTCAAAGGTAAAACATGACTTATTAGTAGAAATCGATGAAGATGAAAACAATAAAAAAAACTTAAAAAGGGGTCAAATGCTTTTGTCATAATATAAAATTAATGTAGGTACTAAAAGGCATTTTCCTCAAGTAAAAACAAATTAAATGTCATTAAAAGCCGCCCCTAGTAATAAAAATGAGGATTTATAAGATATTGTTAATCGTGTCCCATTAGAGTGTTGTACTTAAAATAGTTTCAGGTGAAAATGAATAGTACTCGGAGGTAGACTCTATGATAAAGCGCTTGGGAGCGCTGTAGTAGAATAATTTAGAAACTTTACAATGTTTTAACACCAAAAGTTTTAAATAGATGCTGCCACAGGGCTCCAACAATGACTGTGCGTGCGTGCACGCGACGACAATGGGCGAGCGCTATGCGCAATCAATTACATTTATTATCTCATTCCTTCAACTCTGTTTTTCAAATACTTACGTGGACTCTATTTGGTGTCTATTTGACCCCAAACGTTTTACACAATTATTTACAAGTATTTGATGCAAGAATGTTATTTGGAATAATTATCTGAGAAAACGGTGCTATTTGTTTCCTTGATTTACTATATTGTACTAAATAACCAAGAATAGTGTTATTCCAGAAAAAAAGCATTGTAGCATGTCATTATTATACATAGCTGCCTATCTTACCAGAATGAGAATGTTTGAAACAGGGCTACCAAATCGCAATAGACTTCAAATTTTCAATAAAAAACCGCAACATAATATTACAAAACCGAAATGGACACGTTTTTAGAATTTTTCTTGTAATTTAGATGTGAAATGTGGCATTCTTTTACCCCAAACGCAAAAAATTTAATTTACTTCCAACAAAGAAACAAATTGAGATAGATTACAAAAAGATTACATTTGTAAAATAGAACGTAAAGATCATATCTAAAAGGTGAAATTCATATGAATAATTTACAGAGTGTTGCGAAACATTATTTGACCCTGGGGTCAAAAAAGACCCCAAACAATGTCTAATGGTTAAAATAGTTTCATGATACGTACAATTTTCTCACTGGCCAAAAATTTTCAAAGACAATTAAATAGCTCTGTGCAAATTCTTTCTCTCATATTAATTTATATTACAAATAATTCTTCATTCAATTCAATAATTGTTAATATACACAACGTTTTGAGATGAAATGTCTTCCCCTCATCAGGTTACTTTCAATAAATTTTCAAAACTTCTAATATTTTAAGATATGGAATAAGTTTTATAATATTTTTGTTTCTGTAGTCTTTTTTGTCGTCTTTTTCTGTTAATAATATTCTAGGCATTATCAGGAAAAATGTATCTTTGTAAAACATAGGAGGCCTTGCAAATAGTTTCATGTAAAAATGAACAATACTTGATTATAGACTTGACGATAAAGACATAACTTAATGTTTCGTTCTGGCTTGTTCCTTAAGCTGACAAAGCGGGTTTTCGATAGTCATCACGGGGCGCGCTGCTGGCGTTGCCGTTAAGCCAGGATTGGAGAGGGCCGTGGCGTGACGGAGGCTCATCTCATTCACCTGCTTTCTTCTCACTTCGCTCTCCACGGGGCTCTGGGATCTCTTAATATAATTGAGAGAAGTCTCTCTTGCAGTCTGAGTCTTGCAAATGAACAGATGAGGTGGTGACATGACAAGAATATCTCTCTCGGGCGTGAAAGAAATAAGAAATATCTTGCTAATCTCCCTTCACGATTTTAAAATTGTTCTATTGTTTCTGTGAAGTGAAGGGAATAATTTTGGAGTCTTGTTGTCTTTTTGCTCGCCACTAATAGACCTTTCTCAGTGTGCAGACAATTTATGTTACGATTTTATTTCGAATCAGCACGTTTGCATATCTTAAAGTGTTATTAGTCTTACAAAGACAATTAACTTCAAAATAATTAGCCACTATATTAAATAATTTTTATGAATTTTCACTGTAGCAGGCAAACATTTGAGATTATATTATAACAATAACTTACTAATTTCTCAAAATAGCTATAATTTTCTCAAACATTCTTCAAAAATAAAAAAAAATTAATAGAAACATTGCACAAATAAGTAAAGAGAGTAAATTACTAACACATTCTATTTTTAGAAGAGATGTTAAGGTTTTTATTACATAAATATGGAATGTTTCAAATGGTGAGAGGATACTGTAAGCACCCGTATGTGGATTCAAGGAGTTTGACGCTTCCTCTCCATGAAACTACTTGTCACCTCTTTCCGCTTTTCTTTTCAATCATTAGTGTTCTTGTACCCTGGATCTGAAAGTGACACTACCGGATTATTTCTTTGAGATAGTAATTTTAATTTCTTCAAGGAAAGATACAATCCTTCAAAAAAGGATTACCAACCTACTGGTCCCAAATTTTATACTTTTGTATCCTTGTCCATTACCTTTTAAATTGTTAATGTATTACAAATAGTCATCTTTACTGTTGCTGTAGTAGAGATCGTTTTTCGACTCTTGCTCTCAATCGATCTTAGCAATATGACTTAAAAATTTAACGATGACTTATTATGAAAAAGTTTACGATTTAATGAATTATAGTCATAATATTGAATATTAGATAAAAAATAATGCTCACAAAATAAAATATAAGATGAATTGTAGTTGTTTGATCAATTTAAGCAATTTAAAATATAAGTTGAGTGTATTTAATTTCTTACTTTTCTACACAATTAATAAATTTTCGGAATACGTGATCTTAGGAAGGGAAAAAAGAAAATTGTTAACCAATTTGTTGCTCTAAGATCAAAAAAAGGGTTGCATTATAAACCTGAACTTCATGTTCTCGTATCAATGAATAAGTATTGGGTTGGAATGTGAATTAGTGTGGTTTGATTCCCAGTGCTTAGTAGCAAGCCATTAAAATCAACATTATGATGTTTTGTATGTCATACATTTTGGAAATACTAGTATTTTTATGAGATCACGACATATTTTGGACCTTTTTGTTTGGAGTGAACTTCATCCTGTTTGCCACAACAGTGCATGCGAATAGTAAACGCAACGACAGCTGTTCGAACCTGATACAAATTTGAATTAAATTCCTCTTTCGAAATACTAGCCTGTTTCATCGGAGCACCTGGAAGAGATGATGCGTCAAATTTTCTGCATAGTTTCCTTTTCAAAATTCGCGTGTTTCATTGTAATCTGAGACTTTCAATTATTTTAAATTTCCAAATGTATACAAAGATGCATAAATGAGATATTTTCCTGTCGTTGACTCTTCTTTAATTTTATTTTCTATTTAGTTTCTATAATACAGTGCTTGTGAATGATGAGCAGAAACCTCGAGCAGGTGAAAATGGCAGGATCTTAGTAATTGTGTTTATAATATATCTAAAATATTCTTACTTCCGCACATTTAAATCAAACTCCATGGGTCCCTTTTCCCTCCTCTTCAGAGCCAATCAGTTACCGTAAATTGTGAACATACAATACAGTTTAATCCCAAAATAACAATTTCTTTATTTTAACTGATCATTAAAATACTAGATGCAAAATGATGAATGCCACAAAATGAAGAACGTTAAACGGAGTGTTTATACATTTTACCTTTTATATTTTTCAAATATAGAAGAGAAAGGTGACCTTGGAAGTTGCGATACCTGAGCGAGTCATTTATTGAACTCAGGAGGAGACTCGAATGAGATGCATTCGGCGGTTTGGAGAGAAGGTATAAGACTTAAGACAAGTTGACCGCGGGATGAAATCGAGGTACGTCCCCTTCAGGGTGTATCTTCCGTCTTAAGACGAAGAAGAAGGGATCATCATTTCCGGCTCTCTAGGCACGATACACTTTTGAAAGGGCTTCTGGAACTTCAACATTAATAACAGATGCCCTACGTGTAAATGATATGTTGCTCTTGCACTTAGAACCAGCTGTTACCGATTATGACCACGTGGCCACATCACAAAGGAAGATGAAGGAAAAGTTGGTCCGCAGCAATCATTGAATACGGTGCCTTAAAGATCAAACGCTTCATACAAAGACAGCGGAAGGCTTTTTCTTTCAAACAACTCATCTGGAGTCTTTTAGAGAATTCTTATTTAAGTATTATTAGTGGATAAAATCAGACACGCCTGCATTGCTTATAAAAGGACTTCTCCCTCCGAAGGAAACGATAATGACTCTAAACCCCGTAATTTCCAAGCGTATCGCTGGTACGATGGCTTTCGCTGTTTGCTGGGCGTGCGAGCCGAGCAAGGGGTGGTGCGTCGGAGGCCGTTGGGAAGCCCTGTCTGCCGCCAACGCAGCAAGTAGGTCAGCGGCGCGGGGCGGCGTGATGCGGTGCACGGCAGGTCCCTACCGCAGCCCCAGCAGCGTGCCGCCGTCACCCCGCCCCCGCTGCACCGCCGCCCCGCCGCCCCGCCGCCCCGCCGCCGCTCCCGCCGTCCCTCTGCCACTCTGCCCCTCTGCCCCTCTGCCCCTCTGCCCCTCTGCCCCTCCGCCCCTGCACACCCCCCCTTGCACCCCTCCCGCCCCCCTCTGCACCCCTCCCGCCCCCCTTCCCCCGCCCACCGCCACTGCAACCGCCGCCGCCGCCACCGCCACTGCCACCAACGCCACCGTCGCCGCCTCTTCTGCTGCCTTTGTCGTCTCCACCGTCATTGGCGCCCCCTCTGCCTCCACGCCACTGCCGCCGCCCGCGCCACCACCGAGGTGGTTGTACGTGCGTGCCGCGTAGAAGCGGCCCGCCGCCGCCGCCGCCCCGCGCAAGGGAGCCGCGCCGAAACGCGCGTAGTGGCAGCCGTCAAGCAACGCGGTGCGGCGTGCCAGCGAATGCCGCGAGCTCGCCCTGCCGCTGCGGGGCTGCTGTCTGCCTGCACAGCAGCTGTCTACGTCTGCTTGACCGTCTGTCTGCTTGCTTGTCTGTCTGCTCTTGGCTGGCTGACTTTCTGCCTTTGCATTTGTCTGTTTCTGCCTTCATCTTTCTTTCTTGTTCGTTGTACCTGTTCTTTACACTTTCCCCGCTTATCAGCTTTTTCCTTCTATTTTCAATGCCTTTCTTTCTTTCTTTCTTTCTTTCTTTCTTTCTTTCTTTCTTTCTTTCTTTCTTTCTTTCTTTCTTTCTTTCTTTCTTTCTTTCTTTCTTTCTTTCTTTCTTTCTTTCTTTCTTTCTTTCATTCTTTCTTTCTTTCTGTAATTCCCTTTCATTTCTTAACATGTTTTTTAAAATATGTAGCACTGTTAATTCTTTTTTAGTTTATATTTTTCTTTTATCAGAAAACTGATGATGATGGCTAAGCCATCAAAAGCTGCTCTTATTTAAATAAATAGTATTGTTTACAATGACAACGCCTTCAATCATTTCAATAATGTAAATTTCAACTATAACTCACCTCTAAACCAATATACAAAGCAAGTAAAATGCCAATTCACAACGCAGAATAGTTTAAAAACGATTTGTGGGGCATGATTTTGCAGTCAGAAAATTTCTACCCTTCAGCTAAAGAATTGTGAATTTTGTCATAATGGGTCACTTGTCTTACAACCAATTTGTTTGACAAGAAATAACGTTAGAACGTATTAGAATTACTATGAAACGTTGCGTGGACAGGTCAAAACTATGACACAGAAATTTATGAACTGATCCAACTAAAAGAAAGAAACGAAATGTAGCACAAATTCAATTGAAACTATATCCCCCCCCCCCTTGTCACCCCTAAATGTAATTCCTAAGCACAATGCATCAGTCAATGCCAACAAATCCACGAATAAATAAACATAGTCCGAATAATAAAGAAAGTCCTATGACCAACAATACCAACTGCCACATTTAGTGTCATGTTTTGTGAATGGTAATTCTTCAGATATATTTTCACATAGTTGTTTGTGGTTGTAGCTCAACCGCATATGATTAGGAGCTTCAAAGATCACTTAATGGCTAATGTCAAAGCACTGAAAGCAATGCCACTTAATGTCCATACACTAGACGCATTCTCCAAAATATCCAAATTCTAGCTCATTGTCCCAGCGAAATTTCAAAGGAATGGGAAAGGCATTCAGCCTCAAATGAAAATCCTTCTCTCCAATTGATGTGCGATTTTCTCGAAAAGACATAGAGTTGAGAAAAGTAGTCAATTCAATCTAAGCGTAAAACGACCCGTTGTAAATCAAATTTACAGTCAAAGCAAAATCAGCCAATCTCGTGGGTGTTCTATTTGTAAGGAACAGCACACTACACTCGAATGTCAGAAATTTAAAGCCATGGCTACCTCTGCTAGATTAGCTCACTCCAAATCAAACATGTTATGTTTCAATTGTTACGAACTAAGTCCACCCAACCACGAGTGTAGTAAAGGTACCTGCATGGACTATATTAAAGGGTATCACTTCTTACTGCATGCAAGCTTTACTAAAACCTCCCCCAGCATGACATTAGCAAATCCACATGGGGAAAAAGAGCAATCATGCAACCAAATATCAAATATCCCAAAAACGAATGTCAACTCGAATCAGAAAATCAACAGTACGACGCCCAATTTAAACGATCCTTCGAATTTCCATCATCCAATCCATCTTAATCATATGCAACCCAACAACCAACTCGTGCAAGTTGCTGCATGACGAGATACGTTCAGTTTTAGTCCCCACAATCTGCAATCTGTATTATGGCTAACCAGGGAACTGCGTGCATGCCACCGCATTGTTAGCAATTGCTATCTTATCAGTCACTCACTAGCTAATAAATAGTCTCTGCCCCCCAAGCTCACTAATTATAAATATATCAATCTGTCAGTACAGCATTTCGGTCAACAAACTGATCACTACCACTTCAGAATTTCAAATTGGAAGTCGGCAAAAAATTGCATAGTAGTCCCACATACCACAACTAACATGCCCACTGCCCAAAGAAATGTACAAAATTGGCAAATCCCAGACGAAGTGAACATAGTTGAAGCCAGACCTCAAAGGTTACATTGCCAGGAATTACCAGAGTCAATGAAAATAAACGGAAGTGGCAAAATGGAGTGTTCGGTCTAACTGTAAGTGGAAGCCTCTCATTCAGGTAGCCATGTTTACTCTCGAGTTACTTTAAGAAACCTCATCAATGTTAGACCAGACACAGATTTTCAATTAGAAAGATTCTGGCGACTTGAAGTTACCTCCCCTCAAAACATCACCCAAGAAGAACAGTTTTGCGCGAGGGATTTTTGAACAAACCACCACTAGGGACGCAAAATCTCAAAAAGGTTCCTGGCACGGTCCCTCATTCATTCATAATAAAGACCATCGACCAGCTTGCCTCAGTGTACACTTTATTCGTGTAGAATGGCTCCTAGAATTAGTAAAAAACGTGTCTTCATTCAATAAAACAATGAGCAGTCACAACATGCTATCAATATCTACCTAAATTAAGATACACAAATCTACATTAAACTGCGTAAGGAGGCAGAACATTTGTCAGACCAATTCAAGCTCAGAATTACAAGTTATAAATGCTCTACATAAGAAACTTGAAGTGCTACAGAATGGTACAGACTTTCTCGTAGTGAAGTTTTCTAATTTACTTGATGAGGTCTAAAATGAAGGTCTTGCTCCATTCTCTAGCCAGCTGCTGCATATCGTCGCCCAAAGTTGATTTTTTTTTGCAGTTTCTCAACTCTTTGCTTTTCTAATAATACAACCGAAATTGAACTCAAGAGAGTACTGAAGTCAAGAATATTAAAGTAGGGTAAAACCTCGTTCTAAATGGCAATTTTCATTGAAAAATTTGAAGTCGTTTTTAAGAGAATGGCTATTAAACATTACTGAAAATGCGAAATAGAAATTAATTTTTCACAGGAATCTACTGAGTTGTCGAAAAACTTCATTTGAAGCACATCCACTCACAAATGTAATAATGTATGAAATTCGATAGAAATGTGCATATTAAGATAGATATTTGTGCGTGAGAGATATTTAAAAAAAATTACATTTGTGTATTTTTCTGAAACAAAAACAACAAAATAATACTCCAGAATTAACTTTACTTCCTATAAAACAATACAATGAACACTATCCACGGGGGGAAAAATGAAGAAAAAATTATGAGCCGTTTTTGAGAAAATGGCGTTTGAACGTTTCTAAAAATGCGGGATTTTGAGTTCATATTCGCAGAAAACTGTTGAGTTTTCGAGAAAATTTATAAAACATTAATAAATGCTCATGTACTCTAAAGCATAATAATGTGAAGAAATCGCCTCTAATGTATTAGCGTCGTGAGAGACAAGTCAAAAAAATTACTTTTGTAATTTTTGAAAAATAAAAGAATGAAGCAATATGGCGTTTGTCATCGTATAGGGATCGTTTGGAACTAATCCTACAATACATTTAAAGAAAAAAATTGGAGGCTTTTTGAGAAAAGCTTGTTTTGTAATTTTTTAAATTCCAAATATTGCACTGACTATTGCACGAAAACTACTAAAATTCGCTAATGTACATGATCATGAACTATTTATGCACAAAAATTTTATATGAAAGAAAAACCAGTCTTTAATTTTGTAGTTGTAGGAAGACGCCGCCGACCTGGATGGCCGAGGTGGCTAAGAGCGAGTACCGACTCAGCGCTTCGGTCCGAAGGGTTGCGGGTTCGAGTCCCGCTTTGGGCATAGCTGTTTGTCCCTTGACTGTGTGTGTGTGTTGTCGCGGAGGGCCCCGCGTTCTGCTGACCCCAGATCAGAGGAGCCCGCAAGTGTTTGTCTAGTGTATGGTCGAGTATGCGTCCCTTCGGGACGTAAAGGGCAACCGGCTGTCGGCTGGATCAAAGACCTAGGGGGACAAAAAAGGAAGACGCCGAAAAAATCGAAACTGTTGGAATTTTAGAAATTTTAGATTTAACCGTGACAATCGGACCTATGCGAACTTTATAAGTGTATTTTATTCTATTCTTACAAGACATTTAAAGAGAAAATTTGGAGCCGTTTTTGAGAAAATTTTGAGAATGTCTGGGGGGTTTCATTTAAAGTACCCCCAAATTTTGAAGAAGGTTATTCAAAATTTCAAAGCTTCATATGGATGGATATATATATATATATATATATATATATATATATATATATATATATATATATATATATATATGGACAGGGGCTTCTTCAATATGGAAAAGATGGTACGTGTGGTTTAGGCGCTAGAAGTGTTCACAAACAGGTGAACAAAGAGACGGAAGGACGGACGTAAAAAAAAAAATAAAAAAACAACACTTATCCCAAAACGTGTATTCCCGTTGAAATCTCGAAATTGATTTTTCGGAGCATTACGTAACATTCTCTGTACTACGTACTTTCTGAGAATCCTGAAGGCCTCAACTAGCTATCACCAGTCCACTTCTTGTTTCAAAGACCACAAACAACACTATCAACTACACAAAGTGACTTTGTCTAAGATACAGCCAATCGTTGGAAAAGGACACAAGAAATTTTCGAATTTGGAAAAAATGGTCCAAGGAATGAATATCTGTTGTCCCTGCAGCAACAAAACATATATTAATCAATGTCAAAACACACAATCGGCATGCTAGTTCTAGTCAATGACCTCATACAATCTAGAATCTTAAGTACTATCTAGAATCTCCCAAGACTTTCCCGATAGAGACAAAAGGGTGCGCGTTGTGGAACTACAAACGGTACATAAAAGAAAGATCACCCCACGGAATTTACCCTCTCTCACTTGGTCAGTAAGACATTCAAGAATTTTCATCATTTTCTATTTTAATTTGAGTTTCTGAAATCAAAAGGGGGCAGCTTATGGTAAATGTTAAATGACTAAAAGTTTACGATAAATTGTCCTTCTCTTCCGTCCGTCTGAGCATCTCCAGCGCTCCAAATGATCCGAGTTTCGTTCAGAGACTTCATTTCCGCGAACTCTGCAATGACTGTAGAGATTCTAGAGTTCGTGTCCCACCAGTGGTGGATTTCGACACTAGCTAAGTACCTAGGTGGAATTTAGCCACTTTCTGGAAGAAAATTCGAGCGGCCGGCTGCTGTGTTTGGTAAATTTTCGTGGTTTTTCCGTCTAATACCAGGCAATTGTTGGAGGGGTATCGAACTAATGAGCCACGGACCGCGCGCGTTGTTTCCTTCGAATTCCTTGCCCTAACTTCTCCCCCCAGACTAATACACACTTGTGCGAGTTGTTCAGTGATATCAATTTTAATACAAATGCATCCATTTTATTTCCTTCTTTAAATTATTTTCTCCTAGGGCTTTTATCTAGCCGACAGTTGGTTGCCTTTTACGTCCCGAAGGGACGCATATTCGACTATACACTAGACAAACACTTGCGGGCTCCTCTGATCTGGGGTCAGCAGAACGCGAGGCCCTCCGCGACAACACACACAAAGTCAAGGGACAAACAGGCATGCCCAAGGCGGGACTCGAACCCGCGACCCTTCGGACCGAAGCGCTGAGTCGGTACTCGCTCTTAGCCACCTCGGCCATCCAGGTCGGCGCTTAAATTATTCATTAGCTTTTAAAAGTAAATATTCGTAAAAAAATACTTTTTTCTTTAATATTATAACACCCCGTCGATGTGCGGGCTGCCGTGGGCGACTGTCGCACTGGGGTGTTCGAAAACCATTTCTTAGCTGTGAGGGAAGCGAGCGTCAACGTTACTTGAAATAGGCGATCCATGCCGGCAGCGGAGGTGATGGAAGTTGCGGACAGAGTTCGCTGGTGTGGGATGCGGATGTGACGCGGCTCTCGAACGCCCCACAAATCTCTCTATTTGGTGGAGGCCAGCGGCCTGAGAGGGTATGGCCAGTGCTGTGTTGTCGGTCTCCGGTAGGCTATGGAGCTTCACTACAAATATGAGAGGAGGTAGATGAATTAAAAATCTATGTATTTGAGTTGGTTGTGGATCATTTAATTCATGAGGAGATGTAGTGTATTGTTCGAGGTGCGTTACAGGTTGAATGAATGGGTGCGTGCAGATGTAACTTGATGGGAGAGTGGAAACGTACATGAGCTGGAGTATTAAGAGATTAATAATGGTGCAAAGCACGGTTGTATGGTTGAATTATCAGCGGTGGTGGTGTGAAAGATATTTTAAAAATAATAGGATGTGGTTAATTGTTTCCTAAATAAATTATTGCGAAATATCACCAAATGTATTATATAAAAAATAGGTATTTAGAGAAAGATTGTGAATGTGGTGAATCAGTAGTAAAAAGATATTTACTGCATCAAAATAGATGCATAGAAGAAGATATAAATTAAGTGTTCTGTATGTAAAATGGAATAAGAATACAATGAAAATTATAAAAAAAACTAGTAAAGCGGACGTGATTATGAATGTAAAGATTGCATAAAAACTAAAGTACAATGTTCTTGTGAATGTATAGTGAATAAAGAATGTTTGAAAAATCATATGAAACGAAATAAACCTGTATTACATTAATTTATATCAATATGATTGTATATTAATATGATCGACTAAAAATCTATCATGGTGACAGGCCAATTTTTCTAGTTTTTATTGTATATAGTTTATATTCTTTTGGTGTAATATTATACACATCTTTATATCAATGCATGTCTTTAAATCAATGCATATGTCTTTAAATCAATGCATATGTCTTTAAATCAATGAATAATGCATATTTATACATATCCATATCGATTTTAATTTTCTCCAAATTTTATTTTCTAATATATTTCCACATCTTTTTTATTTGTTTTGAATGCATACTTTTTGATCTTAATCCTACAAATTCTGGAATTGTTTTACCTAAATTTTTATCTTTAAATTTGTTTGGTATATTATTGTTTGAGGTATAAATTCCAAAAGAACCAGAAGTATCAAAATTTCAATATTTTCTTTTGTCATCATAAATAGTCAGTTTCAATATGAATCAGTATCAGTTGCTAGAAGGTGAATATGATCTCCATATTTCGGTTTTAGAGCTCTATGATAAAATTTATACATTAATAATCTTGGCAATTCAAGTACTACAAATCCACCATAAATAACTACTTTTTTAATGCTACTTTTTATTCTATATAATAATACATGATCATCAGCAATGGTTCTTGTATCATGTTTTTGAAATTGTTTATATTTGCATAGAAGTTTTACCTAGCATCTTTTTCGTATGTTTTCCATTTGTTTATCATATACAGCATTATTCAGAAGTTAAAATAAATCTTTTCCAACATTATTTGCTTGTCTCAGTGCTGTATTTTTTATCAATATGTGGTTTTAACCACTCTTTTTGATCATATGATATAACTTGATAAATTTTATTGACAATAATTCCTTGTTTAATATTTTAACATTCTATAATCAATAACATAATTTATTTTCTTTTAATGTATTCACAACTTTCATATCTTTTGGTATATTTCCTATTCCTTAATTTATATGACCTTGTCGATAGTATGATAATTCATTGATATTTTAAATATAATGATCAGGACACAATGGAAAATCTTTAAATTTATTATGTAAATGATCTAGAATACTAAAATCTACTTCAAATGTATAACCTTTACATCCATTATCAGGTAAATTTAAAATATCATCGATAGTATATAGTTTTGTTTCTTTATTAAAATTTCCAATGGGTAATGGTTGACTTAATGCATGACCATACAAATTATTTGAATCGAAGTACATAATATAACTTAAATGTATTTTACTATTGTAAATGCCTGTTTTAAGCTTCTTCTTTTCAGAATTTTATAGCTTTTTTTTTTGAGCTTTTAGGTCATAGAAATAACTAATGCTTATGTGTTTGGAACCAGAGATGTTCCACCACGTATTCCATTTTCATACAGTTCATATAAATCTTCAAATCAAAAAGATATGATGGATGTATAGATTGATTTTAGATCAGATGATTACGACTAATATAATAATAATAATAATAATAATAATAATAATAATAATAATAATATCACTGTTCGCAGTATTCTTTTTTAGATAATTGTTGTGCGAGAGCTTTCAGGAGCATTTCCCCAAAATATTATTCCAGATTTCAAGTGTGAGTGCACGTTTGCAAAATACATTGTCCGAAGTGTCTCAATGTTGGAGCTTGACCTAAGAGTGTATTGGGCATAGCAAGATTTGATGGGCTTCATATTAAAATAGAAATGTGAGCATTCCATTTTAGGTTTTCTTGGATTGTTAGACCGAGGAAATAGTTTCATGGGATATCGTTATAGGGTTGTTATTTATGAGCAAATACTGTGTTTTCTTTTGGAACGGGGATTTATGAAATTTACATTGTCTTGCTTGGTGTTAATGATAAGTTTGACATAACCATATTACTAGTGCAAGCAAGCGTTTTTTAAGTTTCTTTTTCTAATGATTGTTGTGTTATCGCTTTGATGATAATGTTTGTGTCATCCGCTAACAAAATTATTTTCTTATTTCTTAAACCGAAAGGCATGTCATTTATGTATATAAGGAATAGAATTGGCCCTAGGATGGATCCTTGTGTGACTCCACAATTTATCATCCGATGGCAGGAGAAATATGAAGAGATTTTTTCTTTAATCTGCTGGAGGGTAACTACTTGACCATGTTTTGACATCTAAGAAAAGGCCAATGAGAATTTCCTTCTGATTTAGTGCAATAAATATGTCATTTAAAAATGAGAAGATGGCTGTCTGTGGATCTATTACACTTGATGCCATGTGCATTTGTAAGGACATTATTTGCAATGAGATAATGTTTGAGTATCATTTAAAAGCCTTTACAGAATATTTGAAAATCCTGATAGCAGGGAGGTCTGTAGATCATTTGGATCATAACTATTGCCCTTTTAAAAAAATGGTTTAGTTTTTGCCATTTTGAATACTTCTGGGAATATGCCTGTTTTTGGAGAGTAATTGCAAATGTGAGAGAGTGGTTGCGCTATACATGGAAAACTGTGTTTGATGAGCAAATCTCAAATGTTGTCCAGGCCTGCTGAGAACTTACTCTCCATTTGTCCAATGATTTTAAAAATTTCAGAAGGGATGATTTCATACAAAAATGTGGAATTTACTATTTGTGTAACATTCGCGTTTGTTTGATCGTTTTATTGTTTAGGGAATGTTGAGAGATTAATTTTTTACCAATTTGTGAAAACTATTCATTGAATATGTCAGCAGTTTGTTGAGTCTTGTGAAGTTTGGTTTTTGTAGTAGACCTGTATATTTTTTCCTGTTATTGTTAGTTTGTGCTGTAGTCTTCTTAATGATATCCCACATAGCTTATGTTACATGCATTTGCAATGTACTTATAATTTGTCATAATTTTTGCTTGTTTGATTACTTTTTAGGATCTAATTGTTTTTTTGTAGTATGAAATTGGGGTTACTTTTGTTCTGTGATAATATATTATACATGATCCGTTTTCTTTCATATGATCATTTGATACCTTTGTTTTTATTTTGGATCTTAATGAGTTTTTGACGAAAAGTGTCATTGGAATGTCTTAATATTTATGAATTGGTTAAACTTATCATTTGTATCAGTTGCCTCATATACTTTATTCCAATTTTGTAATCTCAGTAATCGACTAAATTTTAAAATTTCATTCTGTTTTTTGGGATTAGTTTCGAATTTCTTGGTAAGTGGTGTATTGTGTAATTTTTGTTTCTATTTGAAGAGCTAATTTTTCTGTTGCTACATTTATCACAGGCTTCAGTGACCACACTGACCAGATTCTATTATTTGATCTATAGCAGTGCTACTACTTTTGGATATTAGTGTGTTGGCTGTTTACAGATTGCACGATTTTTACCAGGTCTTTAAATAGATTTTCGTTACTGGATTGTGTGAGGCAATTCAGGTTGAAGTCGCTGCATAGAGTAATTTTATACTGTCTGCGTTTTTTAAGTTTTGTTAGAATAACTTCGGGATTTTTTAAAGATTTTAAAATTCTCAGTTGGGCTGGGCTGCGATATGTGCATAAGACCCATGTTTTTATTGCAGTTAAGTCAGTGATGGATATTTCAAAGCCTTTTTATTTTATAAGATGAGTGTGATTGGTGTAGGGTACAAAACTAATAGCATCTTAGTAAACATGCGTGTCCCGCCATATGCATGATGTGCGTTGTTAATATTTCAATATGAGCTGCTAGCTAAAGAGAAGCCTAGTATGTGTGTGCATTGGATCCAATATCAATTGGAATTAGGAACCACGGTCTTTGATGAGAAAAAATACAGTAGAGATTATTTTTTCTTGTAATAAATAAAGTGTAATTATAAATAAAAGAACTGACAAAGACAAAATTACTTCAGCAATGAAAAAACTTTATGAATGGCATGTTGAAAATTATTCTCCTTGTTCACACTAGATTAAATTTTTTTTTTGAAGAAAGTTGGTCTTTGCTGTGAGAGGATTCATTGCTACTCAGGGTATCCTGCAGATCTTCGGAAACGCGATGCCGTTTCTGAATTTCTCTTATATTATTGCAATGCACGAGAGCATCATATACCGGGTGGGGCACCTAAGTTGGCCACAGCAAATATCTCCGAACCATTTTGAGGTATCGGAATCCAGTTTGCGCCAAGTTGTAGCGGATGATGGGGGAAATAACACGTATCGTCTTCGTATATGTACCATTTTTAATTGCGAAGATATTGACGCAATTAAAAATTACTTGCGAAGATATATTGACGCAACTTAATTTTTTTAATGGAAGTATATATTTTTTTCGGCACCATTATAAAGGTCTCAGAGAGAGGAATACAACGATATAAATATTGTTAATATTTGAAGAGAGACTTTTGCAAAAATACATTATGTCAAGTTGCACGTAATAGACGCGGATGCACACGTTCCTTAGACTTTTTCCTTGTTTACGGAAAGTGCGTGTGACATTGCTTGTAGCCAGATTCTATTTTTCTAACTTTCAAGGTCCGACCTCGGCTTCGCAAGTCAACACTGCCCACGGTTGAGGGACGTGAAGTGATCCCGACGTGGAACCGTCCGAAATTCTGCAAGTGACAATTTTTATTAATTAAATTTAATGAACAAATCAAAAATGAATTTAATTTTTCACAAATTTATCACGAGAATTGAATATTTTCTATACTATACTGTAGATACACTGTATTGAATGAGGCAGAAAGTTAAAAAAATATTGTACTTTTGTAATCAGAATGGCATACTAAAAATGTATAGAATGGTAGTACATTCTAAAACTACCTGTATACTAGATCTATTGCAGTAAAAAGTACATTATGAATTATAGGAAAGGAAGAGGAACATCAGAATGCGACAACGTAATAATTTAAGACAATTGAATACCAAATTTACATTTTATGAATGCGTCCAAGTAAAGTGTAAATTCGGTCGCTTTCTGATTATCTTAATTGATTGAATAATACGGGACATTCTGCATTGTGGAATACAAATTTTATTCCTTTGATAGCTAAGTTATTTACACAGAATAAGTTTGGTATGCTTCAAGCCAGTGCAGTAACAGAAGAACTTAAATACAAGAAAGCAACACAATGAAACTCAGTATTGATAAAAATAATACCTTTAGCACGCATAACAGAAATTTTCATTCCATAAAATAGAACGCAGTGTATTCTTCGTCATGTGCTCAATATGTTTACCGTCCACAGCAATACACATTTGCAGTGTCATTTCCATTGCACCGGATTGGAACGTTTCTTATCTTGCCGCAAGTTTCTGTAATGCGCCTCTTCATATCTTCTGGAGTCGAAGGAATGTTTGCGAATACAGTATTTTTCAAAGTTCCCCACAGAAAGAAATTGAGTGGTGTGAGATCTGGTGACCGAGGTGGCCATTTCACTGCACCACTTCTTCCTATCCAACGATCTGCAAATGTTTCTTTTACAACTGCCCTTGACACTTCAGCATAATGTGCAGGGCAACCGTCGTACATTGGGAAAAAAGCCCGAAAAGCTGGCCAAAAATCAAATAAGGTGCCAATCGCGTATAAAACATTTTATCTCGGGGTTTTTGGGGTCGCTGAATCCGAATCTGAAGTTATATTTGCAATTATTTAAAAATTGGAATAGAGACAATAATACATCAGAAAATTGATTTATAAATCATTCAGTCTCGTGTTTTTAAGAAAACAAAATCGTATATCTTGATGCTGCTTGCCACTTTTTCTCACACCTCAAATTCACACAAGGTAATGTCTGTTCTTGAAACATAGCTAATTCTGACGCGACAACCATTCTTTTTCGACAATTCAGTTTCGAGAAAATTCACTTGTTCATTGAAATTGGAATTTAAACATCTCAGTAGCAACAGAAATATTTCCTTCTGCGTATGTAATATTACTTCATCGTGAGATCCTGAAACAACGATAAGTGCACTTCACAACAATACCGTACTAAGCCGTGCTGATAACTCATTTCTTTCTATTTAATTTCAATTAACAAGCTAATACTTTTTTTGACACACCTGGAGAATGTAATTCTATGTTTTTTAGATTCTTATTTTATCTGTATCAGTATTTTACGCACCACCAGGAACAGCTTCCACTTTATTTAATGAACAATGACGATTCATATCCCAGTTAAACACGAAGTGTATGTAGGTGGATAACAGAAGAGCTATATTACATTTTTAACAAAACCAAAACACACGGCAGTAAAACGCACTCTCTAAAACTGTAGACACAAACGACTTCACTGCAGTGCGGGAGACTTAGTACTGGCAGCTAGCAAATACTCTTTCAGGGCGGCGCAATAGACAGGGCACCACACCCAGGCCATTAACCCTCATCCTCCACCCCGCAGTCCGGTACTTAAGCCCTTTGGGCCGCCTGAACCCACGTAGTCGTTTCGTGGCTTCCAAAAAGCAAGACAGAAACGGCTCAACTTACATTCCATGTTTTCTGTTAAAAAAATGTTAAATTCCATTTCATTCAATTTCTTGCATAGATTCACAAAATTACCACAATATTTAATGATTTAACGCTCCTTTTCTTTCTTTCGTTTTTTAAAATGTTAATTCTACTTCTAAAATTATATATTTTATAGCCATGTGCTATTAGTAATCTATTAATCCTAATGTTTTTTGTTTTGACTAGTGTTTTAATTTGTTTATTTTCCTCGTATTAGGAAAACAGAGGATATTTGAAATCGTTACACCTACACTTTTATTGCAAATACACTTGAAAATATCATTTTATGTGTTATTGAATAAAATCTAATGGTATGAAAAACATATTTAAGATACTTTTGTTTATATTATTTGCCATATCATCCGTTAGTATTCAGAATATTCATCATCAATTTCATTCAATGTTGAATGTGGCTGTAGCAGACACAGTGGCACTGACGGACGTTAAAAACTTTGTTTTCATGCTAGTAAAATGATGAAATTTTGAGTTACTTTAAAAAAACACAATATTTGGAAGAATAAATTAATATAATATATTATTATAACTAATTTTTACTAATCAGATATTAATGCTTTGCACTTTTTGCGAAGTTTCCATACGCTCGTTTTCCGATGAACATCTTATTTGTGATATTATTTATAGTTCTACAACTGTATTAGCAGATATTATCAAGTAATTAGTACGGATTCTATTAAAAAATATAAAAAATAATATTTTAAACACCGAAAAACTGCGTTAGAAGGCTCTAGTCTTAATTTGTATCCTCTTAGAACACCAAATTGTAATGTAAATAAAATGAGTAATTTGAATACTAATTAACATTTTATAAATTTAAACAAATTCAGTAATAATTACTAATAATATCGATCATATCTTGAAGAACAATATAATATTTCCAGATATAATTATAGACCCTTGGAACAAAGTTAAGATGGGCGCCGCGTATTGATACGCCAATGTTAACTTCCACCGCACATCTGCTTTGAAATGTTTTTTATTGCCCCACAACTTTATTAGCAGATATTAGCAGCTAATTGTAATGAATATCACTAAAGAACATAATAGTTGATATTTTAAAATATGAAAGACGGTGCTAGTACGTGAAAGTCCTAACTTTTATCCTGTGAAATAAAAAAAATATTATAAAAAATCAACGAAAAATTGCAATTTTTGAATATAAATTTCTCATGACCAAGTCAAACAAAGCAAATGGCAATTACTCACCATACAGATAACACGTACAAGAATAACATAAACTTTCCCAAATGTCATTATATGATCACTGAGCAAAGTTATGCATGATAGAGCGCGCGCTTGCAAACAGCCTTCGAGATCACACCCAAGAGATGTATATTTTATGTAACTTTGAAACTATGTCAAAACACAGTCAGTAAACTTACGTTTTCGAAATTAACGGCATTCAATGCAGAATTTTGTCCTCTTTTAAATGATATGACACAAGTACATACGTAGAAATTCATGTTTTGGACTTTTGGCCAGCTTTTCGGGCTTTTTCCCCAATGTGCGTCGTGCTGATACCACATGCGAAGACGCAACTCCAAGGGAACTTAATGATCCCGCACCAGACGTTCACACTCCACTGCCGCTGATTTTCCACTTGACGAATCCACTTTGGGTTCTCCGTCGCCCAATAATGCATGTTTAAGTTTACCTGTGCGTGGTTTGTGAAAGTCGCTTCATCTGTGAAAATTTTGTTTACGAGTCTGTTGTCTCTGTGACATAAGCATACATCTACAAAATTGAACACGTTGTTCAAAATCACCTTCATGCAACTGCTGGTGAAGGCTAACGTGGTAAGGATGGAATTTGTACCGGTGAAGTATACGAAGAACACTTCTCCGACTTATACCTGAGTCTCTAGCAATCTCTCGCGAACTTACATGGCATTTTGCAGCCACACATGCCATAACATCTACTGCCTTGTTCTCACCGGTGGCAGGTTTCGTTCTTACACGTTTTTGAATTCCAGTCGCCGCTTGATAGCAGACGTTGACATTCTTACCAAGGTTTTCCTTGAAAAACGCTTCAGATTCGGATACCTTTTTGCGTAGATTTCCACTGCTTTCTTTGCGTTCCTTTCACATTCACCGTAAATAAGAACAACATCGAGTTTTTCTTCGTTTGTAAATTTCATTACGAAAGCCAACGTTGAACTGAAAGTGTTGAGAGAAGTTTCACCTTCTCACAAGTTGCTACAATTGTGAACACCCGCTCGTGAACAGCTTAGCGACCAATTTCTTTCGAGAGCAGAGCGCTGTGGCGGCAACGGACACACACTTTCCGCCTGCCGAAAAACTGTTTCGGAAAGACTAGAATGACGTAGTTTCTGAGAAATGCAAAACACATTTTTTTCTACACTTACTCTTCAAATATTAACAATACTTATATCATTGTATTCCTCTCTTTAACACCTTTATAATGGTGCTGAAAAAATGTATATACTTGAATTAAAAAAAATAAAGTTGCGTCAATATCTTCGCAATTAAAAATGGTACATACACGAAAACGATACATGTTATTTCCCCCATTATCTGCTACAAATTGGCGCAAACTGGATTCCGATATCTCAAACCGTTTTGGAGATATTTGCTGTGGCCAACTTAGGTGCTCCACCCGGTATAGTAAGGTATGTTCATTACTCGCAAATAGGGGTTGGGTCACTGCGCGAGATGTCCTTGCGAAAAGAGGCAGTGTCTAATCACTGGGCGAGTGAGAATTTCCACCTCGCGCCTTGATCCAAGATGATGTCGACGACCGAGAGGTATTATGGGGTTCTTGAACCTCGTGAGTTTGAAATATGAATCCTTGCACTTAATTTGCAATGCAGTCATAATGCAACTTCGGATAAAAAGCTTAGTGCCAAGCGTAGGTACTACCATAGGGATGTGTCTCTGACATCCTAGTAGCCAAATTTGCTATTAGGATGCTGTCAGGACGCTGCCAGGGATACAGGAAAAACAATCAAATTAAAATGAGAGAGAATTAAATTATGTCTTCAATGTATTTGATCTGTGGGAGGATGTCGAGAACGTTCTATGTTCTAAACCCCGAAGGTTTTATGCAATATTGAACAAAAGGTCTCGAAACGCGTAAATGCCAAGAAGGTCATCTAATGGAAACGCAGGAAATCTGGGTGTCGAAACGCGTAAATGCCAAGAAGGTCATCTAATGGAAACGCTGGAAATCAGTCATTTCAACAACAAAGCTACTACCTTGTGATAGCAACAATTACGTTAATTTGTGTTCTTTCGAATGTGCCCCATCTCCTTTAAAAAAATCCACTAAAATCCACTTTGCGCAAATTTTCATTTATGACTTACTTTCGCAGCATCGATATTTAATTGAACTTTAAGACATGTTCATCGTTCTTAAGATCCTTTTCAATATCGAATTGCAGTGTCGTTTCCAAAAGAAATTGTTTATCAGAGAACGTGAGACGGGTGGAAAGAAATTGATTTCGAACTATCGAGAATAAATGGATAACATGTACGCTCATTTCGATCAAGCAAGTACACGATTTACTAAAGTTTCAATGACTGTTGACATTTGATTTCACTCTCTTAATATTACTGTACAAAGTATGTTCATGACCCTCCGATATAACACGCAAATCTCGTATAACCATGCATTTGTTCTCACGTTGAAGAGCGTAAAATTTTCGATTAATCCTCAGACCCGAAATGTAGAAAAACAACACATTAATTATACTATTTCCGTCTCTTATCTTCATCAATATTGGGGAAGTTTGAAATAAGCGATGTCCGTGAATCTGCAACTTCCAAAGGGATGTTAATGTGCTAACTTTGTTTCTCAGACTATTTTCAAAATTATATTTAAGTGAAATATGTTCAATACGCTTTGGTAAAAACTATATACTTTCTATTTTATATGTTTTGGTAAAACAGGCTTTATTTTTACAAAATTAGTGATGCATCGATATAGTACTGACTTTCTCCTAGAATATCTGAAAGAATTAAAATTGACTCATGTACTATACTAACATGAGGGGATAGTATCAAACCTAGGAATTTCCAGCCCTAATTATTTTTCGGAAAGGTTCTGATCAGTTCCACGATTTATTAAATTTATTGTTTGGATGAATAACTTCACATCTTTTAACTGTTTGTAGAAAAAAAAAGATCAGGTTCGTATTTTAGCAATGAAATTGTAGATTTTGATTAAAATGGAAGTCATTGCTTTGATATTTTGGGGTTTAATTAACTAAATATAACTCTGATGCTGGCGCTACGAAAAGGAAAACATTTCGAGATTTCATCTACGAGAAATATTTCATCGTCCGTATTGATTTGAACACAATACCACAATGACATTCATTATTCAATTTATTTATTAATATAGTCAAAAGTAGTATGTTACGTATTATCATCTGCGCACGCTTTCTTGACTTTGAGTCCGTTCCCAACAATTTAACTATAAATGGTTGAAAGATGAAAACATTAATAGAAATAAAAATAGTTAACCTCTCGCTTTTTTAAATTTTTAACATTTCGAAATCTAGATATTTTCGTTTCCGAATTATAGCAAACTTATTTGTAATGGTAAACGAAAATTTGATTTGATGACATCTTAAATTAATTTTCAGTTATTTTCGTACATTTTATGAACTACACGTAATTTTTAACGATAAATAAGAAAAATTATCTAAGTAATAAATTATCAGAGGGAAACGGAAATAAAACATGTTTCTGTAATGCTAACAAAATAGAAACTCACCCTAAGCTCTACTACCACTTGTGACCGCTCCAACTTTTCACTATATTCACTGAAAAGCCTACAGCGGGTCACGCACGTAACCTAGTATTACTTGACCTGTTACTTGTTATGACAATGTCACACCAAAAATTAATGGTTTTATATGTCCTACAAGAGTGCCCTACAGGAGAGGGTTCGTCTTTTAACCTGCTTTTTGTAATAAAAGAAACATAGGCAAGTTAATAGTTTAACTATAAACAGAGTTCTAGATATATTCTGTTAAATACTTTAATACAATTTTATCTAGCATTTACACATTGCATTGAAAAATTCTGTCACTTGCTCTACCTTTAGCAATTACGAGATCACCTAACAACTGCAGTTGCGTTTTAACACTAGCATAAAAACTTAAAATTATACTACCCTTCACTTGACAACACAATAAAATAACTGTACACAAGACAATAATACATGGAAACAAAATACTGAAAAAGAATTTTCTCCCCCATACGTCACATACAGTTTTCGACTAAATAAATAAATAAATAAATAAACTAGAATCACATACCAAAATACCCTTTGCATACACCTTCAAAGATATTTTCACTTGAATAGTGAATGAAATATATATATATATATATATATATATATATATATATATATATATATATATATATATATATATATATATATATGGATGTCATGGAGTAAATGAAAATAAAATTTAAAATATCTACTTCAAGTTAATTACTATTGTCTTTAGATAATAAAGGATTGTTCACATTTTAATATTGCTAACACAAGAATTTAAATGTTAATGCTAAAAAAGTTTATTATTTATTTTATTTATTTTACGTCAAAAAAAGTTAAAACTGCGTATGACGTGCTATGGGGAAAAGTGAATTTTGTGCACATTTTCAAAATTCTGTGATCCCTACACTAAGTCATATACTACTTAAATCTAAAAAAAGAACAACCCTCCCATGTAATAAAATCTATTTTCAAGGATAAATAAGCCATAAAATTTGGCTCTTATCCATGTTTTTCTTCGGAATAATACTTCCTGCCGCGACAACATGGAAACGATAATTTGAATAATTGTATTTTCCACTGAATT
This sequence comes from Teleogryllus occipitalis, assembly GCA_011170035.1. Taxonomy (NCBI): domain Eukaryota; kingdom Metazoa; phylum Arthropoda; class Insecta; order Orthoptera; family Gryllidae; genus Teleogryllus; species Teleogryllus occipitalis. The sequence goes on along the minus strand of BLKR01001191.1, from coordinate 208,091 downwards.
CTAGAAGACATGCACAGAAAATGAAGTTACATTTATGGCCAGAAGCAAACCAAGGGGCCATCTCAGCATTTGCTCAATGGATCAGGAAAACTGGACGCAAAACCTGATCGAGATGGGGTCATTGACCCGGAGGCTGTAGTACAATAGTTGTTACAGGTTGTTTATACACATTTATACAGTCCAAATGGTAAATAATGCATTATGTATCATTGTTAAAATTGTTACTTTTCTTGTGATGCTCAGTATAGTCTCTAATTGTATAGAAACAGTTATGTAGCAGAAACGATTTCACTTGGAATTTTAACTTTTCTATCGAATTTAATCGTGTAATGTCATTGGCAATGTATTGCAAAATAATGTACATGTATTGTATGTGAATTTTTTGTAATGAGCTGTTGATACGGTCACCTGATGAATGATTTCTACGTCGAGTGTTATAGTAATAGACATCGGCATTTTCGGAAAATATATTCCCGCCCTTAAGCAAGTCATATTTGACGAAAACCACTGATTCGTAAATAAACAGACACGGTAATGGTAAAATTCCTAGATTTATGAAGAGAGGCTTACATGAATCACGTGGGTGGGATTTGGTTATTATTCGTACAATTCGGTTTTGTAATCTAAAAGTCTGGGAGCTATAAGATGTATTTTCCCAGAATATTATGCCATATCTCAGGCGGGAATGAACATTCGCGAAATATACACAATGAGCAGTATGAAGGCTGACTGAATTTGAAAGAATTCTGAACGCGTAGCATAATGAACTTAATTTTGTGTTCAATTCATTTAAATGGACGTTCCATTTAAGGTTTGACTGAATTGAGAGACCTAAAAATTTTGTTGCCTTAACATCAGTCAATGGTACACTGTTCATTTTCAATGGAGCACAGAATTGTTTATTTGAAATGGAAAACTGCATTAAAACCGTTTTCTTTTCGTTTACTATTAATTTGTTATTTCGGAACCAATTTGAAACATCTGATATTGTACTATTTACGGTTTCTTTATTGCAAAGGATGTTCGTATCATCCGCAAAGAGAACCGTTCTTCCGTTTCGAATCGTCGGGGGCATATCGTTTACGTAAAGTAGGAACAGAATAGGGCCTAAAATCGATCCTTGAGGAACTCCACATGCAATGGGCAAAGAGTCGGAAAGGTGCGTACGTAATGTTCCATTATTCCAGTAAGGTATTTCAACTTTCTGAGATCGTTGTTTAAGGTACGAACATAACCAATCTAGAGCAATACCACGGATTCCATATGAAGGTAATTTTGAAAGTAAAATGTCATGATCAATGACGTCAAAAGCTTTTGAGAGATCTAAAAATAATCCAATAGGTGCCTCGTTTTGATCCAATGATGAGGGGACATCTTTAAGAAAAGAAAATATAGCTGTGTCCGTCGATTTTGATTTTCTAAATCCATGTTGGCAATTTGAAAGCGCGTCGTGTTTAGTGAGAAAGGTTTCCATTCGTACGTTAAAAAGTCTCTCTAATATTTTTGAAAAAAACCGATAGAAGAGAAATGGGCCGATAATTTTGAATTTCATTTTTGTTGCCTTGTTTGAAGAGCGGCTTAATTTTAGCTGTTTTGATAATATCTGGAAACGTTCTTCAACATTATCAGCAGCAGCAACAACTCATTTTACATGAGATACAAGGTACAGTGATAGCAATGCCATTTCCCTTTCTTCCTCCTGCAGTACAGCCTTCATGTTCTAGTTCAACCGATGTAACAAATTCAGAACTTAATCGAACAACCCACGGTAATTCAAGTAGTGACTGCAATACTCAAATGGCAAGTTGTTGTAAGCAAGCGCAAGAGATGTAAATCTCACAGCCCTTAAAGTCATAAAGAATCAAAACGTCAAAGTGAAAATATAAGTGGCATACTATCATGCAATAGATTTGCAGATCTCGAACTAATTATTGACGATGAATGCAATGATAAAGTAATCGATGAAAGTCACAAATCCAGCAACATTCAGAAGGTGCGAAAGCCACCGCCAATATTTCTCCCTGGGGTAAAGGGCTTTCACGCAATATCAGAAACTTTACAAAAAGTTGTGAAGAAGGAAGATTTCTACTGCAAGCTTGTAGGCCAAGATAAATTTAAAATTTAAAAGCAACAACAGAAGCTTATCGATCACTTATTAAATACCTTGCTAAAGAGAAAATTGAGTTTCACAGCTATCAGCTAAAACAAGAAAGAGCATATAGGATAGTCTCAAAAAATATGCATCCTACAATAAATATTGATGAACTGAAAGCAGAAATAGAAGAAAACGGCCATACTGTAAGTAACATTCATAGCTGTAAACACCGTGTAACAAAAGCTCCCTTACCGGTATTTTTTATTGATTTGGAACCAAAAGATAATAACAAAGACATTTATAAATTGCAGTACCTTCAAAACACCAAAATAATAATTGGAGCTCCAAGAGTAAAGCGAGATCTTGTGCAATGCCATCGCTGCCAAAGCTGGGAGCACACGAAGCACTACTGCAACCATCCTTATCGGTGCGTAGTATGCGACGAGAAGCACGATAGCAGATCTTGTGATAACAAGAAAAACAAGACGAAGCCTGCAAAATGTGCCCTTTGTGAAGGTCCCCATACAGCAAGTTATAAAGAATGTGAAATTTATCAAAAAATACGCAAAAAAATATCCACAGGCGTCTAAAATTCCACAAGTTTCAAACTACAGTGCTTCACAAAACAATATGAATACAGGTCAAGAAAACTTCCCACCTACTTCGATAAATAATTTCCATCGGCGTAGTACTTATGCACAAGCACTGAAAAACTCGCAAAAGGAGGATAGTCTGAACAAAAATGCAACAAACACGGAGTCTAATACTCAATTATTTTCAATAATACAACAGACTTTCGAAAGATTTGAAACTATACTCATCAGACAAGCAGAACAAACAAGTGCACTTTTAAATCTTGTGTCAAAACTGCTAACTAAATAATGAACAAATCATATAAGATAGCAACTTGGAACGCTAATGGCTTGCTACAACACCGAGAAGAAGTCAAGTGTTTTCTTCAGTTAACAAATACGGATATTATGCTCATTTCAGAAACTCTTTTCACCAACAAAAGTTTTCTCTCGCTTCAAGGATACAACATGTATTATACAAATCATCCGGATGGTACAGTACATGGAGGAACAGCTATACTTGTTCGGGAAAAAATTGAACATCACTTAAATTCTCAATATAGCACCACGTATTTGAAGGCAACATCCATTCAAGTAAGAGATGCATTCGGAGCATTGAATATTGCAGCAATATACTGCCCTCCGAAGCATAAAATCCAGAGTTCACAAATCGCAAGCTTCTTCAGAACACTTGGACCAAGATTTATTTCTGGCGGTGACTACTATTCTAAACATCCATTGTGGGGCTCCAGACCAACCTCCCCGAAAGGTAAGTCTCTATATGAAACTATAATAAACGAAAAATTATCCTCGTACTCTTCTGGCCAACCCACTTATTGGCCGACAGATTCTAACACCATTCCTGATGTATTAGATTTCTTTATTGGAAAAGGAGTTAGCCAAAGTTACATCACACCTACTGGTTACAAGATCTATCGTCTGATCATTCACCAGTTCTACTAGTCATTAGCTCAATCATTATTGAAGACAATACGCAAACCTCCATCCACAACAGAGGAGATAAGAAATATTTCTCAGAATGGCTAATTAATAACAGTACAGCTAATCTACCATTGAAAACTGCTTTCGACATAAATGAAGCTATAGAATATGTAACCAGACAAATCCATCAATCTGCATGGCATTCTACACCAGAAATAAAGCAAAACAAAAAGCTATATATCCCACAAGTAATAAGAGAAAAGGTGAAATCAAAACTTAATTTAAAGAAACAGTGGCAAATCACTAAAGACCCAGCAGTCAAAAGAAGACTAAATTCAGCTTCGCAAAACCTCAAAAGATCACTTCAAGAATATCGAAACCACGCCCTACAAGATAAACTCACAAAATTGATTCCGAATTCGAATTCAGAGTATTCTCTTTGGAAAACTACTAAATACTTGAAGAGACCGATGCAACCTATTACTCCCATCAGAATAACCGACAGCACATGGGCTAAAACCGACGAAGAAAAAACAGAATGCTTTGCGTCCCATTTCTCTAACTTCTTTCAACCATTTCCTTCACAAATTTCTGCTACAGAAGAGGAAGAAATTTAGAACTTCTTAGATTCACCATTGCAACTAGCTCCCCAAATCAAACCCGTAAGTGCTCGAGAAGTTGAAACAACAATCAAGCATTTACCAACTAAAAAAGCTCCAGGATACGATATGATTTCAGCAACAATTCTACACCATCTACCAAGAAAACTAATAGCCTTACTTACTTCCAGCTTCAATGCCATCCTAAGACTAGGACACTTCCCTGATCAATGGAAAATCGCTCAAGTAATATTCATCCCTAAGCCCGGCAAACCAACACATGAAGTTGTATCATTCAAACCTATTAGTCTACTGCCAATATTATCAAATGTTTTTGAAAAACTGCTTCTGGCACGTTTAAATCCACTTCTACAAGAAAATGAAATAATACCTCATCAGTTTGGGTTCAGACAACGGCATTCGACTGTAGAACAAATTCATCGAGTAGTAAACGAAATTAGTGAATCACTAGAAAATGAATATTGTTCTGCTGTATTTCTAGACGTAAGCCAGGCTTTTGATAAGGTTTGGCACTCAGGTCTATTGTATAAAATTAAGAAAAATCTACCGTATCCTTACTATCACTTGTTAAAATCGTATCTTATGGAGAGATATTTTCAAATAAAATTTAACGGTGAAACTTCAAAACTTATGCTAATAAAGTCAGGAGTGCCTCAAGGAAGTGTACTTGCACCTTTCGTTTACTCATTATATACTGCCGACATCCCATCATCTTTAAACGCATTGACAGCAACCTACGCGGACGACACAGCCATCTTAGCTCGACATGAAGATCCAGCAGATTCATCTCGTCTCGTAGAAGAACATCTGCAATCCATCCACAAGTGGCAGAAACGCTGGCGCCTCAAGATCAATGACAAGAATACTGTCCAAGTCACCTTCAGTCTGAAGCACGAAACGTGTCCGCCTATAAAAATCGATTCGCAATGTATTCCTCAAAATGACTCGGCAAAATATCTCGGACTTACTCTGGACAGAAGACTCACATGGACAAAACATATAAAAAATAAAAGAAAATAATTAGACCTAAAACTTAAAAGGTTAAACTGGCTACTGGGAAGAAAATCATCACTAATCATCGCAAACAAAGTAATGGCGTAAAAAGCAATATTAAAACGAGTATGGACATATGGAATTCAACTTTGGGGAACAGCTCAAAATTCTAATATTGAATTATTACAACGCTTCCAGTCAATAGCCTTAAGAAAATTTGTAAATGCCCCCTGGTACGTAACGAATGCAACATTACACAAAGACTTACACATTCCAACTATAAAAGAAGAAATCAAGAATACCAGTGCAAAATACCTACAAAGACTACATAATCATCCCAATATTCTAGCCATCAACATACTAGACAATAGTGACGCTACCAGACGACTTGAACGCCATCATACTTTAGACCTTCCATATCGACTTTAAATTATTCATTTCAAAAATTATAATTAATAGTTAATTTATATTAATAATGTATCATTGGTGGAGTACGGTCATGCGATTTTACTCCTCTTGTATTTGTTTACGTAAATCTCTGTAATTTTGACAATGTTTGTTCACAAACAAATTGCAAAATAAAATATAATTTAAAAGAAACTTCATATCGAGTAGTAGTTTTGTTAATTATAATTTGATCAATTGCTTTCAACGAATTTTGTGTGATCCGTGTAGGTACATTAACTGTAATGTCTAAATTGAATTAATTAAATTGAGAAACTTTTCTCGCAAGATTCGACGAGAAAGTCAATCTCCGCATACAATGGATTCAAAAGAGCGATTGCTGACTTTGTTCAGTGTTATCTCCAGGTTTTCTAAGAACAAAATATAATTTGCAGTTCTTTGTAGGAGGTCTGTAGATGCAAAGTATTATCAGTTTTAGTGAAGTAAGATGTACTACAGAAATTTCGAAAATATTTTCAATGGAATACACATTTAATTCCGCCAAGGGGATAGAGTCAATATTATTTCTAACGTAAATACAGGAACCCCCATACGTAGGATCTTTAAGGGATTCTCTGTCTCTGCAATAAAAGCCTGCGAGGTAAAAGTTTGGAATTTGGAAAATGCTAAGTTCATTAGGAGATAACCAATGTTCTGTAATGCAAAGAACGTCCTTTGGTTTAGATCGCTTTGTAGAGCTGCCTCGATAAACTCAGTTTTATTTGAAAGGGATTGAACATTATGGTGAAGAATGTTTATTTTTTGCAAGTACCTATACGAATGTTTTTCTGCTGCATCTGACTGTAGTTGCTATATATTTACTGCATTTTTACTTCGAGTGCGTGGTCGAAGGTTGTAGTGTGTCCCGGCAGTGACAGGTTGTGTGAAAGATGGGGCATCAGGTGTAGATGAATTGGTAGTGGAAATGGGAGAAACGGGAGTAGGTTCAGAGGAAGAGGCAACAGGGTTCGAAATAAGGGTGGGGGTGGAGAACGTAAGGAAGGTGAAAGGGATGGATTATTGGCAGGAGACTGCGTAGGACTGGAGTTGATGATGTATTGTGCAAGCTTGTTACCGACTGCATGTTTTCCAGCAAGGTTCATGTGAAGACCATGCGGGGTGAAGTGTTTTGCTGAGAGGAAATTCATTTCAAAAAGTGTGACATTTGTTTCTCTCAGCTGCAGTTTCAATTGTTCGTTTGCGTGCTTAATCTCGCTGCATAGTGTTGGTCTGTTGTACCAGAAGGACAGAGTCGAGACTACAATGTTAGTATTTTGGGCGGCACATTGTAATTTGTTTACATGTTGTTCAGGTGTAAAGTTACCGCCCAAGTTAATGTCATTCTGCCCTCCTATGATAATGACTGTGTCCTGATTGGTCAGTGTCTTCGTGTGGGTGTCCAACTCTGCAGTCACATCTGCAAACCTCCCGTTAGGTTTAAAAATAGATGAGACTGAGAAATTGGAGGGTAACTTCCTACTGAGAATGGAGGACAGATGGCGGCCATGGCTGTCAGCTAAAATAAGTACGTGTTTTTTAGGCTCAGTAGGAATGTTTTTGTTTTCAAGTGAGCTAGGATGCGCAGCTTTACGTGTTTTGGTTTTGACGCGCTTCTTAGCCTGTTTGCGTTGGTTTGTGGATGAATTTGTCGATGGTAGAGAAGGGTGGTGAGGATCAGGAAGGCGAGGAAAATCTGTTTTGTAATCTAAAACACTAAATTTGTTTTGAGTTGACTGGATGCGGTGCCTGTGTCTTTTGTAGAGTCACGGGTGTACGGTTGGTACTATTCGCTGTGTTGCCGACTTGTACCCAACCGTCTGTGTAGAGAACGACCTCTTCCAGCCTTCGGATATGTTGATCTAAATTATTGTTTACGTGTGTGAAGGCTTTCAGAAGGTCGGCTGTGAGAGTGTAGAGAGTAAAAAGAGTAGATAGAGCAGTAGCTATGTCACGAATGCGTTTTAATGTACGTGATAAAAATTGGAATAAATACAAGAAAGCCCAGATAAGTGCAACAATAACCTAGCTTTATATGTTAAAAGAGTAAAATTGATGTGTATTCAATAAATTAAAAATAAGATTCAATATGAAAACGAGAAGGTATGCTACTTACAAAACCTATTGAAGCTAGTACTTACGAAATTTGGTAATGTGGCCACGTAGAATTTCGTCCACTTAAGCTGCAACAATTTAATACAATCAGTAGATTATACTTTACTGTAATTAGATAAAAGATATTATCTGAAAGGTTGTCTTCGATAAATAGAATAAGATTTCAAACACAAATTCAAACTATTTGATACACCGTCCTCGTAACGTTCAAAACAACGGAAACGTCACTGTCACAGAAAATACAATAAATCTTTCAGAAAATTAATTCGCACAGTGATTTAATATTGGAAAATAAACTTAGCTGTGACTATGTTTTGACACTTATGAGCACCTCGTAAATCTGAAAGTTCGTTGAGGTTTGAATGTCCGTTTAAAATTCGTAATATTTGTTTGTTTGTTTGTTCGTTTGGAATTATATTTTCAGCTTACCTGCAACAAGTAATAAAAGCACTTAAAACACACTAGGCACAGTCAAATCGCGAAAAGTAGTAAATAATCACAAAAATGAAGAGCACAACCAGATGCGTCCGTCTCGTAAGATGGCGTCAATCTTAATTGAATTCTCAGTATTATTTGTTTCCTATTGTGTTTGTGAAGAGGCTATATTGTGGTGATATCTCTGTGTTTAATTTAACTGAATATAAAGTGCAAATTACATACACAGTAAACCATCTAATGTTAAAACTAATTTCCAAATAATTAATTTTTAGGGGTGCACAGTTCATGTTGACTAAATAACATAACACTTCCTCCCACAACATGTAAGTTTAGCATGAAATTTTATCCAATTTTACAAAGGAGGTGTTCTGAAATGATTGAGTTTTTTCCAAAAACCAAAGTAAATTAATGATTTTGAATTCTGAAGTAGAAACTACACTGAATTCCAAAAATCAGAGATTATCAGGGAAATTTCATTGTTTATTTAAAAATATTTCTTAAATCTTAAACAGTATTAATCTGCAAGGCTATAGGCAGGTATCTGCTGTATAGTGTAACTTCTCCGTTTTTTTTTTTTGCGTAATTGTTGCATTCTGATCCCTTCAATTCTGAATTAATTACAAACGTGCAATTTTGATCCTTTCGAAATGTTCAAGGCAATGTTGATATTATATGCATTATTAAAAGGAATAATGTAGATTATTCATTTTCAATAAATATTTTTTTCACCAAATTTTCTAGTTTAAAATTAAAAATTATACTATTCCTGGCATTTTATTTACTTGTATCCCACTTCACTTTTATCCCTGATAAAACATCCAAAGGTGATTGATTAATTTTTGAAGAAAAACAATTTTATTTTCGTCATTTTAAAATTTGCTAAAAATATGCCTACTTGAATTAACCCTCATTACAAAATAACAATTAGGTGTTTTCGGCATATTTTACGCCAACTACATGCATTTAAATGTACCGTATGGAGTTAACAGCTAACCAATTTTAAGTGCGATGAGGTTGGCATTAGCAGAACTCCACCATATTGTTTTAGCGAAGATTTGGGAGACGAGTAGCAGACGATATTTACGTGTGTTGAATTGAGTTATTAGATCGGAAAATGAATCATTCTGATTTGGATAGAGATTTTCTCATGGGCAGTACACTAACTAAATTGTACTTATTAACAAATACTAATGGTTGTACTAGTTCTGCTCTTGAAATAAATAAGAGAAGATATGAATACGGCGAATTTCATCATTTATACAAGGATCTGCGGAATGATACGAAGTTTCGTGAGTACATGAAAATGAGTATCGAGACTTTCGATTACATCTGCCATATGATGAAAACTGAACTAACGAAAACCTGGTTAAATTGACACCCACGTCCAATTGGTATTGAAGAACGCATAATGCTGACAATAAGGTAAATTTGTAAACTAATTTATTCAAGTATGAAAATAAAGATAGTACATACAAAATTATAAACAGGAAATTAGTAACAATCCTCCTGACTCTTGCATTTCCTCCTTGTGTAATTTCATTACTCCCATTTTAAAATTTATTTTCTTTCAAAAAAAGTGTCCTTATTCCTGGCAATAAACTTTTAAAAAAATTAATATCATAGTCGTATTCTCTCTCTGTATTTTGCCGCTCTAGTTCTTTTTGCTTCTTAAAGAACTCCAACTTTTCTTTTTTTATGCTTATTAAAGCATCGCCTATTTCTTCATTCATTTTCCCCTTCCTAGTATTGTTATCTTCTGTGGTTGTATTTTCACTTTCAACTTCTACTGTGACGACTATCACATCACTGGAATTTTCCAAGGATTCACTTTCCAAATTTAAAAGGTCTTCCTCACCGTTTTCATCAAAATTACTTGTAGACGCCCTTGGAGTGAACATGTCTTTTAGAAAATGTAAACTTTGAAAATATGGCCAGCTTATTTTATGGTGCTGAGCAGCAGCTCCGGGTCTAGGAGTAGGGATCTGATTTAGGATCTGATTCTGTCCTGTACTTGTCTCGCAAAGCCTTCCATTTGCTTCTTGCTAAATCACCTGAAATAAAATTTATTCTCTCTCAATTGTAGGTATTTGTCAACTGGCATGTCCTTCAGAGGATTGTCATTCTCATTCAGAATGGGTGTTGCTACAGTTTCCACCATCATTAAAGAAACTGTAATGGTATTATGGAAAGTTCTTGCACCGATTCACATGCCTGTCCCCACACAAAATGCTTTCAAGAAAATATCAAATGATTTTCAAGAACTGTGGAATTTCCTTCATTGTTTAGCGGCCATGGACAGGAAACATATAAGGATTAATTGTCCCAAACATTCTGGGGCAATGTTTTCTAATTATAAGAATTTTTTTTCTATAGTGTTACAAGGTGTTGTGGATGCTAATTATAAATTTATCAACATTGAAGTGGGTGGTTATGGAAAACAAAGTGATGGGGCTACTTTTAGAGTGTCTACAATACAGAAAATGATTCAAAATCAAACATTATTACTGCCAGATGATGTGCTTCCAGGGACAGACATAGTTGCTCCATATGTCCTTATTACAGATGAGGCATATCCATTATCCACCTACTTGTTGAAGCCTTACAGTGGAACTCAATTAAGTCCAGATCAGGAGAATTTTAATAGCAGACTTTCTAGGGCCAGAAGGACTGTTAAATGTGCTCTTGGTATTCTGTATAGTAAATGGAGGATTCTGGCAAAATCAATCGAAACTAAAGTAGAAACAGCAGATAATATTGTTAAATCAATTTGTTTGTTACAAAACCTTATCATTGATAGAAAGGGAATGGAACATAATTTAAAAGATTTAACTTTCTTTCCTAAAAATACCATGGACAAATGTTGGAGGGAGGTTCTCAACAGCTGCAGTAAATGTAAGGGATACTTTTAAAGATTATGTAAACAGTCATCTAGTTGTACCCAACATTACTATATATTAAATCATTTTTACTTCTGACATTTGTCTTTATATTTTCCTACGAAAATTGTAATTTGCAATTAATTGAAGTTAACATTTTTTCCATAACACAATATAAAAATGAAAATGACAGTCTTTCAGTAATTATTTGTATATTTTGTTGAATGAAAAACGAATACAACATAACCTCTAAAACGTGTTGTATTGATTTCGACGGCAACTTCATCCCATAATTTGTCTAAAATGAATGTTGTGATGATTCTTGTCCCTTTTGTCCCATAATGGACTCCGAGCAAAAACACAACCAGTCAATTTTTCAGCATCAATTATATTCGATACTCAAACGACGGAACTGTCAGCGGTGGCATCAGCGATACTAGCAGCGAAAACCTACCAAAGGGTTTTCTTCGCTCTTATCGCGGGTCGCAGCGCTAATATCGTGATCAGCGCGCTGCTAACATGAACACTTCCATTTGTTTCCATGCGAACATTTTCGTCGCTTCGCTCTTATCACAACTCTCATAGTTTGTCGCTGCTCCAACATAAAGGCAGCCTTACAAACTACAAGTGTGACGTCGTGGGAACACAACAGCTATCACTGACTAGATATGGGCTTAACAGCTTTTCTTCAATAACTGTTATCGGAATAGCAGTTGGGTCGTAATAAGTTACCAATAACTGTTACCGAGAACTGTTACCAATAACTGTTACCGAGAACTGTTACCGAGAACTGTTACCGAGAACTGTTACCGAGAACTGTTACCGAGAACTGTTACCGAGAACTGTTACCGAGAACTGTTACCGAGAACTGTTACCGAGAACTGTTACCGCGAACTGTTACCGAGAACTGTTACCGAGAACTGTTACCGAGAACTGTTACCGAGAACTGTTACCGAGAACTGTTACCGAGAACTGTTACCGAGAACTGTTACCGAGAACTGTTACCGAGAACTGTTACCGAGAACTGTTACCGAGAACTGTTACCGAGGAGGACTCGCCACGAGAATTCGTTACCGAGAACTGTTACCGAGAACTGTTACCGAGAACTGTTACCGAGAACTGTTACCGAGAACTGTTACCGAGAACTGTTACCGAGAACTGTTACCGAGAACTGTTACCGAGAACTGTTACCGAGAACTGTTACCGAGAACTGTTACCGAGAACTGTTACCGAGAACTGTTACCGAGAACTGTTACCGAGAACTGTTACCGAGAACTGTTACCGAGAACTGTTACCGAGAACTGATACCGAGAACTGTTACCGAGAACTGTTACCGAGAACTGTTACCGAGAACTGTTACCGAGAACTGTTACCGAGAACTGTTACCGAGAACTGTTACCGAGAACTGTTACCGAGAACTGTTACCGAGAACTGTTACCGAGAACTGTTACCGAGAACTGTTACCGAGAACTGTTCCCGAGAACTGTTACCGAGAACTGTTACCGAGAACTGTTACCGAGAACTGTTACCGAGAACTGTTACCGAGAACTGTTACCGAGAACTGTTACCGAGAACTGTTACCGAGAACCGGCTCATGAACACGGCCGACTGCTGTGAGCTAGCTATGAGTTAAAGCAGTTGTGGCAACACCCCGCAGAACAAGAACCACGTTGGTAGCGCCTTCGGCTTGTGCAGCTTTCTTACGGCGTTCTTTTGCACTACTTGAATGCACTACACTGCCGAATTTAGGAATACCAAACATTGAAGGAAAATAAACAGCTGATTTGTATCCGAGAAGTCGGTGCGGGCTGGTGTAGTTGCCAAGAAAGAATAGTAATTGAATTATCTCAGTAATTGCGGACACAATCTAACTTAAATGTGAGTGATGCCAAACCTTATTAGAGGGCAGAAATGCTTTCGAGTGGTTTACTTGTGAAAATAGAAGTAAGACAGTCTAAAAATGACAAGGAGAAAAATTGTTTGCTTACCTAAGCTGCTGGACTGTTGGACTTCCAAAAATAATGTGAGTTATTTGACCGTGTTATTTTGTATTACCTGTCTTTGCGGGTCTCAGTTAGTGGGTGTTAGTGGGTCTCACATGTAGCAAAACACAACATACTGGACAAATTAAATTTAAAAGAAACATTGTTTTTTAAATAATAATTTATAAAAATAAAGTAATATGTAAGTATAAAAATATTGCGGTGTTTGGTATGAACAATAATGGCCAATTATTTATTAATGAATCTATAATTTGAATTAAGAAATAATAGTTCACTAGTGTCTTGTGCTAAGTCTGCAACGCTTGTCTGTAATAAAGTTGCCAGCCTTGGAAAATACCCTTTCACAAGGCCCATAGATGCCACCATGCATAATTTTTGTTTGACAACTTTCGCCAGTGTTGGGTACAAATGCGTTTTTTCCACCACTGCAATGGATCCTGATTTCTAGGCAAAAGTTTGTGATTTAAGAATCTCTCCACTTCAACAGTTGCCTCTGCTGTTGATGTACCTATTTAAAAAGTTAAAAAGTATTAAAATTTAAATCATAAATTATTTAATTTCTGAAGAAACTGTTAAACTTTGTTTTAACTTATGATTTTAGGAATTTCTGTTTTACCTGGAGTCTGTTGCATGTTTGCTGCTCTCTTTTCAAACTCTTTCCAAATTGAAAATTCACTTTCCACTTCTGAAAGTGGAATGCCCTCGTGTGTTTCCTGGCGTGCATGTTTTCTTCATTAAGAATTCTGACTATCTATTGCACTGAATCCGGTCTCTCAAACCTACCTGTGCTTACCTGGGCTCGTGTGGCCGGCTAGGTCAGGAAGCATGTAGAATCTAGAAATATGGATGGTGGACGGAATTAGCTACGTGATTGATTAATTAAATAAAGGTTATTTTGCACACAAGTGAAGTTTAATAAAATAATTAAAATTCTTCTAATTTTACGCTACAAAGTTAGTACATTAGAGAAAACTTAACGTTATGAGGAAGGCGCCAATCCGCGGCCAGCACTTCCTGGAGGTTGACTATAACCCTGGATAAATGTTTTTTTTAAATAAACGTTGTGCCTGAAGGGCGTGATGGAGATTTTGCCGCAGCTCGACAAATCAGTGCACAATGACCGTTTACAGTGCAGGCCCGCTGGGGTGAACAACATCCACAGGTCGCCGAACCTCACGCCAGACGGTGTGTCTCGGGTGTGCAGGGGAGTCCTTGTGTCCGGCGGTGGCGGCGGCGCAGTGTGACCGCGGCGGCGGCGACGACGACGACGACGACGACGACGACGACGACGACGACGACGACAACGATGACTACAGCGGTGGTGACGACAGCTCACAACTCAGGCGTCCGACAGCGCGATAATGATCGTCACGTAACTAGTGACGTGCTACGCGGACGTGATCGGCAGAGATAAAAAAATTATACTCGATTACTCTCTTACACACAGTAATCATCTAATCGTTCGTTCCCTCAATACGTGAGTGACCGGAGGAGCTACTCGTCCGCAATTCAAGGTAGCGGTACACTGCCCTTCTCTCGCCCCTCTGTCCTGCGTGCTCAGCGCACGTCAGCGCTCTTCTCTACGCCCTTCTGCTCGCCCTTCTGTCGTGCGTGCTCTGCGCATGCCAGCGCTCCCAAAGCTTTTTTCCCCTCCAGTTTCCCAAATGTTCTAGAAGTTTCAGGAGAATTTTGCCAAAACGTGCTTCCATTGGTGAAAAGTTTCTACGTCTTAACTAATTTTTGTCCAATCAGCTTCTGCGTCTTGCCGGTGTGTCGAGTGGAATTTTCCATAATGCGCTCTCACTCGCACACTTTTAGTAAATAATCGCAGGTGGTCTATGCCGGAGTCTCCGAACTGCGCAGCCCCCCTTCCCCAGCTAGATCCCCGGGGAGAATCCCGCGACCAGCTTTGGAGAAAGTAAACAGAGCTACTACTTCTGCTACTGCTACTTCTGCTACTGCTGCTACTGCTGCTACTGCTGCTACTGCTGCTACTACTGCTACTACTGCTACTGCTGCTACTACTGCTACTGCTGCTACTACTGCTACTGCTGCTACTACTGCTACTGCTGCTACTGCTACTACTACTGCTACTACTACTGCTACTACTACTACTGCTACTACTACTACTACTGCTGCTACTACTACTGCTACTACTTCTACTGCTACTACTACTACTGCTACTACTACTACTGCTACTACTACTACTGCTACTACTACTACTGCTACTACTACTACTGCTACTACTACTACTGCTACTACTGCTACTACTACTACTGCTACTACTACTACTGCTACTACTACTACTGCTACTACTACTACTGCTACTACTACTGCTACTACTACTACTACTGCTACTACTACTACTACTGCTACTACTACTACTACTACTGCTGCTACTACTGCTACTACTGCTGCTACTGCTGCTACTGCTGCTACTGCTGCTACTGCTACTACTGCTGCTACTGCTACTACTACTACTGCTACTACTACTACTGCTACTACTACTACTGCTACTACTACTACTGCTACTACTACTACTTTTTTTGGGGGAAAAATCTTTCAAAGACACCGCTCTTTGCGGGAGTTGGATTTCCACCAACTAAAAAAACCCCTTGCCTTTATCTACGCGATCCATCCTGGAACTGCTGGGCGCATGCCATCGGGATGGTGCTTGTCGTGATAAGGTCTATTCTTGTCTACGTCTTGCTTGTTTCTCTTTTTCCTGCATTACTGATTTGGAAAACATTTTCATGTATTGCCAGTTGTTCCGGTTCTCAAGCATTGCGTCTACTACACTGCCTGGTTCAACTGTCTTCCCCTGCGGCTAGTCAGGTCATGTCTCTTTCTCCCAGCGAGGGCAGAAGAAGACGTGTTCTGCTGTGTCTCTATCTTGACAGTATATACAGTTGTCATCTAGCGATTTGCCAATCTTTTTGGCGTACTCCTTGAATTGGCCATGACCTGTCAATATTTGGGTCAAGAAGTAGTCAAGTTGGCGAAATCTGCTCCTGTACCATTTGTTAATATCCGGGATCAGTTGTTTAGTTCATTGTGCAACGTGCTCTGTTTTATTCCACCGTTCCTGCCATTTGTGCATTATTCTATTCCTAATACTTTTTTTGCCGTCATCAGAGTTTCCATAGTTGCTCTCGTGAATAAGCCGCCTTTCCTCAATCTGGAGGTCGATGGGTATAACTCCTGATAAGATCTGCAATGCTTCTATAGAAATTGTTCTATAGCCACATGTTATCCTTAAAAGCATTTTCCGTTGGACCTTTTCTAATGCTTTCCTTTGCTTCTTCCACCTTAAGGCTTTGTGCCATACAGGAGCTGCATAAAGGAGCATAGAGTTTGCCGCACTGCAGAGAATTTCACGCTTTGCGGTTCTCGGACCACCAATGTTAGGCATTAACCTTGCCAGCATTCCTACTTTTTTTTCGTTTTAGTCGTCATTGTCTTAATGTGTTCCCCGTACGTGTTGGTCTTATCCAACATGACGCCGAGGTAGCGAACTGCCTTGGTTGGTTGTATTGTGGAACCAAGGAGCTGAAAAGTTATGTTTTGGTGCTTTCTTGGGCCCTTCAAAATAACCGCTTCTGTTTTTTCCGGCGCTAGATTGATTTTGTTATTCTCCATCCATCTGTTTATTCGTCTCAGAGACTCATTTGTCCTGAGTTGAAGTTCGTAGCTGTCTTCAGCGGTGACCACAAGACCTAGGTCGTCTGCAAAACCAATTAACGATGCTCCTTTCGTTAATTTAACTTTGAGGACCCCATCAAACAGTATGTTCCACAGAAAGGGGCTTAGCACTGATCCCTGGGGCACTCCCGCATGCATCTGAAGAAATTCATTTCCTCCCAGTTTAATACATCTTCCCTGGAAGTATTGCACAACCAGAGACACTAGATATTGTGAGATGCTACGTCTCTTTAGTTCCTCAACTATTAAGCTCCATGTGGCTGAATTGAACGCATTTTTAACGTCCAAGGTGATAAGGGCCGCCCATCTTTCACTGGTCTCCTCTTTAATGCTGATGACCTGTTCCACTTCTACTACTACTGCTACTACTACTACTACTGCTACTACTACTACTATTGCTACTACTACTATTGCTACTACTACTATTGCTACTACTACTATTGCTTCTACTACTGCTGCTTCTACTACTGCTGCTTCTACTACTATTACTGCTTCTACTACTACTACTGCTTCTACTACTACTGCTTCTACTACTACTACTACTACTACTACTGCTTCTACTACTACTACTACTACTACTACTACTACTGCTCCTCCTCCTACTACTACTACTACTGCTTCTACTGCTTCTACTACTACTACTACTACTACTACCACTACTACTGCTTCTACTACTACTACTACTACAACTGCTTCTACTACTACTACTACTACTACTACTACTACTACTACTACTACTACTACTACTACTACTGCTTCTACTACTACTGCTTCTACTACTACTGCTTCTACTACTACTGCTTCTACTACTACTACTACTACTGCTGGTGCTACTACTGCTTTTTTTGGCGTAGTCGGCGTTTCCTAACCGAACAAGAGGCCTTGTTGAACCGCCCTTGTTTACTGCCTTCGGAACCGCCGGTCTGGCATCGCGTCGGAGGCAGTGGGCTGTCTTTTAATTTGTGTCTTGATTTTGTCGTGTCTCCCTACATCCCCCGTCCACTGTGGTGATTAGGTGTTCGGGAGTTTACTTTTAGTGTCTCTTGTGTCTTATTTGGTGCTGGTATTTGTAAATACAGCTTCAGGAGTTTTTTGCTTCAGTCACTTTTTCTATCAGTCATGTACTTCTGGTATCTCTTTCGTCTTTTTCTTTTCTGTCTATAATGGTAGACAGGTATTTGCTGATTTTTCTCCAGTTACTTTTACTTTCAATCATTTTGTTGATAATATTGTCCGCCGTCAGGTTTTCTCCCAGTTGAAGATTTATATTAAATCTATGTTGGTCCCATCTACTGCAGTGGAAAGCTGTGTGTTCTGCTGTGTCCGTTGCCTTGCAGTAACGGCATAGGTCGTCTATTGTTTTGCCAATTCTGTATGTGTAAACTCCAAAATTACCATGCTCTGTCAGAAATTGGGTGGTATGGTAATTTAAGTCACCATGCTTGCGAGTCACCCAGGGCTTGATCTGCTTGATCAGGCCACGTGTCCATGGAGCTTTAGCCGTGTTGTCCCACTCGTTCTGCCACTTTTTATATGATTGTTCCCGGGTCTCCTCTTTTATCATATCTTCCTCTTTTGCTTGAAATATTGTCTTACGTTCCTGGGCCAAAATGTGCATTGGTATAAGCCCTGCTAGAACCAATGAAGCTTCAGCGGAAACTGTTCTATATGCACATATAATTCGCAGTGCCATTTTTCTTTGTGTCATGATTAGTTTTGCCCTTTATTTAATTTGAGCTGATTCTGCCCAAATAGGTGCACCGTAGAGTAGTATACTGTGCATTACTGAGCTCATGATTTTTCTTTTTTCTTGGCTGGGGCCTCCGACATTTGGCATCAGTCTGCTGAGTGCGCCAATTGTCTTCGTTGCCTTTTCCGTGGTCATATTATAGTGATATTTAAAGGTTAATCTCTGGTCTATCGCAACTCCAAGGTATTTCACTGCTTTGGCCGTTTTTACTACTGCGTCATGAATCTTGAAGAATGCAGGTTTAGGTCTACGTTTTCCAGGCCTCCGTTTTATGTTGTGCCAGGGTTAGCGAGTTTTGTTTCATCCATGTGTTCACTATATGTAGTGTTGCGTTACCATTGAAAGTGAGTTCTTCCATCGTTTCTGCTGTAACTACGATTGCTAGGTCATCTGCAAACGCGATAAGTGTCGTTCCTTCCGGAGAGTTGTCGGAGGACTCCATCGTATATTAGATTCCAAAGTGTTGGTCCCAGAACTGAACCCTGTGGTACCCCTGCTGTCATTTCTATTTCCTTGCCCATTCCTACACTTATCACTCTTTGGGACAAGTACGCACCAATGATGTTGATAAGGTAGCATGCTATACCCCTATCCTCCAACTCTCTCATAATCCTAGACCAGGACGCACTATTGAATGCGTTTTTTACATCGAGGAGTATTAAAGCGCATAACAGTCCTTGGTCGTTTGCCTTCTTAGCGATGCTAAGAACATTGTCGATAGCTCCATACGTAGATCTGTGTTTTCTGAAGCCATACTGTCACTTAAGTTTCCTGTTCTACTGATTTCGTCATTTAGTCTTTCTAGGAGCACATGCTCGTACAGCTTGCCGTGAGTATCCAGCAGGCACATAGGTCTGTAGCTCTTCAGTCCGGGTTTGGGTATAAGTAGTACCGTGGCCTTTTTCCAGATGTGTGGGAAGGTGCCTAGCCTCATTAGTGTTTCTAGGGTACGCTTTGTGTACTCCATGTCCACATCGACCAGCATCTTCACTGCTTCCGGCGGTATTCCGTCTGGTCCTGGGACTTTACCTTCTTTTAGTTTCTTGGCCGCGTGCTGGACCTCACTTTCTGTCAGGGCTGGGATTTCCTCGGTGTCGTTTTTAATGTTCCATATTTTCTTAGTGTGTCGTGGGAAGAGACTGTCAATGATATCCAGTCTTCTTTCAGGAGTCATATGTACTCTAGGCTCGTTTACACGGAGTGTTTTCATGGCGATTCTATAGCCATTCTCTCACACATTCGCTTCAATATCCTGGCATAGTTGAACTACTGCTACTGCTGCTGCTGCTGCTGCTGCTGCTGCTACGACTACTACTACTGCTGCTACTACTACTACTGCTGCTACTACTACTACTGCTGCTACTACTACTACTGCTGCTACTACTACTACTGCTGCTACTACTACTACTGCTGCTACTACTACTACTGCTGCTACTACTACTACTGCTGCTACTACTACTACTGCTACTACTACTACTGCTGGTGCTACTACTACTACTGCTGCTGCTACTACTACTACCGCTTCTACTACTACTACTACCGCTGCTGCTACTACTACTACTACCGCTGCTGCTACTACTACTACTACCGCTGCTGCTGCTACTACTACTACTACCGCTGCTGCTGCTACTACTACTACCGCTGCTGCTGCTGCTACTACTACTACTACCGCTGCTGCTGCTACTACTACTACTACCGCTGCTGCTACTACTACTACCGCTGCTGCTACTACTACTACCGCTGCTGCTACTACTACTACCGCTGCTGCTACTACTACTACCGCTGCTGCTACTACTACTACCGCTGCTGCTACTACTACTACCGCTGCTGCTACTACTACTACCGCTGCTGCTACTACTACTACCGCTGCTGCTACTACTACTACCGCTGCTGCTACTACTACTACCGCTGCTACTACTACTACTACCGCTGCTACTACTACTACCGCTGCTACCAATTATAGTTTTCAACGAACATGAGAACTACACCATTCTCATAAACGGTCTTCATACTATTCAAAAACAAAATTTAAACAAAAACCGAGCCATTCCTTTGAAAATTTTGAAAATGTCCCAGGAGGTGCACGTATCATCAAAATTTAAATATGTTTCAAATTAGAGGGACGCGACATCACCAAATCGATTAAGGAATACACATTTTGAAGAAATCGGTGAACTGTTTAGCCGCTAGCGTTGTTCACTGGGCAGGCAGACAGACGGACGGACGTTTGGCCGTCAACCGTGTTCCGGTGTCAATGACCCACAAAACATAGATTCTACACCACGTGTTAAAAGATTTTGTTCCTAAATTAAGCAACTGGATTTATCCACTTGCTAAATATGCACATATATTACTTGTATATAGAAAATTATGTAATGCTGATGTAATAGGATTTTGATATTTCAACGAAAAAAACAACGGTTAGGGTGTCGTCTGATAACGAAAAGTTTTTTTTCTAATGTCCATGCGTCGGTGCGCCTGTCAGTCCGTCACTCTGGCCGTTAGAAACATTTTAAAAGTCTCATTTCTATTATACATTTTGAATTTTTCAACGGTACAAAAATTCAATGACAGTTTTTATGTATTGCTCATAGGAGAATGTAATGTATTGCACATAGGACAACTAATATATAACCATACAAAGTCACAATATATCCTAGTTGCACTTCTGACTGGGCTAAGCAGTGTAAGCCCTGTGACGAATAAGTACTCACTCTTTTGACTAGGGTAGTGGGGGTAAAAGCTTGAGTGAAGAGAAAGAGTTCTTTTGGATGGTGGAAGGTGCCACGAGTGCGTCTGGAGGTGTCTGAGAGGCGCTGCTTGGAACCCGGAACCGGCCGACAATATTCTGGACTTCGCCTACCAGCGTTCTAACATCGTCACCGATAAGTAGACGTGTTCACTTTTGCTTTATGCAAGTTTTTTTTTTTTGTGAAAATAATGAGATCGGATGACTTTAGGATACTGAAGGATTGTTCGGCAGCGAGATTTCACAATAGCCTCTTGAGTGAGGGCGTGTAGTACGGCGACATTATTGGTGCTACCACAACCGGTAAGGTTAATGTAGAAAGAGTAGACCACAGACCAACAATTTAATGCTGACTGATAAAGCTTTAGCAATTGGGATTCTACCCTTTTCTTAGAATGAGGGAGAAAGTGGTTAAGAAGATTCATCTCAGTTTTCATTGTAAATGAAAGTTTTTAGTTGTTGCATGTTGAACAGTGGACGTAAATGTTCGTTAAATTAGTTGTCTTTTCTTCTCAAGAGGTATGAAAGGTTATTGCTGCAAGTCAGAACCTTTTGTTAATCATTATCAATCTTCCACTTGATTGTGAAACCAATTTTGTGGTTTGATATCACTTGTATTTACAATAAATGTGATCAGTAACTGAAAGCACATGTGAATAATCAAGCTTCCATTATATTGTGAAACCAATTTTGGGGTTTGATATCACTTGTATTTACTGTAAGTGTGGTGATCAGTATCTGAAATCACATGTTAATAATTACCATGCTTTCACTATATTGTGAAAGAAGTTTTGTTTTGGCGGAGACAAATGTGAAAGGAGTCATGGTGCGTAGAATTCAGGATAATTTTTGCATTTTTTTTAAAGAGTGAAAATATATTTAATTTGAATACAGTCCAGTGTATGAATATGACTGACAACCCAGTAATCATGATCCCAAAGCCCAGGGATTAGACAAGTTCATTGGCTCAAGTTTGGAATGAGCATAATATATTTTAGGCGTAACAGAAAGTTAAGCTGTAGTATGTACACATCCTGGAATATAGAAGCCAGGTTGTACGGTTACAGTAAACAATGTTAAATATATTTGCAATCTGCGTGCACTCTTTTGCTTCACTTTGCTTTGTCAGAGTTTAACCAGAATTCAATATATTATTGGTCCTCATAACAAATCCAAATCATTTACTTATGTTCAAGAACGAAATAATCCCGAAATTTTCTTCCACCTTCCTACATTCGACCTATGAATAATAAATTGAAAAATTATTTGAGGAAGAACTTCAATATTAGATTCAGGAATAGTATTATCAATAAAGAAAACATAATTAAACATATGAAAGACTCTGTTCACAAATTAGATAATAATAATAATAATAATAATAATAATAATGACACCAAAATAGTTTATCTAATTTCTTGTTATGATTGCCCGTTGCAATTTGTGGGGCAAACCAAACGTAAACTTCAGGAAAGAATCAATGAACGTAAGAGAAGAAATAAGGTCATCTTCGTCAACAACGGTTTATTTCTTCTCATAAAAACGTCAACAACACCAAATAAGAATTCCTACAATTCAATTAACGTAACCCTAACATTAATCACCAGCAAGACAAAATTCAATAACATAACAGAATGAACATAACACACTCCATATACTTTGACAATCCTAATATACTCAATATAGAAAATAACTTTTATGACAGAATGACCATGGAGACAACAAACATAAATCTTCATAATGTACTTAATTCTGTCTTGGAATGTAATAAATTTACTAACAATTATTTATTATTTTATTATTTCCTATATTATTTTATTTCCCATTTAAAACACATGGGCTTTTTTAATTCCTTCTTCCTACTCCAACGGAATTGATCATCAACCGTCAAATGTGGCTCAAGGTATCTACTAATTTTGAGGTAAAGTCCCCAACATTTGCCGTACAAATTACGTTTATATTTGATGTACTTAAACGTTTACTTTCACCCAACCCATTTTCCATTATAATGGACGCTCTTTTTTTATAGGTATTGGAACTTATGCCGGATATGGCGGTCTCCATCACCAACATCAAAAATGGGCAATTTGACACATTCAGTTTGTGGCAATAATTTCTATCTATTTCAGTTACAAGAAATAAATGAAACACTGTCAAATGCACATGTGTTAACCATTGTAATATTTTCTTTGTTTAATTGTATTGGTTTTGATTGAAGAATATTTCCATTTTTTTAGTACAGGTACTTTCTGTAATTTTCTTTGTAGTTCAAAATCGTTTTAGTAAAATTTCCTTTGAATTTTGCTCTTTTGGGATTTAATGAACCTCTCCAGTTTTCTTTAAATTGAGAATTTATGATATTGCTATCTTTCTCTACCATCTTACTGCATTCACTACATATCCGATTCTCTCCATATCCTTCTTCTTCGTTGTCCAGTGGCACAGAACATTCTGGCACCAAGTGCACTGGAATTTCGCAGATCACACATCGGTTCGCTCCTGTAGGTGCATCTCCATTTTTTGCATATAAAACATGCAATATTTAATTCCATACCCTGCAACACAACAAAGTTTGAATGAAATATACTAGCACACTTTTGCTGCATTTCCCTATTTACATTTTATGGAGAAATTGGCATCCACAACAACTGGAAACTACTTTTAATCACAATTCAACAGCTATTCTGGTTTACAATACAGTACATTATTTGAATTTCTTTTGTTGTGTAATAATTAAACGAATACTATTGTCACTGAAGCCAAAATGACAGAAAGTGGGTATTAATTACGATTTTAAAATAACAATGAAGCATATCTTTTTCAATGAAATGTGGAAGTTGAAAATTAGAGGTTCTCTAGAATTAATACATTTGAGAAAATGTTAATCCTTCCTATTGCCAACTGATTTTGAAGCTTCAAAACGGAACGCAATGTCTAAGTGCCCCCTTCGCACTTAGAGTTGAAACGCAATTGTGGGAATGATGCGGTTTTCCCAGCGGTGCAGTTTTCTCTCGTCTTTCGATGTACCGAAGGTGGTGGCGAAGGCAAGAAATAGTCTACCCGCGTTTTCGGAAGCGTCGTTGTCAGGGACGTGCCAAAGGAAAACGATTCTACGTACATCCAATGCTGGAATCATGGAGAGATAATAACTCTTTACTTTATTTTTTAATGGACTGAAACAGTACGATGTTTTAATTTTGGAAATTTCTTTTCTCAATTCCGCGGCATTCACTAATTTGACAGTTTGGTTAATAAGCTGGAAAGTACTTGTGAATCATAGTAACAAAAAAATTGTTGAATATTGAATTAATGAGCAAAATATTGAATATAAATTAGAAAATATTTTTTGTAATATAAGAAAACAACTGGAAAAAATCTCTCATTGAGCAGCAACATAGATATTATGTGTTTCCTGTCTGCTGCAGTTTCCTTCTCACCCCTCCCTGCTCCATTTTCTCGCGACAGTGGTCAATTTCGGGTCCGTAACTGGACAAAAAAAGAGGAAAATAAATGGGTGCGCGCGGTATTTTCTAGAACAACCAAGAGCCAATCGCGGCGGTTCGACCTCAAGTGCGAAGGGCGTTTAGGGCTTTCTTTATCTGCAAAGGTTTATAGCCAGACGACGGAAACCGAATGAAATTAACTTTCAAATAACTAAAACGATCCTTTAAATTATAAAAACAAATGTAATTAGGTTGTAATGCTCAACATCATAGAAAGAAGTAAATTGAATATCTAAAATATAACCTTTAAAGTATTATTATTTGCATGCTTAAGGAGGTTACTCAACGTCTCATCAGAGTCAATTTCTACTTCTTCGCGTTGTTGTAAATTCACTGAAAGTAATTTGCTGTATCCTTGGATGTATTTAACATGGTTTTCAACAAAAACATCCGCGCGCAACGGCAAACGTCCCTTGAATACACGATTTTTTATATTGTTAAATTGTGATTCAACGGGGGCCGAACTTGCTAGGATACGCCCGAATCCAAAATCTCTTCGAACACAAATCCACAATGGAAGAATGTAACAATGCTTCACTATTTTATCGACTAAAGATGAATTATAATGAGCATTCACATCCTCTCCAGAGTCATCAATTGCCCCCTTGACTGACTCGTCAATTTCAGTAATCCATTCACGCAAAGCTGTTTGGGATTCACATGACTCTCATCTTCTTTGCCAGTTTGCCCCGTCAATAGAATTTATTTATGAATTTATTTACATTAACGGTTGTAATTTAACCCGGGAAGGTCATGCTATCCTCTTAACATTCCCATTTCTAAAGTTGAACGAATGTTTCCTTTAATTAAATTAACTTCATATTGAAATGAATGTTGCCATCATTATAGAGACTTATTATTTGCGAAACAGAACATTGCATATCAGATATGAAGTCTAAAATAATAGAGATAGAAGAGAAATTTGTCGGCAATTCAAAGAATCCTGCAGGATCCCGCCCGGATTAAATATGATTGTTTTAGATATGAATATTTATGGTTTACAAATAATTTTAAAATATTTTGAATTAAGATATTAAAATAATTTGGACAAGTTAAATATTTAATGTGTGTATATGAATACGGACTTACTTGACGTTTCGTTGAATCTGAATCTGAGATTTCTATTAGTTTCCGGTTAATCTCATCATCAGTGAGAGATGGACCTCTGGAAGTGTCTTTCAGAAACATACTTTTTAAAGCTTCTTTTGCTTCAGAGCAATGAGTCATTTGGCCATAATTTCTTTTTCCTTGGTATTCACTTCGGCATATTAGTAAAATCAAATTAAGAAGTTTTTTTGCTTCTTCAACAGTTTGTGCAATTATTAAAATAGCAATTGGAGCCAGGTATAAATTTCTCACACTCCTGTGCGTGCCCTTTAAACAGTCGGCATAGAGTTTGACTACGTGCGCAACGTCAATTCGAAATTAAAATTCGGGTGGATTACCGCTTTTACAAGCATTAGCATATTCTTTAATTATTTCTGAGCATATTCTAAAATTATTTTTGAGCATTTTCGAACTCCATTGCATGTGTTTCAGAATATATTTGATTACTGGAATAGAACGTTGTGTAATTTAGGTTTTATTACAAAGGAAGAAAAAAAGGTTTGATAAATTGTGGAATTATTTTTATTAATTTTTTTAATCAATACTGTACTGGCCCAAATTTGAGTAACGCGAGTAATTTAGAATTATGTGGACAATTGTCAAAAAAGTCTTGTTCGTATACGTTCATTATTTTTGTGTTTATTTCTGAACAATGGAAGAGTGCCCGAAAGTTTGTAATATCGTAAGCACGTTTTGGGGTTTGTGGAACGTGAATGTAATTTAGAGATTATTGGATTCCTGGAAGCGAAAGCCTTGTAGTTTAGGTTAAATAACACTTTAAATAATAAAGAAATTGAAAAATATGTGATAAATTATCTATATTAAATCTTTAATCACCTAAAATTTTGCAATTGCTTATAATGGATGGAATTGTGGCTCTAATTTCTTTGAACAGTAATATCGCGCGTGTGTGTGTGTGTGTGTGATTTCTTCTGATCTTCTAGTTCTGAGCATGTTGAGCTTTACAATTCCCTTTTTTGCTAAGTTGAATTTGGGTGTTTGTACTCGTAATGTGGGTGAAAAAAATTATTTCGGTGTCATTAGTGCACCGAACCCGGTCTCCCAAACCTATCTGTGCTTACCTGGGCTCGTGTGGCCGGCTAGCTCAGGAAGCATGTAGATTAAAGAAGTATGGATGGTAGACGGATTTAGCTACGTGATGAATTAAAAAAAATACTTAGAACACAAATGAACTTTAATGAAAGACTTAAATTTTTTAGCATACAAAAATCAAGGTCTGATTAATTACTTCTATTTTTACGCTATAAAGCTAATACATTGAAGGGAACTTAATATTGTAAGGAAGTCGCCAATGCGCGGCGAGCACTTCCTGGATAAGAGTTTCTTTCATAAAGAAGCGATGCGCCTGAAGGGCGTACTGAAGATTTTGCCGCAGCTCGACAAATCAAAACACAGTCACCGTTTGCAGGCAGGTCCGCTGAGGTGGGCAACCTCCACAGGTCGCCGAACCTCACACCAGGCGGCGTGTCCCGTGGGTGCAGGGGAAGCCCTTGACTCCCACGTCGGCGGCGGCGGTTGCGGTGGCGCTATGTGACCACGGCGACGGCGGTGGTGCAGTGATGGTGACGATGAAAGCGACGACAGCTCAAGACTCAGGTGTCCGACAACGCGATAATAATCGTCACGTAAATTGTGACGGGCGACGTGGGCGTGATCGGCAGAGATCAAAAGAGAATATGGGCAACCGGAGGTACTACTCGTCCTCAATTTAAAGTAAAAAGACACTGCCCTTCTCCCGCTCTACTGCTCTGCGAGCGGAGCGCACCTCAGCGCTCACCTCTCCTTCCCTTCTGATCCGCCTACTGTGATCTCTCCCACCGTTCTGATCCGCCTACTGGGATCTCTCCCACCGTTCTGATCCGCCTACTGGGATCTCTCCCATCGTTCTGATGTGTCTGCTCGGCGCATGCCAGTGCTCACAAGCCTTTTCTCCCCCCAGTTTCCCAAATGTTCTAGAAGTTTCCGAAAATTTTACTAAAACGTGCTTCTATTGGCGAAAGGTTCCTACGTCTTACTTAAATTTTATCCAATAAGCTCTTGCGTCTCGCCGGTGTGTCGAGCGGAATTTTCCATGATGCGCTCTCACTCGCACACTTTTTGTAAATAAACGCAGGTGGTCTCTCCCAGAGTTTCCAAACTGCGCAGCCCCCCTTCCCAGCTAGATCCCCAGGGATAGATAGACCCGCGTCGGCGTTGGCGAAAACAAACAGTTTCTCCCCGTTTGCTTGGCGCCGAGATGTCGCGGCGGCAGCTGTGCAGAACGAATTAGCCGCCCGACGGCTCAGAAAAGACGCAAAAGGCGCCAGCACGTGATTACGCAACATTTTGTTTACAATTATCTGGGGTACAATTTTCGGTATCGTTACATTAGTCTTCAAATTATGGCGCATGATTGTTTTAGTTATGAAATATTCGGGTGGTTCTCATAGTTAGGGGTGAGTTTCAAAATTTTGAGTAGTGGCCCAAAGAAAAACCGGAATTCAATTGTTTAGATCATGCAAAAAAATTTGAATTTTGAGTAAGTCGGGGTAGTAACTTAACCTCCCCCTATTTTGTAATCTTAAATTGGGAGGTTTTAGGATATCAAAAATATTTTTGGTGTCACTGAAGAGGCCAAAATTAGCCTAAAATTATGGCGCAAGAATTTTTGAGTTTTGATAATTTGGGGTGGTTTTGGTTTTTGGTTTTCTTATTTACGGGTGAGTTTCGGAATTTGGAAAATTTCGCTCAGGAGCCCAAAATTCAGTTGTTTCGAGCGTACAATTTTTTTTTGAATTTTGAGTAGGTGGGGTGCTAGCTTTACCAGCCTCAATTTGAAATGTTAATTTCGGGGTGGTGGGAGGTAGCCCAAAATTTTTGAATGGGGGCTGAAATTAGCCCAAAATTATGGCGCAAAAATTTTTCAGTTTTTCGAAAGTGGGGGTACTAGCTTTACCGACGTGTGGAATTTTCCATTTCTGCATGTTAAATTATTAAATAAATTGTCGTTAGGTGACAATAAGAATGCCAAGCACTCTACGCATCTCTATTGAATAGAACATTCTATTTATAAATAATTCAATTCGGCGTTATGTAATTTTCGCTTCCAGTCGCGTGGCTGTCTCGTTTAGCTGAGTCGTGACAGGAATGAAGAGGTAATAGTGTAACATTTCTAATATATTAACCAATAACACGAAAAACTGAGCTTCTTTTGACAATGGAGGAACGCGTGTTCAAATCCGACAAGATATGGTTTTTTTACTTGACGAGCAATGAAAATCAATTCCAAGTAACGATGTCGAGAATATTCTAAACATTCCCTTCTTTTGCGAGAAGAAACAATTTGAATTATAAAACTGCGGATAGATTTTGACGTTCTTTCGTTTACCGTTAAACTGTTCGTTTATCAGATGATTCTACCCAATATTTTCCTTTTCATACGCCTTTTTTGGTTTTTATATCATTACGTTCGATTCCTTCCCGAACCCTAATATTGCATATAAAATTATTTATTTATTGGTGTGTGTCTACTCTTTTGTCAATTTCTCCAGCTGAAATTCCTTTTTGTTGAAGCTTACCAAAATATGAATAAAAATGGAAACAAGGAATCTTCGTCGATTCGGTGGCAGAGATCGCTAAGGTAGTGTCGTGGTGATCTGGGACCGAAGGGTCGCGGGTTCGAGTCCCGCCTCGGGCGTGGGTGTTGTTCGTCCTTTCACCCCTTATTACTATTTCGTTTCCTTCTTATAGTTACCGTACTGTTAACTCCAATAGTGGTCGCTAATGACCTAGATGCGACCTTGAATAAAAAAATAAAAAAGGGACTTTTCACGGATACGATTCAAACTCGCTAGGTGACAAATTAATCTTACGGACCGTGTCACTACGTGTTCGCCTGCCTATTGCTTATGCACAACTAAGTTTTTGAGGAGGATTAATTCAGCGAAACTACGGGCAGTTAAATAATATCTGAAACTTGTGTCCAAACGACAGGAAGTTGCTAAACTCTGTACTGTTTATTAAGCAAAACCTTTTGGTTTTGCGATTCCTATTTGAGAATCAAAGTAATACGGAATACGTGGTTTTATCATGTCTCGCGCATATCGCGGAATGTCAGCATTCAACGCGATGACTGATCTCTTTATTTGACAATCACCTCTCCCGCCTCCTTTTTTGGAGTCACGGACGGAATATTGTGCAAACAATATTATCACCTTGCCAATCGAAATACTACGTCATTAAGTGAACTTTTTAAGATAACATCAATCTGTCACATTTCTTTTGATACAGGAGTACCTAAATCAAAGCGAAAATTCTCAAGAAGAGCTTTTCTCTTAACTCTTACATGTATACTTTAATGTAAATCTAGAATACAATTATACATTACACCATATAAATATTAATGTTGTGGTACGTGTATTTAATGAAGTACTCACAAAAATTACGTAATCGGAATTAAATTTGGCTCTCAACGTTTTCGGTTGTATATTTTCGTCAAGATGTCGAAATCAATGCACTGCAGTGCCGCTGACCGGGAGGTCCTATGTTCGAGTCCCGACCGCGGAAGATATTCGACACTCGCTAAATAAGCTAGGATGAGGTCATTCGCTCTATGGAGGGGAATTTTTACGGCCGGCTGCTTTTATCGGTTGTATTGCTATGTTCACGCACATGCCGGAGCAGGACGCTAACAAACTGGCCACAGACCGCGCCCGATCTTCCATTACCCTTTCTTGTCCTACCGTCACCCCTTACACATGCATACACCCTTAACTGCACTACACTAACACACGTGCTGGAAGACCGGTCGGTAGTGTAGTCTTGGCTCGGGTGGTACGCCGTAGATGGGACATACCTGACTGGGGAAATCCAGCTATCCGACAGGTACTTCGGCGCCGGGTCTCACCATCAGGAGTGGGAAGTTTTATTCGTGCTGATACACTGAAACGACTCAAAAAATCAATTACGTATTCAAATTTTATTTAATGTTTTATGAACATTGCCAGCATAATACTGCTTTTGAAAAAAAAAAAAACGTTTGAAAGCTGTTATTGCTCCAGCGTTACTTCTGTGGATTCTGCGTTTTTCATTTGTGAGATAAGTCCAACTAGTGGTGCTACAGTAGAGACTTTTTCGTCCTAGTTCGCATTCTAATCTGTTTAAACTGAGTTAGTGGTTAGTTTTCGCAATTTTTCCCTTTCCTAATAATTGATTTTTTTATCAATTATCTAAATTTTTGTAATTCCTTGAAGGTTCCAAAAATTACAAAAATATCTGAAAAGGCAGCCCTATAAGTAATATCAAGAAATTTAACCTTCGTAAAGAAAAGTATCTTAAAATTCTGTAGAAGGCAAGTCAATTATCTACTGCAGTAGATATTCTCTGAAAATCCTATGTTAAAGCTCCTCAGTATCAGATCATGGTTGTCCTCTGCTTCAGAATTAGCTCCCTTCCGGTCTTTAGTATAATTATCATATAAAAAATTTACCTATACAACAGTATAATTTATTTATAACGTGAATAATTAATGTTGAATTACTTTCGTTAGTATAGAAAAATAGTAAAAGATGTATTTTTTTAATGAGTTTCGGCTTCTTGGTGGTGAAGTCAGTGTATCGGTGTCCCTCCTCATTGGATGCGCCACTGCTTTTAACAATTACATAATTGCACTGAAAGAGAAAAGACCTGATACAGAAAAGTAAAAATATCAATAATGTGGTACAATGTAAATACATCCTCATATTATGCAGTGGATCTGACAATGTGACAAATGTTGAGAGCGCGAAACAAATGTATGTACATCTTTGAGATCACGAAACAATTGAAAAATAGTTAAGAAACGCGTATGTACTACTTCCTTCAATTTGAAGATTTAAAATTTAACGAAATGAAGATGAAACACGCAGGAACGTGCTGCAGTGGCACGTTGACTTCAAAAAGCAGGAAATCGCTTGTGTATAAATTCCAAAGCTTAAGGCAGTCGTTCTCGAAGTGTTGAACGATATACACGAAAATTTACTAGTTATTTGGATTATGGACTAAATAAACCTTTCAACATTTTTGCTCCACCAATGTCGTGTTTCTTATTGGGGATGTCGTAAAATCATTTTATTCCTCCTACATACATTAGGCTTCAGCCTGTTCCGGTGTCCTCTTTTTCTTTGGCCTGCCTACATCTCTTCTTCCTTGTGGAATGTATTGAAGAGCTAATGCCGGCTCTTATTCGGCATCCTTTCCAATGTTCGTACCATTTCGTATTAGTACGTATTTTACACGTGTGTTTTTTAACTCTTCTCTTATATCAACATTCCTCTTTTTATTTAGGAGAATGTGTCCTAGAGTACTTCTTAAAAATTTAATTTCCGGCGCGTGAATTCTACTTTTTGTATCTTTCCAAGATTACTTTCGATTCACTTCCACACAAAAGTACAGGAACAGCAATAATATTAAAACAACTGTACTATACGTGTTTTATTTTTAAATTCCTGTGAATGTTTCGACATATATTTCTAAAGTCATTTATCGTCAAAATCCATCTTTTTCGTAAGTAACATAGCAATCTAAGTACTTAAAATGCTTCACTTGATCTAAAATTGTATTGACCATTACAATTTTGATTGTAACTGGGAAAAGCCATTGTTTTTGTTATATTGGTCGATATTTTAAAATTGTATATTTTTGCAATATTGTTTATAATATGCACCCCGTATTGTAGCTTGTCTTCACTATTATGCAAGATTTTCCCTTAATGAATTGCTTTATGTACCTGTACTTTCCATGCTCTGGACATGTCGTCCATATAAATATACAAAATTGTTGGCGAGAGGCTGCGTTCTTGTCTCATTTCTTTATTTGTGGAAATCTTCTTCGTTAATTTACCGTTTATATCTAAGCACACTGCGTGTACAGGCATTTAATAGGTGATTTTAGTATCCCCCCTTTTTAAAAAAAACATTCTCCATAGCAATATTCCGTTCACATTATCAAAAGACTTCTCTTCATCTATGAATGCCATGTGTGTTTCGCAGTTGAACTCTCTTCTTTCTTCAATTATTCGTTTGATTGTGAATAGGGCATTTGCACAAGCTCGCCCTTTTCTAATCCCAACTTGCTCTTCAGATATAAGCGAGTCTGTTATGGCTTTCAATCGATTCTTTAATATCCTATCACACAGTTTATACGTAGAATCTAAGAGGCCTATTCCTAGGTAATTATGAGTTTCGGAGCGATTTCCACTTTTAAAGAGTGATATTTTTTCTTGTAGAAATTCTTGAAGAACTTAATATTTTTTGCAACACGTGTTATAAAAATGTAAAAGGCGAAAATGCAATAAAATTCCAGCGTATTTCAAAAGTTCAGTGTTTGTTGTTCAATCGCAGTGCTTTCCGATTTTTCATGTTTTTTAGGGCTTCTTGCAACTCTTCTAACGGCAGGCTGTCTGTTTCTGTAGATATTTTTTTGTCAGTAGTTTCTTGCATATTTTCTTCATTCCACAGCGTTTTGTAATGTTCTATCCAAAACACTTTCATCTATTGCGGCAATATGGCTGTTGTCTTTTTCGTGTTTAAGGTCTTCATTACTTCATAGGCCAGAGACTGGCGAGCATGTACGTCATGTTCAATGTTTCCTATAAACCTATACCATGACTCGTGATGCGCAGTTCTTATAATGGATTTTGCTGCATTTCTAACCCTCTTGTATTCTAGTTTTTTTGGTGTCTGAGTTCCGAGATACGTTCTGTATTTTTCTTGTTTGAAGTCTTCTGCTTTCTGAATTTCTTCAGACCAAATCCGAAGGCCTTTCTTCTAAATAGTTTTTTTAACCATACTGCTTCCATTGTTACCCTCCCAAGATAGAATTAATATTATACTTCCTTAAGGAATACAATATTCCCTCAAGTGATAATATAGAAATAGAATGGCAAAACACAAAAAAATGTTTTGATAAGACATTTACACTTTGATTTTCTAAAAGATACACTTCGAAAACGAAAGAACCAAGAAGGAATGAAGAGGTTTTTATCTTCTTCCATCTAGCACATAGCCTTATGACCGAAACTATCAGGTAATGGGCAGATCCTATATCGCTTCCTCTCTTCACTGTTTTTTCTACAATTTGACCAGCTATTCTTTTGTTAGCAATTACATAATCAATTAAGGATCTACACTTCCCTTGCCACCCACGTAAATTTCAAATGGAAATTCTCTTAAAATTTCTCCATTTCGGTTTACAACATTCTCTCCGCTCTTCCTGACTACATTTGGAATTTCCTTATTTCCGATTCTTGCATTCATGTCTCCGAGAAGAAGTACCTCATTTTTCTCAATAATTTGGTCTAGTTTTTTTGTAGTGTATCGCAGAACTCTTCGGTATCGATATATTCTGTTATATCTATTATATCGATATACCTACCTTCTGGTGCATATGCGCCTATTACAACAAAATGTCCTCTATCATGTTAAACTTTTAATGTAATTATTCTTTCGTTTGCATATGTGCATTCTCAAATCCCTCTTCCCACTTATCTACATAGATAGGAAGGGTTTTCTTCCCTTTGGACTAATCCCTATTCGCAAGGCAGCGGGGGCAACACTTATTTACTGGCGGTCCGTACTCGCCATTTCACTAGGTTTTCATCGAGCACTGGTGGTTTTTAATATGTGTAGTTCCACCACAAACTACCCTCCCACTCTCTGACAACCTAGTGGCCTTGGTTCGGGGAGACTGGTCATGCTATCGTTACCCCTAGTCTGCATATCTGCAGACCGTTCCACTATCCACCACCTTGCAGACCCACCCCATAGCAGATCCTTGCCCAGGAGTCTCATAAAATTATGTAACAAATGTTTCTCTTAACTTGACGCTGAAATATTTGTCTCGTAACATTGTTACAAATGTTTCAGCGTCAAGTTAGAGTTAAAGAACTGTTTCTGAAGAAATTATTTCATCTAAAGAAAAAAAATCTTTATCGTCATTACTGGTTTACCACTAATTCATTAGGAGAGATAAATTGTATTTTCTAGTATCAAGAGAGGGTCACATGACTCTTGAGTCTTTTGAATCCGCGGTTGGGATAGCTAATGAAAATAGTTATAGCATATTCTTGAATGATTGAAGAGAATATTTAATAATAGGCTTGCTTATTAATCAAGATCATTCATAACAGTTTTGACTTTGAGAATTTTGACACAAGATAATTCATATTTTGAATGGAAACCCAATCAATTTTGTGCTTTAAAATATTCCTAATGCTGGTAAATAAATTAAGGTACTATTTATTGAACTGGCTACTCAATTTCCTATAACAAGAGTATTTTGTTCAATATAATGTAAATGCTGCGCAATTCAAAAATCAGTTTATTTCACAAGAAACAAACAGTACAATTTTTAAATTTTCTTTGGTATGATATAAATTAATTCATGAAAAAAACGTGCCAAAATGGTTTTATTTATTCCAGGTAATTATCACAAACATTAGGACAATTTGTGGAGTGTTTGTTGAAAGCACAAATTTTCTGTACACCATGCACATCTAAAAAAACGAACATTTCTTTCATAATTCTATTTCGCAATCAAAATTCGTAATATATCAACAAAATTCGTAATATATCAACAAAATTCTGAGGGAGATATAGATATGCATGGTACGCCGCACAATATACACAGCAGCGACCAAGATCATTTCTATTTAAAAATAAGGTATTCTGCCACGGCTGCGTTTGTAGCTTCTTCTCATCTGATCATATTTATTTTTCCTTTAAATGAAAGAATGTGATCCCTAGATGCGTTATCAGTTATGTGTTGATTCACCCGCATTTACGTTAAAAATAATTAAATAATTCTTCAATAGTAGGCTTATCAGTAGTCAGTTGTTTTCTTCCAAAGTATGTTTCAATATCGATAGATGTACGTCCTCCCCCCCTTGATGCGTGTTTTTTTACAATTCGTCTAGGTTGTGTTTCAGGAGCAATATTTGCATTTTGGTGGTGACTGTGTTCGCATCGTGGTGTTTTGTAGAGAAGTTTTGGCATTGGGTTTGTTCGATTTTACTGAAGTAGTGAAGTAATTTCCTTTACTGTTGGGTCTTAATCTATGAAATGTCTGCATGGTTCTGTTGTGTACGTCGTGTGTGAGAGAAATTCTGCATACCAGATTACTTTGTGTTTAAATGGAAAAATAAGTTTGCCTTCTAGCAACATGTCAGATTAAATGACAGTTAATATAATGGGGCATCAAAAAGTTCAGAAATAATCATAGTAATTATAGTCTGCCTTCTGTGTCATTCGGTGCTGATATTACATTGCCACCTGATCATGGGCAACACGTGTTCAATTGTGTGTTAATATAAAAGAATTTATTTTATGCTGCATAAGATCTAATCATTCTGACCATAAAAGTGAATATTTGCAGAGATGGAAAACGTTAGCATTTAATGAGAGAAGTTTGCTCGTTCTTTTTATTTAAGAATTTTGTTTTGTGAACATTAGTCTAGGCACAGAATTTTAGATTTATCACGAATATATCACCGTCAAATTTTTGCGTGTTCTCACCAGTTTTATTAAATTTCTAAACCTAGGACACTGCTAATGAACAAAAGACCGAAGCATAAGGACACTCTCTCGCTGAAATACTTGGAACTTAATAGATAGACCTGAGATTTATCTGATATGTTCCTGAAATTTCCAGGGCGTTCCACTGGCGAAAACAAATGTTCATTCAAGGGCTGAATGCAATTCGTTTTCGGAATAATGCTGACAACTTCAACGCTTTTCTGTCTGCTCGAATTTAAAAGCGTTATGACCAGACCACGTATGTAACAAAATTAGTTTTGTCCTCTCAGTAGGGTAGAAATTCATAGCGTATGTTTGCATGTTATTTTCCTCAATTTTTTCAGATTTTGAAACATTGGTGTTTAAATTTCTTGCTGTAAACATTGTTCTTTTTACTTAAAACCCTATCTGTTCATGTTCTTGTAAACAAATGTAAAGAGATGACAAAATATCTCCATTCATACTTAACCCAGGCATGATTGTGAAGAAATGAGAAAGAGAGCTAATTGACTCTGTTTTCCTCCTCTATGGGACAATGTGCGTTTCGCACGAATTTCCTTCTCAAAAGCAGACTGATCCGCATTGTATACGGACGTTTCAGAAAACAACCTATTTTCTCCTTCACATTGTCACAAAGCTCATGTAGTGTAATTTATTTCTTTTTGCTCTGACAGTTTTCTGGATAGAAACTTTGTAATCTTTCGACTAGTAATTTTATTTGATGCTTTGAAACGACTTATCCAGGTTGAGAAAGCTTTAAAAGCTTTTTATTTTCATTTCCTTGGCAATTTGCAGTGCCCATTCTTGAAAGTCGCTATTACTGACACTACATTTTTTTCTCTCTCGAGCTTCATTAAATTGTTTAAGACGACGAATCATTTTCTTTCCGGAATCATGGCGAAGTAAGTTCTTGTGGCCTTCGTTCACAAGCTTTTCCACCTATATAATTCACTCTCCGATTTCACGAAACGGAATTTATTTGCAGTTTGCACACTCAATATTTTTACCCTGAGCATTCAGACAGTATTTGCACAGCCTTTTCTGTCATGGAGGGGAACAGTAATATCAGACTTTTAGGACTTGGCTTTTAATCCGTATCACTGCACTGGGATTCATCTGTTTCAGTATGACCAGTTGACTCTTCCTTTGCACATTCTTCAGTCTCACTTTCCAGAATATACAGGCTTTCCTATATTTCCAAACTAATGTCTCCATGATTAGAATGAGCGTCGACGAGCCCAATTATCAATCGTCCACAATATTATCAGAAGGCATAACACTGCACTCTTTGCTAATGCTAATTGCAAGTCGTAAATCGTTAACTATACCGCAATATTCCAGTTAGCACAGACCTTTCGCTTGTGAGAAGAGAAACGAACTGTTTTGCAGTAGACGCAGGCAAGAGCAGCCACATTCGTGGGGAATGTAGTTAACGTTGGATGGAAGAGAGCGGTTGCGGCAAGGATTATCACGACAAAATATATTTATTACAAAAAGTAATAACAGATAAAACTAAAATTCAGAACTAGCTTGTATTAGTTTAGACCATATATAGTTAATATTATTAGAATTTTATTATTTTAGCTGGTAGGAGGGTAGCCTCCTCTTGCCTGTTCCTCGATGAAAACTGCCTTTAAAGCAGAGTCCGCCACTTGCGGCGAGCGGAGCACCGCCGGGGTGGTGTTGAATCACAAGCGGGTGCTCTGAGTATGACCGGCTTTGCAGGGTTGGTCATTTTTACACCGGCGACAGCATAGCGGAAAGTGCAAGGCAATTAAACGTGCTGAACTTGACAGTGTGTATCGGCCCCCAAAATTTACATCATGAGATCAAAAAGGCGTGTACATTCAATGAAAAAGAAATTGAGGGCATGTTTCGACATGTCACATCGCAGCCCTTGTTGGTGCAGATGGATTTAATTCACTCGATTGAACCTTTTTCTAACCTCAACGAACGCCATACCATCCGTTCGGTTTGCTTTCAAAGCGAATCACGCCACTACCCATCAACTTCTTCGATTAACCGAAGCAATCGCTCAAGGATTTCACGATAAGAAGCACACAGTAACAGTATTTCTAGACTTACGCCAGGCTTATATTAGGGTCTGGTATTCAGGACTCGTATACAAAATGTTTCGACTGGGAATCCCCGAATACCTAATAAAAATCAAAGTTTCATATCTAACAGAACATTTACCGTTAAAATCAACAACTCTACTTCAGAATTTTACCCAATAACTGCAGGAGTACCACAAGGATCAGTACTCTCTCCAACATTGTTCAATATTTGTACCCATGACATACCAATTCACGCTGATTCCAATATTGTATTATACGCGGTGACACAGCTCTATTTTCTACCAATTCCGATATCTTACAAGCGAAAGATTGCATACAGAATCATCTCGATGAGTACATAAACTAGACAGAATTGGAGAGTTAAAATTAACCCAGATAAAAGTGTGGCAAAAATCTTCACACTTTGTAGACCACGAAATCCAACTGAGCTATCAATTCCAGGAACGAAAATACCATGGGCCTCCTCACCAGTAAAATACCTTGGCATTTTATTTGATAAAAGTTTAGCATAAAAACCGCACATCAATACGGTTGCAAATAAAGCCAAAGCAAAAATTTCAAAATTATTTCCAATATTAAACCAGCGCTCTACATTGAAAAGCGAATGCCGACTGCTAATGTTCAAATCGATAATCCTTTCTACTATAACCTATGGATGCCCAATCTGGGGAGGTGCAGCTCCTAGCAATATTAATAAAATCAAAGTAATTCAAAATATATTTCTAAGAAATACTCTAAATGCCCCCTGGTTCATTACAAATGAAAAAATTCATCGAGAATTAAAAATTACAAAATTAGAAGAAACCATAGCTAAATTAGCTAACAATTTTTACAACAATCTGCATACCTCGCCAAGTATCATCATTTTTAACATGGGGGAAAAAATGCGGTCCACCCACGCATAAAGTCAAGATTTCTCAAAGACAACTTCAAACCCCCGTAAACCACTATACCCTCAGCTCCTTAACATCATATTCCTTTTTCTTAATTAACAATAACATGAATCATTAATTATGTCTGAGTTTAAACCTCACTTACCTTATGGATGACCATTCCAAAACTGTCATATAATAATTGTAGGTATTTTTAAAACCCTTGAAAGACAAGAAATAATTTTTTTAAAAGTGATTTAATGATAATTTAAAACAATAAGCAAGGGAAGGGTAATTACAATTAAACTTGTTAATGTTTTATGGAACAAATATTCGGATGCAAACTAAGAGACAAATATACAAGCCAACGGTGGAGAGATGTTATGTATGGGTCAGAGAAGTTTGGGTTAAACACGGTGCCATAAACTCGCAGTTAAATGTTATGAAAATGAATTATCGGAGACGTCAGTATACTCTTTGATAGAATACCAAACGAAGAGTTTAGACAATTTATGCAGATAGAACAGTGATCGAGAATGTAGAATCCAAACAACTCCAATGGTATGGCTATTTAATGAGAATGCATGCTGTCAGAATACCAAAAATTGTCTTTGAGTGAATCTTTTTCGAAAAAAGAAAACGAGGAAGGCGAAGGAAATCTTGGGAAGTCAGTCATCGATTCGACAATTAAGAGCAGTAGAATGGAATATAATGCCTGGCGGAATACAAAACATTGGCGTGTAGAGTGCGATAATCTGTCATTAGAACTGTAAAATATTCGCTTAAGGATAATAATTACTTTTAACCCGAAGCGAAAGGTACTGGATGAAGAAGCCTTGTTATTATGCGCTAACACCATTAAGAGGGCACTTCAAGCGGTCTCCCGTTCTTCATCAGACTACCTGACGCAATCAGTTCAAAACCTCATCCATCGCCTTTTGTCTCACCACTATGACCTGGTACTAAGTTGGATCCCAGGCCATGTGGGAATCGTGGGAAACGAGCTGATCGGGCGGCGAAATCGGCGACGGAGAGTACTCGTGTTGACATTCCTTTTGTACCATCGTCTGATGTTAAAGCTTCTTTAAAACGATCCATCTTTAGAGCGTGGCAAACAGAGTGGCACAATACCATCTATAAACTAAGTACAATAAAGGATTCTGTTAATTATTGGCGTTCCTCGTCCAGACCTTCTAGGCGCGTGGAAGTTATTTTAACCCGTCTCCGTATCGGACACTGCCACTTTTCTCACAGTTTCCTCCTTCGAGGTGAGTCTCCTCCTACCTGTCATAGATGCAGGGCGGATCTTTCTGTGGAACACGTCCTCCTGCAGTGTTTGAAATTTGTTGGCAGCCGACGAAGACATGGTCTGGGCAACTCTCTACGAGAGGTGCTCGGAGATGACGATTCCGCGCTTTCAAAGCTTTTTTGTTTTTTGAGAAAAAGCGTAATATATAACTTTATCTGACATATAAGGACAATAAATATTTTCTCTGCCCCAGATTTGTTTTAAAATTTGTCTTGTTTACCTGATTTTTTTATGCGTAATGTATGGTTTCCTTTTAGGGTATATATGAGCTTTTAAATTAGCTGGAAATTTGCACCAGCAACCCTTTTAATAAACTTTAATTGACTTTTTTTAGAAATACTTTGACATGGGCGCCAATGACCTTGGTAGTTGAAGCGCCCTTTAAACCCAATCAATCAATCATTAAAAGGGTCTAACAGACCTTGCCGGAATACCAAACCAATAGCAAAGCAACGTTCTTATTTGAAAAGAGAAGTGGAAACAAAGAAAATTTGATTATTTTCTAGAGTGGTGACATTTAGATAAATATCAGCTATTACTGTATTTCTTATGTATTTAGTCTATTTATTGGCATGATCGCCTTCTTAATGGGAACAACTATTTTTTAAGTTGTAAAGTAAATATATTATTTATGTAAAAAATATGATTTTAAAATTTTCAAATATTTACGGGAATGGAGTAAAAAGGGAAAACTATCACAAATACTAAAATCACGTTTCTCGTATGTTGCAACAATGAATAGTGTCAATTCCGCAATTACAACATATTTTCGTTCCACCAATAACATATGTGGGTCGCTTTAGCCGGGAAATCTTTCGCTTTACCTCAGATAATATAATTCACTAGATAGTGTACGACATTATATCGACGAATGATAGAAAAGAGAATTACAAATGCCAGTAGGACTTATGCAGTATTCCAAAGGCAGGTATTTTAAAATTCGTCGTGTGTTCATTTCTATCTCATGACATGCAACATGTATTCTCAAGTTAATGTTAAAATATTTTCTATCACTTTCGGATTCGTATATCGTCGTATTCGGATTCGTATATCGTCGTAATACACATATGCTCTGGATGAGCAAGTTTCCGCGAGAGCGGCCGTCATTGCTGTCTGCATTATTAAAGGAGAGAGAGCCCAACCCATGGGCAGCGCGCAGAATCTGAAGTAAGATTGCTTGCACTTGATGCCGAAGTACGTTCTGGTACCCTCCGAAATGGGAATGTGGTAAAAACCATCTTTCAAGTCAATACGTACGGCATGCGTATACTCTTGGATATCTTGTAGCACTGTCACCGGAGACGGAAGGCGCACCCGTGGGGAGTCTGAGTAATACTCTGTCCACGGGGACATGTCGTAAATGAGGCGGAATTGATCAGATGCCGGTTTGGGTACTAGGAAACACGAAAATGCATTGCACACTTGTGATTCCGTTGTGCGTTCCAGTATTGCAGCGTCGCACATATTTTCGAGCGTCTTAAAGAGCCACTTACTGGTTACGCGGTGCTTTAGTGGTGCACCAGTCGGCGGGATATGGCGTACCCCGTCCGTGAAGATTGAGTGATGGATGGACGGCGTGACGCGTGTTGCGAAGGACAAAGGGGCCGTGGAGCGCAATGGTACTCGAAGGCGAGGCATTGCGGGTAGAATGCTGACGTCTTCCTCTTGGTCTGGAGGGTCCTCCTGGTTCTCGGTGTTGTCCGGTGTGTTGTCCTCCTCCTGTCCGCTCAGTGCACTGATAATGGGCCGCCAAAAGGCCCAATCAACGGGCACCGGCTCCTCGGCGGGCGGAGGCTGGACCACGTCCAGGAGCTCGTCAAACAGTGTCAGGAACTCGTCGGGGTCCCATGCGGTATCCATCACTTGAGGTGGCCCGGTACCGGGCGCGGGGGCGGCGATCTGTGACGCCGGCGCTGCCGCCAACACCTCGCGGTGTCGGCCGCGTCTACTGCGCGGCGCTCGACGCCGTGGTCGTCGCCGCGGTCGCGGCGCCCCTGCCGCGTCCGCGGCCGCGCGGAAAGCGACCTGGTCCCTGGCGACTCTGCTGCTTGACTTGAGGGGCTGGCGGTGGCTCCGAAATCTGAAGTCCAAAGAGATCAGCGTCGGTGGCGTGAGCGGCCACCCGCCAGCCCTTCTTGAGCGCGATCGTCATCAAGCGAACCCGCTCGATGACGAACTGTTTGTCTCCGTCGTCGAGCTGTGGCAAGAGTGGCCGAAGGAGTGCGAGGTATCGGCACTCTACTTGGTCCCTCTTGCCGACGGCGATGTTATCTGCCTGGGACTGCACGAAGTCCCAGGCGCGTTCCAAGTCGAATTTTGGAGCAGCTGGCGGTGCCTGGAGCAGTCGTTGCAGGGTGGCGAGCAGGGCGGCGACTTGGGACGCGTCCTCCATGTTGGTCTGTGTTGCGCGTTGCGTTGGCGCGAAATCGGTTATAAGAGATTGTCGCGGTGTCGTAAATGGAATTATGAATTTGAGGCCATTGTCTTGTTATTTAGATTTTAGTAAAATAGTCTGTGATTGAATATAGAAAAGTTCCAAATTTTTGTTTAGAGATAGTAAAAAAGATACAATTTTATTTCATATTAAAATATATATCGAATACGTAATTTTTGGCAACGTTTCGGAGGTTGTTTACCTACATCATCAGGCCTTGGCCTTACATTAGTTTTACATAGAAGTAGTAATAAACAAGTCATAAGTCTTGGATCAATAAAGTGAAAAAAAACTGTTGGGGAAAC
Organism: Teleogryllus occipitalis; assembly: GCA_011170035.1. Taxonomy (NCBI): domain Eukaryota; kingdom Metazoa; phylum Arthropoda; class Insecta; order Orthoptera; family Gryllidae; genus Teleogryllus; species Teleogryllus occipitalis. Next base: position 164,640 of record BLKR01001191.1, on the reverse strand, counting down.
GTTGACTAAAACACTTAAAGAAAGATGTGTTGACACCATTCTGTAGTCAAATCTAAAACATATTAAAAGGAAGTTATTAGAATAGGTGTCTAATTGGTTGAACTATTAAAATATTATATACACAATTTTAAGGAAAAAAGTTAAAATGCTAAACTAATGTTAAAAATATTAAATAAATATTAAATAAAACAAGAGGCAAGTGCACAGAGGAGAAAGTCCAGTACTTACAAATGAGAAATCACTTGGTATCACGAAGAGAATTATTGCTGGTGCGAGAGTTTATTTTGCGAAGGGCGTAGCGGCAGGAATATTGAGGTGTGCGAGTAATGGGAGGAGGAAGTGTGGAAAGAAGGGGGGGAGGGGAGGATGGGTGGGTGGATTGTCAGAAGAAACGGAAGAACAGTTACGTAAAAAATATGGACATGGAGGGTTCTTTGGGTCTACGAAGGAGGTTGAATTTGATGCAATGAAATCCCATTGGTGGTATCAGATTGCTCGGTGATGTTCTCTTTAGGAACGTAGTCACTGTCAAAATCAAAGAATATCTATTGCATTTAATTTTGAACTTATACAATATCGAGTCATAACTTTTAGAAAAGAGGTTGCATTCCAGATTGGAATTAATGGATATAGTTGTTTTTATGAAAAGGGATCCATCTGGAGTTCGTTAGGTTCTATGGCTACGATGGAGGGGTTATTAAAATGAATAATGTGGTCGTGGCTAATGCGATGAGCTGTAAGGGAACTTTGTTTTTCAAAGGGAAGTTTTATTTTATTCTTGTGTTCATTGACTCGGTCACATAATCTCCTTCGAGTTTGTCCAAGGTAGGCTAGTTCATATTGCGTACATTGTAATGAATAAACGGTGTTGAGTGTGTGCAACTTTGAAATTGGATCTTTAAGATGACTAATAAAATTTGATTTATTAATAATGGTATTGACAAATTTGATTTTAGGGAAATTGTTGTACAGTTGTCTTTTTTATTATTAATGCTGTAGACAAAGGGTAATAAAAAAATTACCTTATCTGGATTACTGGCAATGGCTTGAGTTTCATCTACTGGAACAATGGCATTGACAGAAGATCTTAGTGCGATTTGTTTGTTTTTGACAAACAAATTTAGAAATAAAATTAATAGGGTAAGATTTCCTAACTAGTAGTAAAAGTATCTTTTGAAGAACAGCCGGATAGAAAATTGAATTGGACTGATTAATTGATCTTTGTACAAGGTTCTTCACGAGGGTAATTTTCATTGAGGTGGGATGATTAGATTGAAAAAGTATGATGCCCTCGTATGTGGGTTTGGTGTACCACTTGGTGAGGCAAAAATTAAGGAACCTGAAGATGGTAATGTCGAGAAATTTGATAGTGCCTTCAAGCGCAAATTTTAAATTTGAATGATAGGACGCTGCACTACAAGCAATGTGTCCCGAAAATAAAAATATCGTAACGTCAAAATACACATTGTTGTAATAATGCAAATGTTAATTTTATTGCGTTGGATTAGAACACTTACATCAATTTCATATAAATAATATACTGATACGAGGGTGTGTGTTCCCCCGAAGATCATTTTAACGGAAAACTAGAATTCTCAAGAAACTTTCACATTACTTAAAGCACGTTTACTCATAAATCTGATAATGTGAAGAAATACACTCAAAAGTAAGTATTACTGACGCAAATAGAGATTTTGTGCATAAAAGCTGCCCAAAATTATTTCTTTTATAGAATTTAAAATTAGGTAATATGTAAATTTACGCAACTTCACATAATTTGGAGTGGAGAACTACTTAAAAAAGGCTTAAAACACAAATTATTACACGAGTTAGTTCATTGGGTAAGTAAAAACTCTACTAAATAGTTCGCGTTAAATGTGTTACACTAGTCTATTTAGGAATATAATTCTCTAATTCACGATATTCCCAGTCGCTATTAGTCTCCATTTTACTCGTCACAGACTTACCTTCATCTTCTGTAACATTTTAATCTCCTCTTCCATCTCTTCGGTCTGCTCCTCCTCCTCTTCAGTCTGCTCCTCCTCCTCTTCAGTCTGCTCCTCCTCCTCTTCAGTCTGCTCCTCCTCCTCTTCAGTCTGCTCCTCCTCCTCTTCAGTCTGCTCCTCCTCCTCTTCAGTCTGCTCCTCCTCCTCTTCAGTCTGCTCCTGGTTCTCTTCCGTCTGCTCCTGGTTCTCTTCCGTCTGCTCCTGGTTCTCTTCCGTCTGCTCCTGGTTCTCTTCCGTCTGCTCCTGGTTCTCTTCCGTCTGCTCCTGGTTCTCTTCCGTCTGCTCCTGGTTCTCTTCCGTCTGCTCCTGGTTCTCTTCCGTCTGCTTCCGTCTGCTCCTCTCTTCCGTCTGCTCCTCGTTCTCTTCCGTCTGCTCCTCGTTCTCTTCCGTCTGCCTCGCTCTTCCGTCTGCTCCTGGTTCTCTTCCGTCTGCTCCTCGTTCTCTTCCGTCTGCTCCTCGTTCTCTTCCGTCTGCTCCTCGTTCTCTTCCGTCTGCTCCTCGTTCTCTTCCGTCTGCTCCTCGTTCTCTTCCGTCTGCTCCTCGTTCTCTTCCGTCTGCTCCTCGTTCTCTTCCGTCTGCTCCTCGTTCTCTTCCGTCTGCTCCTCGTTCTCTTCCGTCTGCTCCTCGTTCTCTTCCGTCTGCTCCTCGTTCTCTTCCGTCTGCTCCTCGTTCTCTTCCGTCTGCTCCTCGTTCTCTTCCGTCTGCTCCTCCTCCAACTTTTATTTATTTCTTTACGTCAAAAAAGTTACAAATTGCGTGGTATGGGGAGACGTGAATACTGTGCACGTTTTCAAAAGTTCTGTGATCCTTACACTAAGCCATATAATAATTTTAAATTATTAATATTAATAAATTAAATTTTGAATTAAACGCTCCGATGTAATAAAATCGATTTCCGAGGATAAATCAGCAATAAATGTTGAGCTCTTATTCATGTCTTTCGTCAACCCCTCGAGATGGGTTGGTCAACGTTCTGACGGGGGGATACAGAGAGGGCTCTCCAGTATTCCTTTCTTTCATCAGTTATTTTTCTTCTCCCCATTGTACATTCTCATTCTTCTATAACATCCTGACTTTTCTTCTCCCTCTTCTATTTCACTGGCTCCCTCTGTATGCTGAACGCCCACCCATGTTTGCCGTGTATGGCAACCCCTGTCGGAGGGAATGTGTCTCCTGGCGGTTGAGAGGCCTGTCTGTTTCGAAACTACTCTCCTCCTGCTACTTTTTTCTTGGCATCGAGGGATACGTGCTTCTACGTATTTTGGGGAACATTCCTTGTAGGTCTCAATACGTTTGCTTTGGCTATTGACTCTTCTAGACGGGCGATCGGGAGCTAAGCCACTCCCGATCAATCGGCTTGGACTAGGTCTTGTACTGAACTCCAGGGTGAGCGGGGGAATCCACGGTGGTGCAGCGCTGTGGTAACCCCCACTATCCCCGTGGCAACCCTGGCACTCCGATGGAGAGTCCCCTTGTTGGACTCCGTGGTGGGTGGGGACAACGAGGATAAATCTGATATCGTCATAATGGATAAAAAACCTTCCACCCCCGCCGTCTTCCATAAGCAAGAGGTGCTTTGTTAATAAAACGTTAAATCTTGAGTTTTTTTTGTAAAGACTGATAGACCTACTAAGCCTAGATTTCTCATATATAAAAGTGATAATGAAACAATGAAGAGTGTCAGTCCGATCAAACTTGCCAGAGAAATCGAAAAGTTTGGCAAATTTCAGTCGGTGGTTCGTCAAAGAAACGGCACAATCCTTTTCGAATGTCGTTCTGTCGAACAGATCAGCAAAAACACTAACCTAAAAGAAATACCCGGTCTCCAGGTGTGTCCGCCCACCCGACCTTAAAGCTCTGCAAGGGTGTGGTAAACCATGAATACTTTTCAACCGAATCGGAAGAAAACTTGAAAGCTTTCTTCCAACCATATGGTGTGTCCGACATCTGCAGGCTTCAGCGGAGAGTAAATGGGGTTCTCAATCCTAGGTCAACTCTGATACTGACCTTTGTCCGTCCATCTCTACCAGAAAAAATTACGTGTAGTTTCTACAATGTCCGTGTCAGGCAGTATGTTCCAAACACTCCGCTGTTTTAAAGCCAGAGGTTTGGCCATACGGAAACTCGCTGCATGAGCGCAGCAGTCAGCGTGCACTGTGGGAGGCACGACTCTTTAACTGCTCCGCTGATGCAAAGTTTCTGAACTGTTGTGGAAAGCAAATTCTATCCAGGGCCCCATTTTCTTAAGAGAGATCCAGAAGATCAGGGCTCTGGTAACGAAGTCTTGCCTCTGGAAAGGAAACTTTCTCAGATGCGAAACTCCGTGGACATAGCCCGAAGTTTCGCTGACACCGTGGGTCAACAAAAGAAAGTAAATTCTGAAACCCAAACGCCTAAAGCCTGCTGTGGGCGATGCTGCATTTCAGGTGTTCTTTGACATCGGCGGAGATGCCTATCCCAAATCTCCTGTCTAGTCTGAAACAAAAACGGAAACCAAACGCATAAATATTTCAACAAATACTCAAACGCATCCAGAGAAGCCGAGGACAACAGGCCCTATTGCTAGATCTAGGTCGCCTGTCTTAAGAGACCGTGGTCTCCCAATACATGCGACTCTCAGTCAAGATGACTCTGCAGGGAACGAGGAACTCCGCACGAACCAGCCTATTACTCTCCAACAGAAGAAAAAAGAAAAAAAAGAAACCCGATACACCCTAGAATAAAAACAACTAAGAACTAGAAACAATGACTTTCCTCTCATGGAACTTAAATGGCTTTCGTATCCGTTTGGACGAATTAAAGTTAATGTCTATGCTCAGGTGTGTACAAGGAAAACAGCAGTTCTTTTGCAATCAGTTTACTACAGTCAAGCCACACTCCAATCCAAAATACCAGCCAGTTCGCGACCAAAGTTCTAGAAGTTGTATCTATGCGAAGCCACGTTTCAGTTCGCCAGAAGAACCACCCACCGTAGCACACGTACGTTAACCAGAACTCACTACTGCCACTAAGCACTCTATTACTGCTTCTGAAATGTCACTGTCTACCGCCCCGGACGGGGCCCTATATATATATATATATATATATATATATATATATATATATATATATATATATATATGACGGACCGGCGATTCGGTCCTATTCTACAGTAAATTTGTAAAAGGGGTCAGGTATTCTTTCTTGCGAATGGACTCTGGGTGCATACACAATGAAAAAATTACTTTTAATGTAAAAACACTTTATTCCCAGAGTGCTTTATTCCCAGAAAAGATAAGATATTACAAAAACATCGTTCCATTGAATGTGTAGAAGGTAAACAAAATAATGGTTAGCATTAATAACTTTCTCACGATACTGACAAACATGAACAATTTTCTTACTAACTACGAAAATAGTGCTAATGAACACTTTCTTTCTGTCTTAACTTTACACTTCATACTGTAAATGGGAGCTCCCTTTGGATGCACTGATTCATAATCACCTTGTTATTTCAACACTTACTCTACAGACAATGTGTACCCTTCCAAAATACCCTTTCTATTCTCCACATCAAATTAAATTATTTATCATTACATGGCAAATTCCCTCATCTAATACCCCCTCTCACAATCGTCGACTTCCTTTCCCAACTTGATTCTTTTACCGCCTAATAAGTTCCTTCTAGTAACAGTCTTACTGGTTTTGCTGCGTCTGGAATTCCTTCGAGCTCACCAACTCCGGATGCGCCGGCGCGATGTGACGAGTCGGGGCCGTTTCGCCCGCCACGTGGCCATCGCGCTTGTCCCCGCCGCTTCTACCCGGCCGCCGATGCAAATCCCACGCCGCAGTCGTGCTTCGCCGGGCACGGCGATGTCCACTCTCCGCCAGATCAGCAGCCGTCCTCATTTACAGTTCTTCCAAATTCGTTTGTTAAGCCCGCCGATGCTGTATCGCTATGTTCGTTTCACTCATGCTGCATTTGTCGTACACGTGTCTATACACTCATCACTTTCTCGCCTCACGCCGTTTAATCTTTACTGTATATCACTTAACTCGAGATCAATTAATAGTTCTTACTGTTTCTCATTGTCCTACGTTTCGATTTCTGCTCGATGTCATCGGATTCCTTTAAACTATTTTTCATCATCGCCATCATTAGCTTTCCGCACTACCGTCCGTTAACTCTTCCTCTTCGACTCCACCTTCCGACTGCCGTCGTTCCCACGATCCTCTCCTCAACTGTCGAAGTCTCGTACTTCGCGTTCGTTTCGTCTCGCTTGCCGCGGGACACTCTTGCTCGGCCGAGTCCGCCCGGAACGGCCGTCTCTACCGCGCTGTTTAAACCATGTTGGCACCCGCGTCTAAGTTCAGAAACGCGGTGCGTTTCAATATATATATACACACACGCCCCAAGACATCGGAGCGAGTCTTCACTTCCCGCCTCCGTGGTGGGGAATCGAGGGGAAATGCCCCTTCGGTGACCGCCTTGCCGACGCGGTCCGGTGCCCACGGAAAAGCGCCGCCGCTTGGTCTGCTCCTGGTGGCGTCTTCTCGTACTGCTCATTCCTTCATTGGTCGTGCCCCCGGCGCAACCCCGCAGCGACCACAGTGTTCCGCAACTGTACTGTCCAGTACAGTGTGCCCACCTCACGGAACCTCGTGGGCTCAAATTCTGTGATACACAGCATATAGACCCGTGGTTATCTTCGTGCAGGAAACACATCTACGTTCTGAGCACTCCCTCTCTCTACGCGGCTTTTATTGCTACACGCAAGTCGTAAACGATGGCCTCCGCGCCCATGGCTGAGTCGCCACTTTTGTCACAAACTCTGGTATCTAAAGAAATAGACATACGAACCACTCTCCAGATATCTTGCGTTCGTGTGAATTTCCGAACTATCCCTGTTACCATTTGCAACGTTTATATTCCGCCAGGAGTCATGTCACAGAAAGAACGGGAAGATATGCTCTCTCATGCGGGAACGGGAAGGGGAAGATACGCTCCTTATCTTATTGTGGGGAACTTCAACGCCCACAACCCTGCATGGGGTGGCACAAGGTCGTGCACGAGAGGCAGGTTACTTGAAAATATTGATAACCAAAACTTAATTATCGTAAATACTGGCGAAAGCACACTTTTCCGCGGCTTCTAACGCTTACTCGTCCGTGGACCTGGTTCTCTGTATTCCCTCAGTTTCTACAATCTTCGAGTGGACTGTCCTTGGCGACCTGCATGGCAGAGACCATTTTCCCATTTGGGTCAACTTCGATATTCCCGATTTGAACGTTGCCTGCCCTCCTCGCTGACTAATCTACCGAGCTGAGTGGGAAGAATTCAAGAAATAATTACGAATATTGGAAAACTGCTCAAACGATATCGATGCTAAGGTTGCCCATTTTAATAACGCCGTCCTTCATGGTGCCTCATTTGCCATCCCGAAGTCGTCGGGCCATGCACGACATCCCCCTGTGCCATGGTGGAACGCTGATTGTGCCACTGCGGTCCGTGATCGGAAGAGGACATGGCAAAACTTAGGTTCCCAACCGTAGAAAACCTAATGAATTATAAAAGATTCGTTATATTTTAAAACATTCTCTACAAGGTTTCTTGTTGATTTGGTTGTTTTTTTATTATATTCCACATTGCTTTTGTTTTGTTTTAATTCAAAATATCCTGATCATGTTTCATTCTTTTAGCCTGATTTATGACTTTTCTTCACAATGATTTGTATTTTTTAAAATATAGGAGGAACTCTTGAGATACGTTATGACGTTTACATATGAAAGAAAGAATTCGCTTGTTTTTACATGATCTTTTAATCCCTTACGTTATCCATAAAATTGCTTTACCGTGAAATATTTAATTTTCTTTTTTAAAAAGGAAAGCAAGTGTTAAAATCAAATGAAAGCTTTGAAAAGATACGATAAATATAATTCTTTCAACAGTATTATAAACTCCTCCCATGACTCCTGCATCAAATCAAAGAATTTTATTTTACTTTTAGTAAGCAATCTAGTCATACATGTAATATTTATTATGTCAGTTTTCGCATTTATTATAATCGTAAGGATTTGTGCAACGTTGGATCTGTATCCTAAATCGTTTGTTATAACTTCATATCGAGTAGTAGTTGTGTTAATTCTGATTTGGTCGATTGCCTTCATGGAATTTTGTGTGATCCTTCTAGGTACATTAATTTTAATATCTAAACTGAAGGAATTAAATTGAAAAACTGATCTTTTTCGCAAGATTCGACCAGAAAATCAATGTTAAAATTTCCGCATACAACAATGGATTCAAAAGAGCGATATCTGACTTTGTGTTATCTCCAATTTTTTTAAGAACAAAATATAATCTGCAGCTCTTTGTTGGAGGCCTGTACATGCAAAGTAATTTCACTTTTAGCGAAGTAAGATGGACAACAGAAATTTCGAAAATATTTTCAACGTAATACACATTTAATTCCGTCAAGGAGATCCAATCAAAATTATTTCTTACGTAAATACAAGAATCCCCATATGTAGGACCTTTATGCGATTCTCTGTCTGTGTGTGTGTGCAATAAAAGCCTGCGAGGTAAAAGCTTGGAATTTGGAAAATGCGAAGTTCATTCGGAGATAACCAATGTTCTGTAAAGGAAAGAACATCCATTTGATTTAAATCGCTCTGTAGAGCTGCCGCGATAAACTCAGTTTTATTGGAAAGGGATTGATCATTATGGTGCAGTATGTTTCTTTTGCAAGTGCCTGCACGAATGTTTTTCTGCTGCATCGGAGTGTAGTTGCGATATATTTAGTCCATTTTTACCTCGAGTGCGTGGTCGAAGGTTAATGTGTCCCGACAGTGACAGGTTGTGAGGAAAATGGGGCATCAGTTGCAGATAAATTGGTATTGGGAATGGGAGAAACGGGTGTTGGTTCAGTGGAGGAGGTAAGAGGGTTCGAAATAGGGGAGGGGTGGAGAACGTAAGGAAGATGAAATGGATGGAGTTTTGGCAGGAGACTGCGTTGAACTGGAGGTGATGTATTGTGGAAGCTTGTTACCGAATGCATGTTTTTCAGCTAGGTTCAAGTGCCGGGTAAAGTGCCGGGTAAAGTGTTTTGCTGAGAGGAAATTTATTTAAAGAAGTGACATTTGTTTCTCTCTGTTGCAGTTTTAATTGTTGGTTTGCGTGCTTAATCTCGCTGCAAAGTGTTGGTCTGTTGTACCAGAAGAGCAGAGTCGAGACTACAATGTTAGTATTTTGAGCGGCACATTGTTATTTGTTTACATGTTGTTCAGGCATTGTAATTTGTTTACATGTTGTTCAGGCGTAAAGTTACCGCCTAAGGTAATGTCATTCTGCCCTCCTATGTTAATGACTGTGTCCTAATTGGTCAGTGTCTTTGTGTGGGTGTCTAACTCTGCAGTCACATCTGCAAACCTCCCGTTATGTTTAAAAATAGAAGAGACTGAGAAGTTGGAAGATAACTTCCTACTGAGAATGGAGGACAGATGGCGGCCATGGCTGTCAGCTAAAATAAGTACGTGTTTTTTACGCTCAGTAGGAATGTCTTTGTTTTCAATTGAGCTAGGATGCGCAGCTTTACGTGTTTTGGTTGTAATGGGCTTCCTAGTTTGTTTGCGTTGGTTTGTTCATGTATTTGTCGATGGTACATACCGGGAACTTCAATATCAGTCACGAATTAATACACTTTACAACTTTGAAAGCCCTCACGAAGCGAATATAGGATCTCTTTGAATGATCAGCATAGAACGCAACCCTGCTCTTCAATGCACTGAGGGAAAAGTGAAAGTTTTGCAACACTACTTCTGGGAGAGTTCCTTCGGCTGCATTTCAGCGACACTCCATTCACCGCCATCCCCTTCGGTTCACACACCCCTGTCTTGGGGTGTGGGTCATACTTGCTCAAAACAAAACAGGCCGCGTCTTCATTCATAGTTTCATTCACACTTACCTTACGATGCACTTCTGCGTAGAGAAACGTAGTTTGGTCGTGGAGGTGTATTTCGGAACGCAATCTTTTAAAGAGTGCCGGGCAGCTTTCAGAGAAAAATTTTCATCATAATCTATTCTGAAGAAGAGTACCATATTTCGGTTAGTGAAGTGCTATCGTGAGAGAGGAGGTATGTTTGATTGGAAACGCATTCGCCAAATTACAGTGCTCACGCAGCGAAAACTGGAGGAGGTTCAGGAAGTTCAGGAACATCAATCAGGAAACTTCAATCAAACGTTCAAACTGCGGACATTTCAGGTGCTTAAATTCCTGATCGGGCTGCTCGCATTGGCTTCGTCGATTCGGTAGCGAAGGTCTTGTGGCACTTGATAACATATCCATCCAGATGAAACCAAGCCTCATCACTAAAAAATACGTTAACCAACAAAACAGTAGACTCTGGGGTACAGAGAGATCAAAGCAAACAGTAAAGAGACCGCTGAAAAAAAACAAGAGAACAATATGGTGTGCGATTTCTCGTCGCAGAATAATTGTCCGTTGTTTTTCAAAGAAATGGTGACGGCGGATACATATCAGAAAATACTGAGAAATTTTGTATCCCCTCTAGAAAAGGTTGAAAGAATTTTTGATTCAGCAAAATGGGGCGACATTACATACTGCGAAGTCGACAATGCGCTTTTTGAAAGTGTATTTTGGGAACGGGATAATTTCTAGACGTTTGTGAAGTCTTGTTCGCTTGATTCAATCACCCCTAGATTTATATATTTCGGGATACCTCATGCTAACAAACCTGCTAATCTCGAAGAGCTCCAAAGAATCATGGAAGAAGGGATTGACAGGCTTGATGATCAAACTCTACATCGGGTTGCAGCAAATGTTCTCAAGCGAGTTAATGCTTGTTTGTTAGCAAATGGAAGACATTTTTGCGACGTTTGTTTGTTGTTGTTTGTGTAATTGATAATTTCCTTTTTATCATTCATAATAAATTTACTTTTCTCCTTTACCGATTACCTAACTACTTTTATTTTTGTTGCAGGGAATTCCCAAACCTTCATGTTAATAATGGGATGAAGGGCAAGGCTGTGATGTATCATTAAGCAGTGACTCATTCACTGATAACTTCACCAGTGATTATTCACTGAATACTGAGCCCGCTCTTTCAAATCTTTTATTTTAAAAGTAACATTATTTCAATAAAAATAATTATTAATAACATAATAGAAAAGTTCTTCGGATCTGGAATTAATAATTTTTAATTCATATTTAAAACAGCAAGTATAAAACATCTGTACATTTCTGGAACAGATTTGTTGTCACCAAAACACAGTGCTCACGCAGCGAAAACAAGAGGAAGTTCGGGTTGTTCATTCAACTTCCCCGAATTAATGATTTAGAAATCTCCAGCAGCAATGTAATCTCTCGTATGGAAGTGCACACTGTGCCAGAAAAAATTGAAAATGGGCGCATTCAAACAGCGGACTTCTCAAGATCTCAAGGTTCTCGATCGGGCCGCTCGCATGAATTACTGTAATTGGCTACGGCGAATTGTTAGCGAATGTCTTGATGCATTTGAAAAGGTGTTTTTTAGTTATGAGGCTTGGCTTCATCTGGATGGATGTAACAGTAGTCTCTGTGGGGACCGAGAGACCATATGAAACAGTCAGATCATTGCATTAAAAAAAAAGATTCGAGTATGGTGCGTCATTTATTGATGCAGATTAAATTGGTATGTTTTTCAAGGAAACGGTAACGGCGAATACGTATCAGAATGAATTGAGATTAATTTTTATATTTTAATTAGTTAATTTTTTAAAGTAACCTTATTCAATAATTACAATAACATTTAATAATAATAATAACAAACAATTGTCCTGCCAATCTTATATATATATATATATATATATATATATATATATATATATATATATATATATATATATAACGGAAAGCCGTGTTAGTTACACTATTTATAACTCAAGAACGGCTGTACCGATTTGGCTGAAAATTGGTGAGCAGGAAGCTTAGAGCCAGGAGACGGGCATAGGATATTGTTTATCCCGTTCGGCAGCGTTCCTGTGTGAGAACGCACGTTTTTGCACGTTTTCGCACGTTTTCGCGTGATTTTGCATGTTAGCGGTCATTGTTGCCTGTTGTAACCCATTGTTGTAACGCCGCACTGATAACAGAAAGCGATAATGATAGCCGCCTTTCGTTCGCCGTTATATCTATATATAGTCGTGTTACACTATATTAAGAACGGCTGTACCGATTTGGTGAGCAGGAAGCTTAGAGTCAGGTGACGGACATAGGATACTGTTTATCCCGTTCGACGGCGTTCCTGTGTGTGAACGCACGTTTTTGCACGTACGTATTGCAACAAGGATAGTACAGTTTCTCACAGTGAGTGCGACGCGAGAAAAAGATGGGACCGGCTGTTAAGGCGGAACAGAGTTCGCCGGGTCAGCTAGTATATTGTGACGTCGTGGGAATACACAATAATCACAGACACGAGCTTCAATGATAAATATGTACAGGTTTATTCACAATATGTACAGTAATAATTTAAGTTACTCAGCTCTGGTAGATGTTTACTTCCCTGATCGCAGGAGCGATCCTTAAAAATGAAATGACTGACTTGTGGCCCGCGCCACTCCTCAGCGAGCCTCCCGCACACAGCCGACAGCTCCGGCGACCTCGGTCACCCGTGGATATAGTCCACAACGGCGTCCCAACACATGGGTTGCTGCACGAGCCTAGCTCGGCTCTGCTCCGCCTTGGGCGCAAGTTTTGTGCGTTCGAACGAGGGTTCCCACTCAGCTCCCCCCCCCGCTCTTATATAGCTACCACCCACGTGACCTGAAACGTCACTGGGTTTTGCACACGGCCCGCGCTAGTCGCGTTGCCAGGCATTTTTGGACATCCATTTCTATGGATTCCAAGAATTTGTCACGTGGCACGCGGCAAAAATGCGCTGTCCCGCACTTTGGGCATCCCTTTCCCTAGCTCTCAGGATTTCTCAGAATACCTCGGCGTGTCACATCCTGCCTGGCCCCTGGCGTCTAATCCTTTGCCGTCGCACCATTGTGGCGCCCCGGCGGTTGCTAGCTGTAGCCCTACAATACGGTACTAATATATATATATATATATAATATATATATATATATATATATATATATATATATATATATATAATCGACTCTGCGGACGGCCTGGCAGTAGCTCTGTCGGCAGGTGATACTAATTCCCTTCTAACCAATGGATGGTGGAAGGAAGTTGAAAAGGGGCTGTTTCATGAAGTTACACGACATTTAAATAGTTCACTACTAATTTTCATTTTTTTCTGATTAGTGTCAGAGAAGTTACATTTAAAAGGAGAGAAATGAATCCTGCCTAGTGAGCTCGTTTAAATAAATTTAAAATGTAAATTTCAAAATTTAGAAACTACAACTAAAAAAATTAAAATTTACTGATGAGTTAATTCTTAAGGCTAATGACAAATACATCAGGGCGCGGCAACGCTAATATGCTAATGTCCTCGTTGCGCTTGAAGAGCGTAGAATAGAACTCAATGGCGTGAGTTTTTTGCCAATTAGGCGACTTATATGATGAGTAGAGCGCCGGCAGCAGATCCTGTGTCGTTGAACTCGCCAACTGAGGGGTGGGCTCCAAGCAGCGGTCCCAAGCCAGCGAACCTGGAATCCTTGAAAACCCGAATTTGAGAGCGCCTGGAAAAAACCGGAAAAAACCGGGAATTTGTTTTGAAAACCGGGAATTTTTCGTTGTTTGTATTTTTGCAAAGTTCAGGGTTATGGTAGATTATCTTCACATATTAGGTCAATAATGCATAAAATTACAAATTTCAAGGATGCTTTATTTTTTCCCTCACTTGGCTTGCTTAATCTATTGTTAATGAATATTAAGTTATTCAGATTGTTACTTCTCTTGAATTAATTTCTCTTTCTTCTGTCTCCTTGAATACTATACCTAATATTTCAAAAGAAACATTCTCAGAATTGAGAAATGATAGTATAAACGAACGACGCCTTTAATCACAGCCTGGCTTTCCACTTAACTGAAACAGGAGTCCACTCAAATTATGTTCTTACTTCTTGGAACATCGGTTTTGTAGAATCAGTCGCTTCTTATCTACTACTCTCTATCACTTCTCTTATTCTTTTGGCATGCAGCTTGCGATCAGTTAAAATCCGTTTGTTCGACAGAAGAAAACGAATTTCATGTAATTTCCATTTATTTTAGTACGTATTTCGGTTTGTTAGGTAATGTTTTACATAATTTCACTCATTTTAAGTGCTTATTTTTGATATTTAACTTTTTTATGGATATTTTTGCTTATTAAGTTTTTAGTGCATATTTTGACGGCATAAAATCATATCTCCAATTATGATTCTTAGAAATGAAATAAAGGATTCTTTTGTTATTACATTATCTAATCCCTCGTGCTATATACATTGTTTTACCGGAAAAAACCTTTAATTTTCTTTTTTGATGACGAAACAACTTGTTAAAATGAAATAAAAGCGTCAAAAATGTGAATTATATTCATTCTTTGTATCGGAATTATTGTAAATACCGACCCATGATACATGTAGCAACTAGTTTACGAGTAATTTTGTTTGTGTGTCTCGAGAGGGCAAAATGCGGCGCCCAAATGTAAACGGAGATAGCCGGACTGGCCAGCGAGCCGAGCGGTTGTTGAGCGACCCCGATCGGACTTCCATGGCGCGAAGCTTTAATTCGACATTTGTCAGAAATTTTTATTTTATTTTACAGTGGCCGTTAACATAATTCGCTTGCATTCGTCAGAAATTTTGAACGTTTAAATTAATATTATTGATTAAAGAATTATAATTAATTGGCAGTACTGCTTATATTTTTTATGCTAACTATTTTAATAATTTGTTATCTTTTCCACATCACTTGATTGAAGCAACCTTTCGCGCGGTTTTTAAGTGGTATCTCCAGTAGGCCTATATCCAATCTCTAAAATACAAATAAATTAATGTATTTATAGTTAATATATAATATATCAGTAATACACGACTGAATACATTGTTTACTTTTAGTACGCAAACGTGTATTGTTTGTGTCAGTGTTCGCATTTCTTGTAATGGTAATGGTACTGTTGTCACTAAATCCTAAATCTTTAATTGCAATTTCATATCTAGTAATTTTGATTACCTACTTTGAATTAAGTATAGACCAAGAAGGTACATTTATTTTAATATCTAAGTTGAAGGAATTAATTAAATTAAGAAACCATTCTTGCTCGCAAGATTCCACCAGATACTCTGTTAAAATCTTTGCTTACAAAGAATTCAAAAGAGCGTTTGCTGACTTCGTTTAGAGTTACTATCTCTGTTGATTGCTGTCTGTATGATTGTAGAGTTTAGTCATTGTCTGCGGCTAGTAGAGGTGAGTAGAGCATTGTAATGGGTGTTGTTATTCTTTGTACGTGTGTGTATTTACAGACCCCTTTACATATCTCAGAAAGCAATTACTTTTAACACAATACAATAAACTATGACTTTTCCAGATAACTTAAACTGTACAACATGAACAATTTTACTTAAATAATTCATGATTTTCACAAGGTATGGCCTCTTTGAATGAATTCAATAACACGCGCAGTAAATGAACTTGCAACTGCCCCTCACATCGTTCGGAAAACTTCTCCCACCTATTCTGGACTTTTCACCCACTTTTAACACGAATTGTCTGTATTTGCTGCTATTCTCTTTCCCCAACTGATCGCCGCATAAAAGTTGCCAGTTCTTTTACCTCAACAGCTACGCATCGATCGCCTGTAGGTAACCTTGGGGATTTTCTGTCGCTCGCAGCCTCGCGTTGCCACCTGTCTTCGCTCGCTGCCCCACGATGTTACCAGTTTCTTTACCTCGAGCTCTGGACACCGCCACGCCTCTAGTTTCCACACCCTTCTCCCGTTCTCCGGACTCGTACGATTCTCGTTCCAGTCCAAATCTTCCTCACCTAGGCTTCGCTCTTCCTGTGGTCGTCCTTCTGCCGCGCCTCGTACAAGTTTGTTCGCGCTTCCAGCCTCGAATAAATAATGTTGCTGAAGTTATGCTTTAAATGCTCGGCCTTCCTACCACACTTTGGGAGTGTGGTCTCAGCGTGCAATATGAGATGCTGGATTTAGTTAATGCCCTTCTGCGCGAATTTTACGAATTTGAAATTATTTCGAAGTTAAAATATTTTATAATATATATTTCCAAGTTAAAATAAACTTTTATGCTATCAAGTTACAATACTTATGGTACCCGCGCCTGGGGAAATTTTTGGACGAGTAAATATTCTCCTCTTTTCGTGACTCACGGAAAAACATTATTCGCTAGTTCGGGCGTCAGAGTTTGAAAAACTGTGGGTAGACGGCGCGTTTACAAGCCATCGCTCCGCCGCGTACGCTACTCCTACTGCCCTCTGTTCGTGGGCTTCGTTTCGTAGTTGGTGCCGTTATGGGGTTGTCTAATCCCATGACGTCACAATATATTATATATATTTATATTTTGTCATTGACGCGGCCGACGGCCCGACAGTAGCTCAGTCGGCAGGTGATACTAATGGTTTTCTAAGCTATGGATGGTGGAAGGAAGTTGACAGGGGGCTGTTTCATGAAGATACACGACATTTAAATGGTTCAATACTAATTTTCGTTTATTTCTGACTGGTGTCAGAGAAGTTATATTCGAAAGGAGAGAAATGAATAATTGAATCTTACCTAATGAGCTCGTTAGAATAAATTTAAATGTTTAAATTTCAAAATTACGAAACTGCAATTAAAAAGAAATTGTCATTAGCCTTAAGAATTAAACTCATCAGAAATTTTCAAACACGCCAGGGCGCGGCAACGGCAACGCTTATATGCTAATGTCCTCTTTGCGCTTGAAGAGCGTAGAATAGAACTCAATAGCGTGAAAGCCTACATTGTTTTATCAATAGCGTGAGTTTCCCGTTAGGCGACTTATATGATGTGGAGCGCCCGCAGCAGATCCTGGGTCGTTGAACTTGTCAGCTGAGGGTTGTTCTGCAATCAGCGGTCCCAAGAGGACGGACGGTTGCGCTGGTCGTGGCGTACTAGAGGCAGCGGCGTTGACGTCTGACAGCGCGGACCGTAGTGGTGACTCGCGGCGCTGAACTTCGGCGGCGATGAAGGGGTCGGGCGGGCGTGATCTGACCACCCACACTTCTTTCGATCCACTAGTTGGCGGTCGGAGCGTGGAGCCACGGCGTGGCCCAGAGAGTTCTCAGAATTATTCACAGTGACAGGCGAGTGTGTGCCTGCTAATAGGTTCGTGGGTCTACTGATACAGTGGCCAAATGCGGCTTTCTTTGGTACTGATTTCGCCTCCCGTTAAATTTTGAATAATAAAAAAACCAATGAACATTTAAGTAGCGTAACTTATTTCTCTGAGGAGCGCTGTGCGCGCACGTTTTCACTCAACCGGCCGAATCTAAGGAGTCTTGTTCTGAAAAGCGCTTCGTGCTACACTCACCCTTTCGTCGGGTACGAGTCTTTCCATTGCCCCAGAGCTATTGCGTTTCATTTAAATTTCCTGCCAATCAGCAGCACGGATTTTCCAAAATTTTCCGATGGCCAGGCACACTCTCCCTCTCTCTCGCGCATTTACTGTACACGCGCTTTTACTGTACACACAAGGGGCGCGGAGCTGAACAAGCCGGAACGTGCGCGGGCTGGGGTCGCAAATTCCCTTGGGCACCGTGCCGGCGGCGGTGACGGAGTCGGGCGGGAAACACTTCACCCCCACTTCTCTATAACTACGTATAATTAATCTTGGATTATAAAAGTTCCGCTAAACGATATATATATATATATATATATATATATATATATATATATATATATATATATATATATAAATTTAAAACAGAAGTATAAAACATACACATGTCTGGTGCGTATGTATCTTGTTATGAAACTAAAAGAAGGAAAGTGTACTATTAAATTTACCTCAATGTATATTTTATATTGTAAGTTCATTTCACTCTTAAACGATATAGAAAGGAATCAATTCTATTTTCTTTCGACGCCAAACAAGCAGGCGCGTTCTCTTTGAATTTGTGGACACGGCGGTCACCTGCTCTCCTCCTGAGTTGCGCGTTAGTGGGAGAGGGGATTAAGCGTAATTCCCGTCAGTTTTCCTGCTGGAAACCACCAGTCGCTATCCGACTCAGTCAAACATGGTTGCCAGTGCATTTCGCTCCGCCTTCTGTGGGTTGCGTTTTATACTGATCATTTCTTACGAAACTGCTGGTAGCGAATGATGGCGCATACAACGATTCACTTTAGACTGATACTACAACGAAGATACTAATTTGAGACTAACAAATGACAGTCGTATGAAGTACTATGTATTCAACGTACACAAAATGGTGTTAGTTTCCTCGGATGTTAATATTAATTTCGACTTGTGCCCGACTTTTGGGTTTTCTTACATAATACTTCTATGTGCGACATGAGACAGGTAAAAAAATTACGTCTAATTTCTACGGAAACAAAGGGATTAAGAAACATTGCGTTTGTCATCGGATAGTGTGTATTTGGTACTATCCATACCAAAAATTTAAAGAAAAAATTTGGATCCATATTTGAGAGAATATTGTGTTATTTTTAAAATTGCAAGTACTTTAGGCTTCATTGCACGAAAACTACTAAAATTTTAGAAAACAATCTACATGACTTTATGGAAAGTACTAATTATGGGCAACGAATTTAATTTGAAGGGAAAATCTTTGTCTTTAATTTTATAGTTACAGAAAGACGCCAAAAAATTTCAAACTTTTGCAATTTTTAAAACTCAGAGTTAACCGTGAAAATCTGACCTATTTCACCTTGTAAGAGTAGAGTAAAATTCACTTAAAAGACATTTAAAGAATAAATTGGAGCCGTTTTTGAGAATTTGAAAATGTCCGAGGGGCTTCTTGTAAAGTACCCACACATTTTAGAGAATATTATGTAAAATTTCAAAGCTTCATATGGAGATATATGGACAGGGGCTTTTTCAATTTGGAAAAGATCGTATGTGTGGTTCAGGTGCTAGCAGTGTTCACAGACGGACGGAGGTTTTGAAAACACTTTTTCGGTATCAGGGGACCCCAAAACGTGTATTTCCGTTGAAACCTCGTAATCGATTTTCCGCAGCAGTACATAACTTTCTCTATACTACATATATTATTCCCGGATATATGTATACGAGAAAGTAAAAATGTTTTGTAAGTCATATCTTGTTCCTGATTATCATGTAAAATTCCTCAAAGACTAGGTATCGCATCTGGTTTTTTAATATTTGTGGTGAAGAACACCGTGAGAAATGCAATGACCCTTACGTTATATTGACGTGAAATAATTGATCCGCAAAACAAAAGATCACATCATTCATTTGCTTACAGCTGCACTTGCCAATAATAATGTCTGCAGTGGAACACTTTCACTGTGAGTAAATGAATTTTAAATACTCTGTTTATTTAGTATTTTACATAATAAAACTATTTTTTAAAAATGTATTCGTGTTTAGTTACCATATAGAATTTTTGTATTCTGACATCTGAATAATGAATTATTCCACAACTGAAAGCTACTATCTCTGGGATGTTTGTGGAACTGACTCTGAAACGTAGTTTTTAAATTTATTATTTTTTTCTAATAAAATAACTAGATTAGACAGGTGACTGTGGCAAATTATTTGAATTGTCAACATTTTATCATTGTAATACTGAATGGACAAGGCGCTTAATACTGGTCGAGTGTTATTTCTTGCCAAAAAACGCGTTTCAGTTGTTTTGAAATGTTTTTACTGAGAAATTGGCTCCTTTTATTTAAATAAATGTGTGTACTATTTGTGTAAAGCTGTAGGTTTAATATTGCTTTTTAGTTTATTTTCTATAATATAATTCGCGATCACCGCCATTTTGTAATGTTCACAATTAATCTTCCCGCCTCTCTGAAATAAAGCTAAAGCAGATTGGTCCGAGCTGATGAATTATCCGGAGGTTCCGTACTTTGTTCCTCTGCACCCTTCGCGATCGCATTCAACCACTTTTTTAAGCAGCTGTGATAACTTTTGAGTAGGTTTTTCTCACTTTAGCCACAATTTCTTGCTATTTCATGACATCCATACAAATTTGTATAATAAACACTAATTTTACCAAGATTTTGAGTGTCAAGCACATCTGAAGCAAGGTAAGCCGCAATATTTCGTTTTTCTGTGTAGTAAATTTAATTGAAAGTAGAACATTCTCGTCACGTACATAATAGATTAATAAATAAAACAACTACATCCATGTTTTTTTAAAATTCGAGTAATGTAAACTGATGGGGATCGAAGTCACTGATTTCACGATTTTCAAACAGCATTAGACGGATCCTCCCATGTCTGTCAGCATGTGCAGCTGGCTTTCGGGCGAAGTCGCCAACTCTTCGCCGCGCTGCTCAGCGTCAGCGGTACAGAAAGAGCTCTTTCCCGTGGCGAGAGTCTTCTCCAGAACGTCGAACTCCCGCCATATTTCCCGACGCAACATTCCTCTCTGTCTCAAAATGTTTGTGTTAATTTTAACACTTCTTTTTTTGTTGTAGTTATTGTTGCCACGCCTCTGTATAATCTGCAATGCTACTTGTTAAGAACCGCCCCCACCTTCTGTCATTTCGCATACATTTTTTCTGATTTCCGCTTTTAACATTAACCTGGCATTGGTGAAGGTTTGTCCGCAATCAAGACACGTCACGGTCGGACAGCGCATGACGTTGGCAGACTTATGACGGTGAGGAGACGATGGAAGAATTACGTCTCCCACTAGCAGGCTGCAGTCAATGGCCCTTGCAAGAACATCCTCTCCGAAGAGTATGAGAGAAGCTCTGTGCTTGGATTGTCCGACCGCGTTGGCAAACGCATACCCATGACGGTGAGGAGAACAGGGAAGTACCACCTCTCCCACTAGCAGGCTGCAGCCAACGTACCATCGACCATCAGTCCTCTCCTAGGAGGGAGGGGACAGAGTGCTTGGATTGTCGGATTGCACATGACAAAGGCAGATCGATGACGGTGAGGAGCGTTGGTACAATCAACTTTCCCATTAGCAGACTGCAGTCATAGTGCCCTCACATCTAGACTCCGTCTTAGACCCTCTACAAAGCATTCCTCTTCCCAAAACTTGACACCGATAAAACCCGTGTTCCTGCTGATATATAATGAGGTGTACTTTTTCTATATGTTTCAAGTATTATAAATTCGAAGTTAAATGTCTTCTAAATTCAGTACTTCTGACGCTGGGTAGCGTGGCTTAGCGGGTAGCGTGGATCGCCTCAGCGGAGCGCGAGCCGAACGTGCTTTCAGACCTGGCAAGAGCGTTTGATTCTGTTTCTAAATCATGAAATCACAGTATTTCGATCTCCATGACAGTCCACAGTTTTCTGAAATATAAATCTTAATTACTGCATGTATGTTTTTGAAAATTAATCTATTATGTATATGACGAGAATATTCTACTTTCAATTAAATTTATTCCACAAATGTACAAAATATTGCTGCTTACAAGACCTTTTACCGAATTATTTGACTTTCAAAATCTTAGGCATAAATATGTGTTGATCATATGATTTTGTATGGATAAAATAAGTTAGCAAGAAATTATTGCAGAATTGTGAAAACATACTCGAATATGATTGAATATTCGTAGAATGTACAGGCTCAACATTTTTTTGTTTTTCTATTATTGTAATGTGATGTGAGCGTTAATACTTTGCTGTAGTAACTAAATACAAATGTAAAGATTGCTAGATTGAGGAGCAAATATTTTAAATGTCACATGTTCCCTTAACTCATTTTCTAGAAGAAACGCAAAAATGTTATAGCGTCAATATAGTGCAAATATTTTATTTGTACTACATTCTTAACGATGTAATAGGGATAGCTAAGTATATTATTATATACTTACTGTGTGTTCTAATTTCATAGTAGAACAACCCCCTGATTTCTTAGGGTTTTACAAGAACATTTCACGAACTCTGCTGACATTTCCTTTTCTCGAAGTTGAGGTCGTCCTGATCTCCTCTCATCCGCGATACTACTAGTTGTTAGTAATTCGGAATTGCACTTTTTGGAACTGTTTTTGCATCCAGTGGATCCATCGTTCACACTTCCACCACTGATGTCCGTCGATGGCATACAAAATGGGCGATATCCTGAAGCTAACTTTACACAATTAGCCGATCCCCCGCCTCGCCCTCCCGGATCGAGCTGACCAATCCGCTTTAGTTTTTTCAGAGAGGCCGGACTACTCATTGTGAACATTACAAAATTGTGGTGATCGCGAGTTATATAGTTACCGTAAATATTTAAAAATAAATATTAAACCAACCAATAGTTTTCATTAATTGTAGTACATACATTTAATAAAAGAAATCAAAGCAGGTAATTTGTCAGTGAAAACATATTTCAAAACAATTATAGCGCGTTTTTTTGCAAAAAAAAAAAAAAAACACTCGACAACTAGTATTAAGCGCCACGTCAACATTTCATCGATTAATATTGTAATACTAAATATACAATAAATAATTTGCCATAGTAGCCTCTCCAATCTAGTTACTTTATAAGAAAAAATTCATAAATTTAAAAACTACGTTTTAGAGTCAGTTGCACAAACGTCTCCGGGATAGCAGCTTTGTTGTCAAATACTTAATCCATTTCTCAGATGACAGAATAGAAAAATACTGTATGGTCATAAAAAATATATATTTAAAAAAAATAGTTTTGATAAGTAATGTACTAAATAAACTAAGAGAATTGAAAATTCACAGTGAAAGTGTTCTACTGCAGACATTATTATTACTATTCGCAAGTGCAGCTGTTATTTATTTCAGGTCAATATAACGTAAGGGTGATTGCATTTCACATGGTAGTCTTTACCGCAAATATTAAAAACTAGTATATGCGAAACCTGGTCTTCAAGGAATTTTACGTGAGAATCAGGAACAAGTTATGACTCATACAAAACATTTTTACTTTTTCGTATACATACATGGGAGTAATATACGTAGTATAGAGAAAGTTGGTGTGTATATATATATATATATATATATATATATATATATATATATATATATATATATATGCTGTGAAAATCGATTTCGAGAGTTCAACGGAAATACGTTTTTGGTTCCTCTAATACCGAATTTTTTTTTCAAAACGTCCGTCTCCTTCTGTACCTTCCTCTCTCTCCGTACCTTCCTCTCTCTCCGTACCTTCCTCTCTCTCCGTACCTCTCTCTCTCTCCGTACTTCTCTCTCTCTCCGTACTTCTCTCTCTCTCCGTACTTCTCTCTCTCTCCGTACTTCTCTCTCTCTCCGTACCTCTCTCTCTCTCCGTACCTCTCTCTCTCTCCGTACCTCTCTCTCTCTCCGTACCTCTCTCTCTCTCCGTACCTCTCTCTCTCCTCTCTCCCGTACCTCTCTCTCTCTCCGTACCTCTCTCTCTCCGTGCCTCTCTCTCTCTAATACCTCTCTCTCCGTACCTCTCTCTCTCCATGCCTCTCTCTCTCCGTACCTCTCTCTCTCTCTCCCTCTCTCTATCTCTCTCTGTACACCTCTCTCCCTCGTACCTCTCTCTCTCTCTCCGTCTCTCTCTCTCTCTCCACGCTATCTCTCTCTCTCTCACTCTCTCTCTCTCTCCTCTCACGCTATCTCTCTCTCTCTCTCTCTCTCTCCGCTATCTCTCTCTCTCTCTCTCACGCGATCTCTCTCTCTCGCGATCTCTCTCTCTCTCTCTCCGTATCTCTCTCTCTCTCCGTCACACGCTATCTCTCTCTCTCTCTCCGTACTCTCTCTCTCTCTCTCCGTGCCTCTCTCTCTCTCTCCTCTCTCTCACGCTATCTCTCTCTCTCTCTCCGTACCTCTCTCACGTACCTCTCTCTATCTCTCTCTCTCTCTAAACATATATATATATATATATATATATATGGTATATATATATATATATATATATATATAAGGTATATATATATATATATATATATATGGTATATATATATATATATATATATGGTCACACGCTATCTCTCTCTCTCTCTCTCTCTATCTCTCTCTCTCTCTCTCTCCACACGCTATCTCTCTCTCTCTCTCTCTCTCTCTCCCGTCTCTCTATCTCTCTCTCTCTCCGTACACGCTATCTCTCTCTCTCCGACCTCTCTCTCTCTCTCTCTCCGTACCTCTCTCTCTCTCTCTCTCTCCGTACCTCTCTCTCTCTCTCTCTCCGTACCTCTCTCTCTCTCTCTCTCCATTGCCTCTCTCTCTCTCTCTCTCCGTACCTCTCTCTCTCTCTCAAATACCTCTCTCCTCTCTCTCCGTACCTCTCTCTCTCTCTCTCTCTCCGTACCTCTCTCTCTCTCTCTCCGTACCTCTCTCTCTCTCTCTCCGTACCTCTCTCCTCTCTCTCCGTACCTCTCTCTCTCTCTCTCCGTACCTCTCTCTCTCTCATGCCTCTCTCTCTCTCAATTTGCCTCTCTCTCTCTCTCTCAGTACCTCTCTCTCTCTCTCTCAGTACACACCTCTCTCTCTCTCAGTACCTCTCTCTCTCTCTCAGTACCTCTCTCTCTCTCTCAATGCCTCTCTCTCCTCTCTCTCTCCGTACCTCTCTCTCTCTCTCCGTACCTCTCTCTCTCTCTCTCCGTACCTCTCTCTCTCTCTATATATATGGTATATATATATATATATATATATATCGGTGGCATATATATATATATATATATAAAGTAGCATATATATATATATATATATATATATCGGTATATATATATATATATATATATATATAGGTATATATATATATATATACGTATATATATATATATATAAATTTTTTCTATATATATATATATATATGTAAATTTATATATATATATATATATATATATAAATAGCATATATATATATATCGTATATATATATATATGGTATATATATATATATATATATGGTATATATATATATATATATATATATATATAAAATGCATATATATATATATAAAACATATATATATCGCATATACTATATCTCTCTATAAAATGCATATATATATATATATATATATATACGTATATATATATATATATATATATGTGGTATATATATATATATATCGTATACATGTATATATATATATATATGCGTAGCATATATATATATATATATATGGTATATATATATATATATATATATATATGTACAGTGCCTCTGTCTTAGCACTTGATGTGTGAACACTTCTAACGCCGAAACCACACGTACGATCTTTTCCAAATTGAAACTCCTGTCTATCTGGCTCTCGTTGAAGTTTTGAAATTTTAAAAAGACATTTGTTAAAATTTGGGGGTACTTCAAATGAAGCCCCCCCGGACATTTTCAAAATTTTCTTAAAACGCTTCGATTTTTTTAAAAAATTGTTACAATAGAGTAAAATACATACTTATAAATACTTAAATAAAATAAATACTTATAAAGGTTGCATAGATTCAATTTTCACGGTTAGCTCTGAATTTCTGTAAATTACAGAAGTTCAATTTCATAGTTGTAGGATGGAGCCGAAAAAAATTCGAAGACAGATTTTTGCTTCAAATGAATTTTGTTGCCCATAAATAGTTGTTTCATTAAAATGATATAGACATTTCGAAAATTTATTAGTTTTCGTGCCATAGAGCCTGAAATACTTGCATTTTTAAAAAATAACAAAAACAAGATTTTTCAAATGGAGCCAAATTTTTCTTCAGATGTTGCAAATGTTGCTAATTGCACTTTTTAGTATGACGTAAAGTTGGTTATGGTGTATTCTTTTGTTTTTAAAAAATATACAAATGTAATTTTTTTAAAATATCTCTCACGCCGTTATTGTGCACTTTTCCATCGGGTTGTATACATTATTATATTTGTGAGTGGAAGTATTTGGAATGAAATTTTTCGAGAACTCAGTAGATAAGAGGGAATAAGAGCTTCAAATTTCGCATTTACAGTAACGCTTAACGCCATTTTCTTAAAGAAGGTTCCAAAGTTTTCAATGAAAGTTGCTAGGTCAAGGTTTAATCTTCTTTAATGTTTTTAAAATAACATTTCGGTTCTACAATTTGAAAACTTCAAAGAAATGTACTTTGGACGGCGATAGATGGCAGCTGGCAAGAGGGGCAAGACTGTACAGTACCAGTTCACACCAAGGAAATTAGAAAACGCGACTACGAGAACATCTGTGTTATTCTGTTGCAGCTCTAATTTCTTTTGTCAAACAATTATTTTTTATTGTTTTAAAAAACCACGTTTTAAATAAAGGCATGCTTTCGTACCTTAAAGTTTTGGACGCTTCACGCTTCGTAAGGTTTTTCTCATTTTATCGACAGTAATATCACTAACAGACACCTCCATTTCCACGACATACAAGAACATATAATCCCACATTAAATATTTCTTACTGCACAAGAAATAGCAATGTTGCAGCAAAATATTTCACATACAGACATATTCCACATTTCCACATTCACATATTTCACATTTAGAAAGAACACTGAGTGGTCTCTTTCGCAGGCAGCAGCTGACTGATTCTCCAAAAGACGTCGTTGGGGAAACTTCAGAAAATTTAACCGTTACTGGTTTAAATGTTGCAAGTGAGGATAAGACAAAATACCCGGAAGAGGAAGAGGTGCGCATTGTTTCTCGCAAGCTGCTGAGGAAAATCCGCAAACTCAAGGAACATCTACCCATCGGGACCCAAAAGAGGAAGTCTGAGCCAATGCTTTCTGACACCTAACGTTTTGGAAATGCCTCCAAATGTAGTAATAAAAGTAGCTCAACGCTTGTTCAAAATGTCGATTCGGACGGCGCAATACCGAAATTCTTTTTTGTGCCGGTTGAGCCTGACGGCGTATAGTTTCAAATCGTTCAGAAAACGTGCAGACCGTGTTATCAGGACTCTTGGGTTTTCTACCTCACGTTCGGGACCTTGAAATTTCTGTAATTTCCGTATGAGAACCAGTACCGTATAAATAGGCCTTTAATAATTTCCACCAGCTCAATTCCTTTTTATCCCAGATTACCTGCTATTCATCTTCATAATGTGCTTCATCCACCCTAACCACCCCGTATTGGCAAATGGCAACTTCAGCAGAAGTTCGGAATGTGTATTGAAGCTGCTCCAACTTCAGACTTCAATTTCCGAATTAGACGGTTAATGTTTGCATTACTCAAAACGACTTGCGATGTTACATGCTAGTATATACACTTATATAACTGCAATTATCTTTGCATTATTAGTCCCGTAAGTGTAGTAAATTTTTGAGATTTTTCATCCCTGGACATGTCACTATCCACTGGGGAAGGAAACTGTCATATAGGGCCGACCTTCACGTCGCCTTCTGGGGAATTTACCTCTCCAGGTATCACCTCCGGTGGAGCATCGCCGCAGCCGGGACAACCTCTCAGCCCTCGACTGGTCTTCCGCCGTCGTGTATGGTAGTGTACTGCATATAAGTGTACGTGGAAGTGTACAGGATAAGGAAGAGGAAGAAAATATTGCGCCGTTTTCTAGAATTGTCCGTCAGTCAGCCGCTGAATTCAACCTAGCTATCTAGCTAGTGCCGAAAATCCACCGCCGTCTGTACTCGAACCCTAGGCCCTCATTCGCTGCAGAGACAGCAGCAATGCTGGTGCTGAGCTAACTCTGCTGTTCTGATACGAATGCGCTATTTTCTCCAAAGTGCTTGCGAATTTTCGCGAGGCTTCTTGATGAAATCATTTTATTAAGAGAGGTAAGAGCTTCTTTTGGAAGCACGTATCCCCAACTCGCGCTGGTGACTTCTCGTTGCGTTGCTCTGAGCTATCTTCCCAATTAAGAGAGTTGTTCGTCCTGCCTTTCTCTAATTCTCCTAATTCTTTAATCTGTCTTCTGCACTTTGCGTCTCTTCTTTGTTTAAAGTCTTATTGCGTTTGTGTGGAAGAAAGCGAGTCTTCTTTCCTCCTCCTCTGGTAAATTGGTTAACGTTTAACGTAACGGGCGCCGCTGAGGGTTCCTCGCACTTCCAATAATCAAGGAGCACTCGCTGCTGCGGGGCCGTTTGGGTAACAGCGCTAATGGAGGTCTCCGTGGGAGCGAGGACTGCTGACATTCAATAACTTGGCGAGGCTTTCGAATGTGTTGACACATCTTCTCAGGAAGAGAATGAACGAAGAAAACGACGCCTGCACTGATCCCTTGGAAGCAGACCAACCGTAGCGGACGTGTTCAAGGACTTCTAACCCGAGACCGACCAGAATGCACCCGACTAATGCGACTTCAGTCAGCACTTCCCTCGGAACCTGGCTGTTGGGATGGATGGGGGTGCAAAGGGAAGAGTCTCCGCAAAACATGTTTCGTTTTTATGTACCGGTCTACTTTAGGGAGGTTTGTGCAGGATAAATTTAATCATAGTTTTTGTTTCTTCGCATTTGGATTTACGAATATGACAATAAGAGGTACGAGGCAAATGCTCTTTTGAAGTAAAACTCAAGAAAAAAATATATAGCGATTATTAAAAACCTCGAGTAATACATTTAATTTAATCCTTTAGTTGATTTGCGAGCCACCTACAATTGCCTGACGGATTCATTCTAGTAATTTAGTACATTTGTCTTGGTCATTCATTTTCGAACGTTGTGAATCATCTTAATTTTTATTCGAGTGCTGCAGGTTTGCGTGCAATACTTTCGGAATAAATCAGTCGAAGATGATAGGTAGAAAATAGAGCGTGTGGATTCGAGGAGGAAGTCAAAGAAGTATTAGATTCCAAGCATAATAGTGAAAGTAAACAATGATCGGGGTATGAATGTGGGACAGAACTTTTAGGAGGAATTCAGATACTTTGCTGTCAAAGCGTTATTTTATTTGCGTTATTTGTTCTCAGACGTGATGACATCTGAACTGAAAATACGAATCATGTCACCACACATGTCTCGAGTGATAAGGGAACGAGGGAAGAAAGTACTGGCACTTGCAGATGAAACCGCGTTCCCAGCGGACACCCCAGAAAGAGAAGCTTTCTGGACATAGAATCATATCGACTCCCTAGTACGTCAATAATATTGCATTCCGCTTGGTTCTAAAATTTCGGAAGTTGAGGATGGTACCTTGAGCACCGTTGGCAAAATTGCAACCAATGTGTTGTTTCTTGCATTATTTTTGTTATTATTTATTATTATTTATTATTAATATTATTTATTATTATTAGCAGCTTGGTTTAATATTATTAAGGGCAAAGGTCCGCCTGCATGCAGGGTGGGTGGTTCGCTTCTTGGTTGTTACCTTTCTAGAGGTCTTCAAACCTAGGGGGCGTTTGTTTCTTGCATAGTAAACATTAAGTTGTGGACTTGAAATAAAAATATATCTTTATGTTTACCTGTTGAATATTTTAAATAATGATTAATACGTCAAGTGACAGATTGTAACTTAAACGGAGTCCCTGAGGTTTTGAACTCTCTGAATCAATTTAATATTATTCTTTGTAATATTTTTTACAAAACATTAGGAACTAGTGAAACTTAGTAACGTATCCAGAACGAAAACGTAGAATAAATTGTTTTTATACTTTTCTGTAGCCTCTACGGAGAAGCCAGTGTCATTGTTTTATATTTCCATTTTTAAACAATCATCCATCTCCATTATTTATTTATAAAATTTCGTTCTAGAAAAAATATATTTTTAAATGCTAGGACGCCGTTTAGATAATCCCCAAAACATAAAATTGTACTGAAAATGATTTACTAGAGAAAATAAAATTTAACATTGTAACTGAAGTGTGAAACATTGCGCATTTTTTAGTTTTACTTAGTGTCATTTAAAAATTAATTGGTTAATCTCATGTACCCCCCATTAGAAAAAAAGCGTTTAAAATGACGAATGCTTAAACCAACTCACGTTTTGGAGTAAAAAGGGAAGATATGTTCACTGTTAGATTTTGTCAATACCATCACCCGGAATTAGACTAAAAGGAAAAACATCCATAGCCTGCCTGGCGCATGAAAATTTTGCAGGAACTTTTCTTATTAAAAAGCGTCTTTATTGTATTTATAGTTAGTTTATAACCTCAATGTAGCTAAAATTTGTGTATAGTTTTCAAGTTGTAGAATAGTTTTTAGTGCAGAATACCTTGTGCATTGCTTTTCAATGTTTCTATTGCGAACATAAACACCACAATCACATCGATGCCTGGAGTGCTTTTCTTTTTTAAATACCTTCGTTTCATAATACACTGTAATGTGGATCTTTTGGGTCCCCTTCACACTTTCATTTCTCACCTCACTCTTATGCACCTTCACTATTACTCATTCGATTTTTACGTTCAGAAACAGAAAATTAAAGTCTTCAATATATAGGAAAACATAATTCGAGAATTTTCAGATTTTTCATTAATTTTGTGTACAATTGTTTGTAGGTGTTTGATAATCCATGGGAAAGTATGGTTAATAAGTAATCCCCCCAAAATAGAAAATTGTATTCGCTTTAAGAATCTGTCTGATTTCTCGCTTATCACCTGCAGTGTAAGTGGTGACAAAGTGTACATTGTGAGAATGTGTGAGGAAGGGAATAAAAGAAATGGCTTTATCTCCTAAACCTTAGGAATTTCTCATGTTACTCCTTCTCTTTAAAACCTCACGACTTCGATTTTTTCCTGAGACGTCACTGTCTTCTTCTCTCTCGTTTTCGGTTCAATCTGAGTCTCTTTCATCTCGTGACTTCTTTCCTCCGGTAGATTCTGCAGCAGGGTAATGCTCCACCTCAGACCCTAAAATATATATTATTTCACTTCAAAACGTGCGCGCGCCCCGCTTTACCGTATAATTTCACCGCTCATCCATTTTATCCCGTTATTTATCACTTTCTTTTGTTACTGTTCCATTTTCCACGAAATAATTCTTTCTGTTAGGACGTGAAATGAATCCTCTTCTGGCTTCTTTTCTACGTCCGTTTCCCGTTGTTCCCGAATTCCACGCCTCATCTATCCTTTAAGTTCCACCATACGTTGCTGCCACTGGGTTTATGAATGGATCTAACCTGGGCAGAATACGAGCATACATCCTCATCGGCACAGAACTACATTATTTAAACAGACTATTCTAGCGACTTCGTTCCATTCAATCTTGAGATATATGATCGACATAAGAACGGTAAGACAGCAAAAATCGCAGGGCACTTCCAAAATTGATGAAAGTGATAAGTAAACTGCGAACACAGGAGTCAATTTGGAAATAAGCTGAGGTAAAAATGGATTGCCGTTTGATCTCTCCCAGGAAATGTACCTATTATAGATTATTAAATCATTTTAATACCTAAACAATCCCCAAAAAATGCATTGGTTGTAAAATTAATTACCAAATTGGCATTCAGTATAGCGTTATAACAGGGCGTTTGTGAAATGCTGCATAATGTTAAGGCACACCGATGCATACGAGAGAATTTCATATTTTTATTTAGTGCTCATGTATCTCACAAAGCGATTAAACGAAATAATAAATGGACTCTAGAAAAAATAACTGTAGATGCATTCAAATATACACTGATAATTCACAAAATTCAAAGCAATCACTTTATATCGTTTAAAAATACGCTGTTTTTTTATACATGTATGAAATAGATTTCATTGTATGAGGTCCAAAAAATATTGCTTTGATCTCCATAATGGGACGAAGAGTAAAAAAGTTCTAAATTTTACGCAGAAATAAAAAAAATAATTGTTGAGATTTCATTTTCTTTTTGGCGACGGCTGTTGCATCGTTCCACCTGCGGTAGTACGTAATATATCTACAAGAAACATGAAGCTCATTTACGTATTTATTGCTGTTAGCGAGGCGCGCGTGGTACAATTCGTGTGCTCCTTTAAGAATTTTTCCCTTTCCTCCTCAACGGTTCTTTTATTTCCTCTCTTTCATTTCTATTTCCCTAGTGTAATTCAACGTCTTATCCCTCCATTCTCTCTTTGCCGTATTAATTCTCAACCTTTCTCGCCGATTTATCAGCGTTTCCTTTTCTACATATAAGCGGCGCGTGCGTGTGCCGTTATGGCGCGAAGGGCTGCGCCTCCCTCGCCCGCCCCGCCCCCTTCCGCCCCTAGCCCCAAAGACTGCGCCTGTGATCTCGGCAACCCGCTCCACATCCATCATGCTCTCCGCCTGGCTGCGGGCGCGCCGTGGCGGGTAGTTGGCCCCCTAACCTCGTCCCTGGGAATAAATCGAGCCCAATTCAATTGTCAGCCGGCCCCAAGTGTCCCGGCAGGCCCGAGTCTCTGCCAAGTGCGCCCGCCCGCCCCCCGCCCACCTCCGCCGCCGGCCCCCGCCCGCCCCCGCCCTCGCGGTCGCTCCGGCATCCGCGGCGGCGCCGCCCACTCACCCACTGCTCCACGCCTGAGGCCCTCCTCGCCAGCCACGCGGCGCGACCGCTAGCGCCTCGTCACAGCCTCTCGGCCCCTCTTGCTGCGGCGCAATGACACTCTGCAACACCAGCAAGGGCCACCACTCACAAACGCGCTGTTTTGTGGAGATCTTCGAATTACTAAATTAGTTCTTAAAAAAATTGGAGACAACGCATGATCCTGATATGACCTTTCTCTACGGGTGCAGATTTTGAACCGTCATTTTATTCAGTTCGCAACGTCTCCCCCAAGATCGATAGTAAGTGTTCAGATTATTCTTAGAAAGAATTGAAATTAAGGAGAATATTACTGAGCTCTCTCATTCTGAATTTCTTTTTAATAAATTAGTAATGCATTGCATTTCTTTATTTCCCAGGCTAGGAATAGTTTCAGACGTGAATGAACAAAGGAATTCCTCTGTTTAACAGGAGCACTGGACATTAAATAGCAGTTTTCCAAGTTACGTAAGAATGTAATTTAAAAATATAAAATTTTTGACAACTTTAATACGTTGTTATTATTATAACAATAAATATCCTGTAGACGTACAAATTGCATTATATAGTTGGAGTTTTTACTTCAACTGTAGCTGCTTTTTTGGTTAGAAATAAGCAAGATACGATCTAAGCCTGCACTTAAATAAAAAGTACGTACCTGCATAAAGAAAATATGGGGGATATTTTGAGAAATAACTTACAATTGAAGCGTTATTATAAATAGACGTTATGATGCATAAAGATGGAGTACGAAAATACAAAGTTGTTTGTCGTATGTCTATCAGATTTAATAAATTAATGAATTAAACAAATAAACGAATCCTCAAATTATTAAATTGAGCTCTCAATAACAATATGAGGTGATGCAATTTACCAACATCATTCTAAAATACACAAACGGTTCGCATAATATTTATTTAAAAATAAAATTACGCATTTGTATTCTATTATTTCTCTATTTTTTAACGCGTTTGTCGCTCATAGACAAATATATACTCATTCCTGTTTTTATTGTTATTTACAGGGTAGTAATTATCTTTAAAAACTCTTCAGAAATGCCATATAGCGAGTCAGTAAATTCTGTCTATACAGTACGATAGTAGCTATCACATTTACGAGGAAACGTGGCGAGATCAACCAGCTGCAGCGAATGTCCCGTGCTATGTGCTCTCCCGAAAACCCATACATGTTGAGACAGTCGATAATCTGAAGAGAGCGCGTAGTAGCGTAGGGTAGGAAAACAATAGCAGGCGAGAGAGCGCGGGGCGCGGCACCAGAGACGTGTTCTTGCGTTGCCGTGGGCACTGACTGGGGCGCCGGTGCAGAAGGGGCGGGGCAGGCGGTGACGTCGCTTGCGGGGACGCGAAGAAGCACGTCGGCGGCAGCGCAGGCGACGGAGGCGGTCGCTAGGTAAATATTACGGTCCCATGTGCACGGCGCGGGGAGATGGGCCCACAATAAGCGCCGCGCTCGTGATATATGCCCCCTGAAATAATGGTTGAGCGGCTCACTGTGAGACTTAAGTGTGCTTTGGTCGGCAACGCCATCAGCGCATTCTCTGCAGTGGAGAAATTGAATATATTTGCAATTTCTCTTTCTTCAAAACGTTCTTTATTTAAACTGGCTTACACTGAAGAACGCGCGGAGAAGAAATGGGAGGCGCGAAACACTCTCGCTAAAGTTTTGTCTTTCGACCCGAGAGGAAGGTCGGGTTGTCGAAAAAGTCTTTGCGTGCTCCGGCGCGAAAATACGACCCTTTCGTAAGTACTGCTGTCACGTGGTGATATTTGACGTTATCCTCGGTATACGGAAAGGCCAGCATCTATGAATAATCATATAAAAGGAAAGTTGACATTTATTCCTATACTCCTAATTTATTTTGGGTGGATGGTAGTTCACGCAATCAGTATGAAATACATGACTTGTCAAATGACTTTAGCGCTCTCTCTGCCCCACCCCTCTCTCTCTCTCTCAATCTCTCCCTCTCCCTCCGAAAAACGCAAGTCATATATTGCTATGCATTAATTTGCACCATCAAACAAATATTGAACAAAAGTCTATTCAAACGCATGATATTATTTAATTAACTGAAGCATTTATAGGAAAACGCATCGAGGGGAAATTCTATTTTAAGGATGTCAGAAAAAGACGCACTTCAAAGCGCACGGAAATTACAATTCATCAAATAAGAGCCTTGCTGAAAGACAAATTCGAATAGATTTAAATTAGAAAATAATGCATTTTAAAATTTAATTTTACTCTATGAATATGATAATGCACCGTTTTGCGATAATAAATGTAGTTACAAGTTCGCAATGAAGCTTCGAAGACCGACAAGCCATCGTGATTATATTAGAGACCCATTTGATTGATTCATGCTTGCGGCCATATCTATGGTCATTAGTCCAGTTGTGTTGTAATTATAGTATGCAGAGAGATGACGGTGATACTTTCCCCTCCGGATGGTGAGATCCGGTTTCGATCTACATGTCGACTTGCGGGGGATATCCTCTTCCAAGTTTCTTTCCCCAGCGGGGCAGCAACCCAGCCGGGACAAACTTTTCGCTCCCGACTGGTCTCCCAACATGTGTGGGAGTGCGATACATGTAAGTGTGTGTTTGTGGAACGAGAGGCAAAGAAGTGGAAAGGAGGATCCTGAGAGGTGGTGGCTCGTTTTTAGGGTACTGTTCTGGTACTCGCCACGTATTAATAAGAGAAACCACGTATAACTAACCAGTAGCCACCCTAGAATTCTCCTCATGACAGGGTTTTAATTCGACCTTGTAGTACAGCTAGTGGTGAAAATCCGTTCCTGTTAAGACTCGCTCTAGCACCTACAGGCAGAGACAGAAGCAATGTTGGCTGTGTGAGATGATAGGACAGACGTTAGAAATAATTATTTTTTTGGCCTTTGCTGTGGTCTCAACCATAATTTTTAATAATTAATTAATAATTTTTCGTAATACTGTGTTGGAAACACATCTGCGTTACGAAACCCAAAAGAGGAATGAAAAGGTAATCTTAATGGTCACCGGCGTAAACGTAAAACATAAAAATAAGAATGTTTTATGTGCTGAAAATTAGTATATAACTCGTTTTTCTAATGTCTCATTATAATAAATATTAATGTTCAATGAACAGTTACTGCTTTTACTAATTTCTAAACCTTCATAAGAAGTTGAAGGTGCTGACGTGGACGTACTTGAATCATTTGATGCAATCTGGTTGGTGCTGAATAATTGCTTAGAAATTTTAACTCTTTTTGAAATATTGTTCAATGTATGTTTCGGCTACAGACGATGACTCCCAACCTCTCAAGTTCTTTCAGAGAAAGCAGATCGCCACCGTTTTCCACTAGCATTGTGGCCGATGATCGTCGAAACCAATGCCCTGTGTAGAGCTCAGGAGAGTCTAATTTTAAAAATTCTGGTGTCTTCTTTGGAGTATCTCCTATTGTGTGTATACCCGCCCCTTGTTTAGACGCTTTTTCATAGGTTATAGAAACGGAAAATGCACTAGTTTGTAGGTCAGATCGACGTAGGCCAGCATATTTTTTTTGCATTGAATGGAAGACCGTACGCATTGAATTGAAATTGTATGCATGGAATGGAAGACTGTTTTGGGAATAGCAAACTTTTTTGTGCATTTTAGTGTACCAAGCACTCTGTTGCTCCTGGTTTCTATGTCATCAATACTCAATGACACAAGTTTGTCTCGTCGGCATGCCCCAAAAGTACCAAAAATTGCAATAACTTTTTTAAATAGCCACACGTTATCAGAAAATATTTACTCGAAGCAAATGATACGTTCTTCGGATAAAATCTTCGCCTTCTTGGCAATATGACGTTCGGATTTTCTTCTCAAAAATACGTTTAGTTTTCCGAATCTATAAAATAGAAAATCATGTCACTTACTAAATAAACTTTAACTGAAACATAAAAATGAAAAATGTGGAATACTAACCTTGATATGTCAACATTTTCGTTAACTTATAAACATAATTTTAACATTGAGAATTTTGTCCACAACGATGTGGGAGAATATATCTCAGATTTTTCTTTAGCATACGCCAGCATTACTGTTTAATTCACCTCATTTACATTTTTGCATTGACGCCAATAGTTGAAATCTTCGTATTCCTTCTCACACCGTAATTTCGTTATTGTTGGTAACAAATCGATATTAGCACTATTCGCGGTCTCCACAAGATCATCTCGAATATCCATCTCAAATTTTGTGGACAATTTCTTTTAATGGTGTCAAGCGAAGCCACCACGTATTAAACAATCGAATCGAAATGTCTCGCCAAGACCAATATTATAGTTGGTTTTGGACTCACGTCTGAATCTATATAGAAGGGGGCGTTGCGTTCCTACATAAGCAAAGGCAAGAACATTTTTTGTTTATATTAATTTTCTTATATGAATTATACGTTAAGTAATTACGAAATTAAGTATTACGAAAAGTATTGAACGACACACGGCCGATAACACAAACAGACTTGTTGGTTATAAACCTCGGCTATCGCCTTGGTTTACAAACTTCAACCGCGTCTGTTGTTTGGTGTGCATCGGCTTAATGACGTTTAATACTATTGTATTTTAATAACTTTATGGTGGTTCGTAAGGTTGTCAGATTGTGTATCTTTCTACGCCCTCAAACTATGTTTTCAATTCTTGATATAAATCTTATATCATTGGGGTCATTAATAACGGATAGACTTCTTATGTAATCTTTAATCGAGGTAATAATGGTGGTAATCTAAAAACGGATTTTTAAAACTACACTCTTGAAATTTTTTAAAAAAATAACTTTATTCTCTTCAAAATAGTCACCATTTCAACTAATTCAATTTGTCCCTCCGGTGCTCCCAATATTCGAAAAATTTTTTGGAGTCAAATTTAGAAATGACTGACATCTCGTCCCTTGGTTTTTTCCTCGCCTCTTCAGTGTTGACAATTCGGTGTCCTTTCATGCTCCTTTTCATGCATGGAAAGGAACATAAAACGGTCAATCGGATTTCTGTTGAAAATTCTTCGAATGGTGTTTGAAAATCGCCGTCGCATATTCCCTCTACTGTTTGCCCAAGTGTGCGCTGGTGTGTAGGTGGTATTCATATTCCGAGCAACCTCGTTTTATTGGCACAATTTGAAAAAGCTGGAAGCTTGTTTTCTCTCCAAAAGTTGGGTTGCTGCTCCTGCCCTGGCTCAAAGTAAATGCCTGTGCACTTGCCTAAGGAGCAAACCAGTCTTTGAATAGAAGGGGGACAGGTGGGACATTTCTTTCATAATTCTATTTCGCAATCATAATTCGTAATAAATCAAAAAAATTCTGCGGGAGATATACGCATGCATGGTACGCCGCACAATATACACAGCAGCGACCAGGATCATTTCTATTTAAAACTAAGGGATTCTTCCACGGCTTCGTTTGGAGCTTCTTCTCAACCGATCATATTTATTTTTCCTTTAAATGAAAGAATGTGATCCCTAGATGCGTTATCAGTTATGTGTTGATTCACCAGCATTTACGTTAAAAATAATTAAATAATTCTTCAATAGTAGGCTTATAAGTAGTCAGTTGTTTTCTTCCAAAGTATGTTTCAATATCGATAGATGTACGTCCTCCCCGCTTGATGCGTGTTTTTTTACAATGCGTCTAGGTTGTGTTTCAGGAGCAATATTTGCATTTTGGTGGTGACTGTGTTTGCATCGTGGTGTGTTTTGTAGAGAAGTTATGGCATTGGGTTAGTTCGATTTTACTGAAGTAGTGAAGTAATTTCCTTTCCTGTTGGGTCTTAATCTATAAAATATCTGCATTGTTCTGTTGTGTACGTCGTGTGTGAGAGAAATTTCTGCATACCAGATTACTTTGTGTTTAAATGTCAATCTTATTTTTCCATTTAATCTGACATGTTGCTAGAAGGCACTTGTTAATAAGATATGATGGAGTATCAAAAAGTTCAGAAATAGAAGGCAGACTATAATTACCATGACTGATATTGTGTCATTCGGTGCTGATATTACGTTGCCACCTGACCTGAAATCTCACAATATAAGACTTGAGAACTGCGGTCTCCAGTATTTTAGGGTTCCGTGGACCCTCCCCGATGCATATGACGCGTTAGCATCCTTGCCAATTACGTTCTCGATGGATGATTCCGTGACTTTGGCTCGATCTGGTCGCTGGCGCCCTCTGGCGGCGTATTCCTGAAATGGCCCTGACGTAGGGCGCTGCAACGCTTGCCCGCTCGCATGCCTATCTGTTGACGTCACCCTCCCCGCATCAACATGGCTCGGTAGTATACCTGTCCAGATTACCCTAGCAACGCACAGTCCTTGTTCGTTCCAAATTCCTGACCTTGCTTCTCGGCGTTTTGCATAGCAAAGGCGTGAATTGGAAAAAAAATTCATTTTCCCCGCCGATGAACGGCCTTTATTAATAAAATAAACTGCACTGTGGTGTAAAGCCCTGTGCTGTTACTTTATATACACACACACACACACACACACACATATGCATTGGTTTCCATATTTTCAAAACCTTACATCAAGCAAATTAACAGAACGAATGGAATAGACATTTATCTAAATGATAATTCTGAAAAATAGACGTTCATTCGATGTAACTCGCTTAGTAATCTAACCTTGTGACTAGCACTTGGGTGGCTTATTTAACCCACCCATTTTAATTTCTTTGTGAGGGAACGTCTGTCGAAATATCACTGTGCTGGGTAATTCCTTCTTCGAATTTTGAACCAGAATTCTTGATATACGCACCACATGGATCAACTTAAGCAAACATTTGTTTCACTTTCAACGCCACAATAAAAACAAATGCTTCTGTCGTGTATTTTTCTTTTACATGAATAAATAAGCATCTTTTCTTCAGCACTTAACTTGAAACGGGAACTCTTTCAAGCGTTTTCTTATTCTATGAAATCTGCAATGCTGTTATAATAGAGTTAGTATGAATTCTACTGCTTCTCGTACACATGGAATTGCAGAGATATATTTTTTTCACGTTATGCTGTTTTACCGTGCCAAGGCTCGGACTCTCATTATCCTCGCAAATTGTAGTTAAGATTAAACTATATACATGACTTTTAATTACAGATCAATCTTGAATTGATATGATTGTCACGTGAAATTAAAAATAGAACAGAAATATCCTAATTTTTTTTACAACCAATAAGATAATTCATCAAAGTTTTTATTTTACAATCACAACGTTTCACTTGTAATTTTCGCACATCAGGCGTGTACATAAAGTATTAGGCATGTTTTCATCTGAAATTTAAAATAAGCAACGTTTTTGAAGATGTGATATACCAAAATGACGAACCATTTTTATTATGGAAATGTCATTTCAAATGACAAAGAATATAGGGATGTCAATAGACAATCGCAAGGGGGTCGCCATGTGACAAATATAAAACCGGCGTTAAAGATCATTTTCGTTAGGTTGAAATGACAGAGTAGAGCCGGAATAAGCATTGTTTTAGGAGACAAAAGAAAAAGATATAAAATTCCGATGCTTCTAAGTATCTAGAAGAACATTCATTCGCTGGAGCAACGCGGTGATGAGCGTGTGTGTTCCTGATATATTTTACCAGGTCGAGGAAAGACTGTAATTGACAGTTGTATATACTTCCCGCAAGAACTCTAATTTTATACGTGTCTAGGCGTCCACCCAAGACGCAAGTGACGGAAGTCATGGATTATAATAGTATCGCGGGGAGAATTTGGAATCATATCACGGACATTAGGCAAGGACTTTATCCAGAAGCAAGATTCTGCTGCGTCGATGGAGAAGGATCTACGGGGCGCTATCGATCGAACAAGTGAAGAGCGCGCGAAGACCCACGAATGAATACAAAGGCTTATAACTATTGTAATATAGAGAAAACTTGTCATGACCAAATATCATTTCATTGTCGATTATCAATATAATAAATTCTAGTTTAAGTTGAAATAAAGCTGATTATAATTTTTCGTTACGTGCAATCCAGCATTTTAATAAGATTTTCAGATTCCTCGCCACTCCGTATTTTTGGCAGATTGAATAATTGGTTGCTGAGTTAGTAGCAACAATTATGAACTTCGAACCCCCCAATTAACTGAGCTAGCACAACATAATTTTGTAATGAGAGATTTTAAAAATTACGTAGGAATCATTAGGTTTCAAGTGTAACTTTTTCCTGGCGGCCAAATCACATTTATCAGTAATAATTGTTTCAAAATGTCGCTCCAAGAGGGGCTTGTTTTTAAATAGAAAGACGGGGCTTGTTTCAAATTGTCACCAGTCAACGTCGGGCATGTTTGAATGTTGAATACAAATTTTAAAAAAACAATAACAATAATAATACAATAAGATACTATAATAAAAATAAGTTAAAATTCATTTACTGTTTTTGTTATATTAGATAAAAACGTATATAATATTTTAATGTACACACCTGACGATGCTTGAATTTTACACGCGAAACGTCGTAATTGTAGAATTATGAATTATTTGACGACATAATCATTGTCTAAAGTAGAATGTTAGGGTTTTATCGTTATATTCAGGAAAGTCTGCGCGTCTTCGTCAGCTAATGGCGGTTGAAATTGAAAACGATTCGACGTTGTATCGGGTTGCGATTTGGGACACATTGTTGCAGATGATGAGGCGGCAAGTAACGTTTTTACTGTGTCGTATACATACATATGTACGAAGTAATATACGTAGTATAGAAAATGTTATGTAATGCAAGGCAAAGATACCATTTTTTACTAACGATGTGTAAGATCGACGCGCACCAAAATAGTCTCATATTGCTAATCATGAGTGCTTTCGACTCGCTGACCTTTGACTTCTGCCGGGTTCGTGTGGCGTCGTCAGCTTCAGAGACACAACTTAGGTGGGATCACAAGAGGCACGAAACCTGGAACCTTATGTGACCGGACACAGTGCCTAGTGTACCATGCGGGATGCACAAGCACACTCGTGTAATATGCGAGTCAATTCGACTAATGGTCGAATTTAAAAAACAATAATAATAATAATACTAGTACTACAATAATAAGAATAAATCTTCCAGAGAAGATTAGCTCCCACTATTGAACTAGGTATAACATGACCACCAATGGGAATTAAACCATTTAATCCTATACAAATCCCCTTATTAAATACAGTTATTCTTCTTGCATCAGGAATTACAGTAACATGGCCACGGAGCGCGCGCGATCTGTCCTTCCTCTTCCTTGTCATATCTTCTCCCCCTACACACTCACACTAACCTACACTACACTACCACATATTCCGGGAGACCGGCCGGGAGCTTAGAGCTTATCCCGGCTGGGGCGGTTCCCCGCTG
The DNA here is from genome assembly GCA_011170035.1 of Teleogryllus occipitalis. Taxonomy (NCBI): domain Eukaryota; kingdom Metazoa; phylum Arthropoda; class Insecta; order Orthoptera; family Gryllidae; genus Teleogryllus; species Teleogryllus occipitalis. The sequence goes on along the minus strand of BLKR01001191.1, from coordinate 122,873 downwards.
GTAGGAGAGTCCTGGTTAGGGGGAAACCCCACTAGCCGACGGTAGGTCGTCTCCGGATCTCGCCACCCAGCGGGGGAAGATCACCGCCATCTCCCGAGAAAAACATGCACTATACTAACGGATCTAATGACCGAAGCAGTTGACGCGCCTGGAAACACGAAAAAATCAATCAATCGAGTAAAATACTTATAAAGGTGAAATATGTCTGATTTTTCACGATTAACTCTACAACTTTTGCAATTTTCGAAAATTCTATTTATGTGGGCGTCTTTCTATTACTACAAATTTGAAGAAAGAGATTTTCCTTCAAATAAAATTTGTTGTCCATAATCAGTTTTTTTTTATAAAGGTCATGTTCATTTTTTTTGAAAATTTAGTATTTACGTGCAATAGTGCGTGCAATATTTGCAATTTTAAAAAAATAACAGAGCAAAAAATTTAAAGAAAAAATTTGGAGCCGTTTCTTAGAAAATATTCGAAGGAGTAGTGCCAAATAAACCCTATGTGAAGACATAAACGCTATTTTACTCTATTTTTCCTTTTTTGCAAAAATTACAAAAACGTAATTTTTTTTAATTCTTCACGTCGGCAATATTTACATCAGAGGCGATTTCTTCACGTTATATTTAGAGGTTCATGTGCTTTAAATAATGTCATAGAAAGTTTCTCGAAAACTCAACAGTTTTCAGCGAAAATATCAAAATTCCGCATTTTCAGAAACGCTTAAAATTGAAGCCACTTTTCAGAAAACAACGTTTGTTTTCAACTCTCCTAACCCATAGGTCTAATGTCACTGTTAAAAAAAATAATACACCAAAATAATTTGTTTGAAATATCTCTCACGCCGCTAATATGTAGATCCATCAATTTGTAAACATTATTGCATTTGTAAGTGGAAGTGCTCGAAATGACTTGAAATGAAAATTTTCGAAAACTCAATTTATTCCTGTGAAAAAGAGCTTCAAATTTCGCATTTATAGTTATGCTTAGTCGCTATTTTCTTTTGTAATGAAAATTTCTATTTAGGACCAGTTTTTACTATTCTTTTATATTCTTGAAGTAATATTTCGGTTCTACTATTATGAAACCGAACGGTTGAGAAAATGTCGCAAAAAAATACTTTGGGCGACGATAGATGGCAGCTGGCCAGAGAATGGAGCAAGATCTTAAAGCCAGATCACAGGATGGAAATTAGAAAACTTAACTACGAGGTCTGTGCCATTCTGTAGCACTTCTGTTTTCTTGTTAGTATAACATGCATGGAGGAACGTTTGGAAATATGAGCACAGCGCTAATTTTTGAAATGGACAAAAAATTTGGCCGAGCCTTGGTAACGAACAAGATTTATCTATTTATGGTATGCGATACCAAGTCATAGCACTGAGTTTTTCTGTCGAAAATTCGCCGTTTTCCGGCGAACGATTACAATACTTTCTCGTCTTAGAATGTAAGATCGAAGAAGTGAAAGAGAACAAATTAAGAAATTCATAGCAAAAAGCACTAAATTTTCTTACTCTCGGTATTTTTCAATTTCTAATCTAGTTTTAATGAACTTTTTGAAATATCTGAAGAATGCAATCGGTTTTCCTTAGCAGAACGAGACGCCAAAATCTCCTGAGTTGGCAGTTCACATTAGGAGAAAAATTGAGATTCTTTCCGAATACAATAATTGTATTATTGTATATATTTTATAACTTTTAATTAATCATTATAATACTCGTAAAATACACTTTATTTGAAATTTTGGTTTATTGAAATTTTTTAATTTCATTCTTGGGGTTGTGGCATTATGGAAGAACTTCTTAATTTAATATGTAATCCCGATAGAAAATTGTGCGAAGGAGTACATTAGTAACTTTCATTAAAAACGTTCTAGTTTTAGTGTTTATTCTAAATGTTCAATAATGCAATTAGAATACCCAAAGTTATGTTTTGTTTGCAAGGGCAGGAAAAAATATTATTCTCAGAATTTACTCACTGGCTTATTGACTATTTTACAACGTCTTTTGTGACGTCAAGCATTGTTTGACTTTGATTAATAATATAGTGCCATTAGAACGCATTTCAAGTTCCTTTGTATCTCACAGTTAATTCTTTTCAGATTTACATGACGCATAAATAAGGATAAACTTCTCAAACAAATGCTTTACCTGACCGAATATTTAAACGATTTGTCATTTGGATTTCCACAGACTTTCTAGGAAACTACATCAGTTTTACTTAGAACCAACACAAATTTTCTGTTAGGCCAAAGTCATATGTCCTGAAAGGGAGTGTTTGAGCTAGTATTAGATTCGATATTCTCGTGATTGAAATGCTGTATTTCAGAGTATTCAGCATTAAATGTTCATGGATCCTACTCTTCCATTGATTCGTTTGTGCATTTTGATAAGGTGTGCTATCTTTTATCGGAAATATAAAAGGACGAAAATCCAATATCGGAATTTGTTTGATAGTCTATGAATATCCTGGTGTGGAAATTAATCATAGATTTGATTCTTCAGGCCATTTCTTGTCTCTCTAGAGGTGTTTTTGTCTATTTCATAGGCTCTAGTAACGTTTGTTACTAATTTTGTATTTTTTATTTACTCCGTATTTTTTGTTTTATTTCTTCGGAATGTCTGGATCTTCGTTCTTTGGACAATCTGTAGGAACATTGCATGTTCTATACGCAACGGATTAATTGAGATAATGAAATATAATAAAATTTGCCTGGTCAAACTGCAGACCATGAGGTGAATTTATTTTAGTGCAGTATGAAATGAAATTGTGTATTATATTCACATTAATATTAAATTACCAACGTAGCCCAAACATAATTGGACACATTTAACCAAAACTAGGGTGTATGAACAGTACAATGGCAACACGCCAGCTAATAAAGCAAACACAACCGAAACGTCCGGCCGAAGCACTTTCGTTCAACAGCCGTCACGATGCTGCCATGACCACCTAGAAAGGAACATCTAGAAAGAAACAAAAGTAAATTCATTTCGCCATTTGCGATGTTATTAACGTCTCAGTTGTTGAGGTTGGTGAGGGCATGACCGATTCAGGAGTTTTCGTCGTACGATATACAGTTAACATGGAACTAATATGAACTAACAGGAAGAGCGCTGAGTGTCAGAGCTATATAGACCATTCAGCGTAGATCGGCACTGGTCGGCGAATTGAGCGTGCATACGGGTTCGGAGTGGTTTCCAATGCTTGGTTGTCGATCGTCGGTATTTATTTACTCCACAATAATTTTAAATATAAAAAGATTTAAATTATTTCATGTCACTATGACTTCGTGTTCATGTCTCTCTCTTTCTCTTTCTCTCTCTTTCTCTCTCTTTCTCTTTCTCTTTCTCTCTTTCTCTCTCTCTTTCTCTCTCTCTCTTTCTTTCTCTCTTTCTTTCTCTCTTTCTCTCTCTCTCTTTCTCTCTCTCTTTCTCTCTCTCTCTTTCTCTCTCTCTCTTTCTCTCTCTCTCTTTCTCTCTCTCTCTTTCTCTCTCTCTCTTTCTCTCTCTTTCTTTCTCTTTCTCGTTTTGAATTTTCGTTAAATCATCTCACCGGTGCAGATCATTGGAATAAAAGAAGTGACTTTTTTTAAATCCTCAAAGATTTATCCACTTTTTCGTTACCAGAGCCGAGGTAAGAGTTTTTCTGGCAAATATTCCCCGTTTTCCGCCGCACGATTACATAACTTTCTCTTTCTTACGCAGAATTTCTCGGGCGAGAGAGTAAAAACTCTGCCAAGTACATTGCTTACCGACGATGATACGTACCAAAATAGATCTGCAGGAAGCTCATCATTGTACAAATCTTCTGTAAAAGATTTGAACTTTGGGGGCGTGTTTTGGCACTTGTGTGAATACAGTTCAGTTTTTAGAAGTACCTGTATAATATGCGGGTATTGAAAATGTTTTACTAAATGTTTTCTGTGAATAATGCAATGTACAGGTACGAACTCTTAAATGCTGACTCATTTTCTAAGCCCAATAAGCCCTTGTTTCGTGCCAGTGCATAGATGGTGCACCATCGGTAGCAATGCTGACGATATTACCGATCGGCACTGAGTTTTTCTGTAAAACACCGTCCAGGGCTTGTTGTTTAATGTTACAACCACTAGTAGTATCCTTCAATGTAAACAGGTCTAAAGAGTTCTTGTATATCCGCGAAGTCCTTTGACATAAACCACTCCTAGCCACATTTGTGAGGTGCATCTTCGTTATCAATAGACTTGCCCAGAGCCAGACTTACTGCTGAGCAATCGCTTGTTTTTTGTAAAATATTTAATATATCCGCACAAATAACAAACTCACCTCTATTGTGTCTAGTTGCAGGCATTTCGTTGGTTAGTTTCTGCAGTTTGTTATTTTCGTGTTTTAAAACAAATAACTTGTGCCATGTTCGCTTCAAAAAAGGCCTTAAAGAAAGGGGTTTGTTTTTGCAATATTAAAAGCCAAGATTAAGCCAGTTTCAGTCGTCAAATCTGCTTTCTCGGTAAAAGTTGGTATAACCCCCACTCTGACCATGAAGGTTTTTTTGTTATATCCGTTTGTTTTTCCTTAATTGAGATCCCACAGAAAATTCTTTATTAAAACCACTGTAGTTCGTGTCATGATGGTGTTTTATATTACCGGCCTTGAACTGTGACTAAGTTATTTGACTCAAAAGGCACATTGTTTTTGTAGAAAGAAACGGTAAGCTAAATTCTTCCTCCCAGTTTGTATTAAAATCTTGATGCCCCTCGTCTTATTTTCGTTTCTTAGACAGCATCATAATTGTTCAGACACCAGGTCACAACAAATGCACACAAAATATCGACACTCGCTAATATTCCCCGTTGACTTAATGCAGACGAAGCGTTGCGATGTTTTCATGAGATCGCCGCCGGCTGATCAAGCTTCACCTCAAGACACTGAGACGCGAGTGTGTGAGTCATAATTCCGAGCTTTCTGTTAAACAGGACAATCTTCACTTCCAATCATTCAGCACTAAACTACAGCGCTCTGACGGCATTTCGTGGTACTATGGTCGTTGAACTCAATAACGTAAGTTAAGCTACACATCGCTGCTACTTACTGACTATAAAATTAATTTTACTCTCAGCTCGGTGTCAAGAGTCTTGGCGAGACTGTCTGGAGTCGCGTGCGGCTCGCGAGCCTCGTTGTGGCCACCCCTGGTTTTATTACTTGGAGCACTGGACCCAAGCTCACTTCTTGAGGAACGCCCGAATGATAGGGCAAAAGCAAGATCGTTCGTTATTGTGCTTAATTTGGAAGAATCCATTACTCAGTTAGGATTTCAATAGGACATAATAAGGGTATTCAAGGTGTTTCTTTAGCTTGTACTTACTTGCCTTACATTCCATACTTGGTCGAATGCCTACGTTATGTCTAGAATCCTAGGCGAGCAATATTTATTTTCTTCCCGACATTTACTAATGATGCGCATCACTTGTTCAGCTGTAGAATGCTTTCTTCGGAATCCAAACTGATGATCCAGTATCCAGTCTTCTATTTTTGGTTGCAGTTTCATCAGCAGCAGTTTTTCAAAAGCTTCAGCGAGGAGAGGCTGCAAATTAACTGGTCTATAGGATGCGGGTTCTTGGGGAGGTTTGCCGGCTTTGAGGATTATAATAATTTGAGCTTATTTCCAGGATTGTGGGAAATGTATAAATATATCACATAAAACGCACTAGGCCTTTGTTTTTCTGTCCTTGGTACACTGTAACATTTAGTGATCGCCTGCACAGCGATGCGGGAGATGACAGTAGCTACTCGGGAAATTGTTGAATGCAAACGTTGCCAAGATATCAACTTCTCTCTTCACTCGTGGAAGTTCAAATCGTACTTTGCAATTTAGTTGAAATTCTGTTTTGTATATTTCTTTGTTGTGTGCGCTTGGTTCTAGATCTACAAAGAACGTTGACGTTGAACTACGAAGAACGTTTTTTTATGATTTTGTGTTTAGCATTGAAAATTTGACGCACACTGTCTCCTAATGTAGAAATGTCTATCTGAAACATTCATCTAACAACTAATATAGACTATTTCTTGATACTACTCTGAAAGCTTTATTTTGCTTCATCCGATATGTATAAAATTTCACGTCCTTAATTTTGAACTTCGTTACTAGAGTCCTGTAGACGTCTGGATTTTTGGACATAATTTTTACTTCATTGTTGTAATATTTAATTACACAACATTCAGGATTTATTAGATATGAAACACCCCCTCTACCCACACGTGTTTGATGCATTACATTTATTAGACGCTTTATATTCGTGACTCCAGGTACGAACAATGGCGGCGGTTATATGGAGCCTGGCTGGCATTTTCTCTTAAATCACTATCTTCTCTTTCATTTGGGACACAAGTATTTTCAATTTCACTCAACTCGCCGAACATGTTTCTAGACTCAAAGTTTGGTTCTGATTTTAAATGTATGATTTTTAGTATTGTGTTGGGGTGACTTGTTCGTGGTCGCTTTGTGTTTCTGAAAGAAACTTCTTGCCGCCGCCAGTTGCTGCCAATCGCGTGTCGCCGCCGCTAGTTCCAGCCCACGCAGGACACGGCCTTTTTTTTTCGCGATGAAACTGAGGTCATCAGTAAGGCGGTCTCCTACCTTCCCGGTCCCCTACCTTCTCATGTGAGATTTCCATTATGGTCTTTCGCCGACGAGCCAAGCTTTTCAAGCTGCGTAGTGTTGGAATTTGTGGCTCTGGGGCGATATGTCCTGGAAAATAATATATTTCCTACATTCACTATAGCCGAGGTTCAGGATCACTATAACAGAGGGTTTACTATTCACTATAACCGGACTCGGCTCTATAGGGGAACAAGATTTATTCATTTTTTCTTTACTAGAGCTCGCCAACAAGTTTTTCTGACAAAAATTCGCTTTTTTTCTACGCTTGGTAACAATATATTCTCTTCTTAAGAGGAAAAGGTGAGAAAGTATTTTCTCATTTCACTCACGCTCTCCAATTTTTTAAAGAGCTCATATGCTGGTGAAGTAATACCGATAACATTGAAGAAAATCGAAGGCATTAGTGGTCACCTTTCGTTAGAAAGATCCATAAAGACCGCAATAGTAACGATAAAGACGAAGCGTGGGCGTTTAACAATTATTTTTGAAACGAAAGCTGTTGGTATTTGATTACAGGAGTGTAATATTGTTTTATATTTACGCGAGACACTCTAAAATGTATTATTTTTCATGAAAAAGATACGAATGAAATTTGAAATGAAAAACCTGAGACAGTTCTGAAACGAATATAACAGCACTATAAAATCTCTTCCTTACTCGTTGATCTACTGCCTTCCCAGCGCCATTAAATGGAGACCGTGTAGTCTCATCAAAGGAATTACTTCGGGCATTCTCGTGCATCCTTCTGACGTGCCTCCTATCATTAGTATTACAGGATGTCACATTTTCCCGCTCCGTCATTTATAACAATTTCCTTGCGTTCATAAATGCTTCCGTGGAGGCATCTCAGTAAAGTGGCTTCCAAAATATCTCTTTACCTTCTTTCCTCTGTAATGTGAGTTTAATACGTTTTAGTTAAGTTCCCTGTACCCCTTACGTTGGGTTTTGAAATTTATGGCTAATGTTGAAATGTAAAAATATGATTTTTTTTCTAAAATGTAATTGATTTAATTAATTGAAATTTACTTTTCTTAAGCTGTTCAGTAATTCTGCAATCACGATTAGAATTCCTGTGAGCAATTTGTTCACGGCACTAAATATGGAAAATCATGCAATCAGTGCTACCATAAAATCATTTTGAATCGGGTTAAAAATCGAAGATTGCCTCCTGAATATTATTTAATTATAATGGTGTCCACAAACGTTTAACACAATCAAATGAGGTCAGTGAATTATTTATTCAGCCGTTGACATTAGAATGTTTAATGCGATATTTCACATACCTTGTGTAGACGGACTTTTACGAGAACAATTAATTTGTCACAATGAAATAACTATATTTTAAAAAAATATGGATAGGAAATATTAAATTTTTTACAATTTTTACTAGTAAATACTAGTAGAAAAATAAAATTTCAATCAATTAATATAATTTTTCTAATCAAGAAAAAATTCAAAATTTTAAACTGTAGAATTTTGCTCTCTAAGGAGATTATAAGGAGGTATTAGATTTTAAAATAATGATATTTACACTTTCGTTGACTGTTATTATTGTCCTAATTTTGAGTTAAATTATGTTAGAACCAACAAATACAATTCATTATAGAATTTTAAATGGATTGCATCTCACCCGTTTTAGTTACGGGAGCACCCCCCCCCCCCCGATAGATTTCATGGGACGAACTTTTGGGAACTTATGGGATAAAGTGCTCCCCCGAAACTTTTAGTCCATAAGAGTTTTTTAACTACACTCACTCAAAAAAATATTCGGACACCTACGATTTTACCATATTTTCTTTTATTTAGAAGAGAATATTAAACTTGTCGTAATTTTGGTGATAAATAATGAAAGACGTGCATTTCATAGGTTAGAAAAATATGCAAGTTTAATTTTCACATTAAAAATTATTAAACTACAATTAATTTGAAGAAATCTTACTTCTTCGGAACGTCAAAAAAATATTCGGACACATAATATAAACCAATTAATAACACTAAATAAAACAAAAAATAAATACATCAATAACTTGTAGGGAGTCCTTTCATTATCAAAACTTCATTCAACCTCCTTGGCATGCTGTCTACGAGTTTTCTGGTGTACTCTGCAGAAATTTTATGCAATTCTTCGCGCAGTCTCACTTTTAATTGTTCTTTGTTGGCAATGGGCTCCTTTCTCACTTCACTGTCCAACTTTTGCCAAAGATTTTCAATGGTATTGATGTCTGAGGATTGTGGGGGAGGGTGAAGAACTTTAGGACAGTTGTATAAGAGCCACAGTTGAACCAATTGGGACATGTGTTTTGGATCATTGTCCCGATAAAAACTAAAATTGTGACCTATACCTAGCTTCTCAGCACTTTTCTTAAGGCTGTTCTTGAGCACTTGAAGATATTTGTATTTGTCCATTATATCTTCAATGAACACAAGCTCACCCACACCACTCGCCGCCATACAGCCCCACACCATTACGTTCCCACCGCCGTGTTTTACTGTTGGCTGCAGATTTCTCTCTTGCAACTGTGTGTTTGCCTTTCTCCACACCAATGTTCTTCCGTCAGGTCCAAACACATTGAATTTACTTTCGTCCGAAAAAATAACTCTATTCCACCATTCAATGTCCTTGTTTACATGTTCCTCAGCGAACTCCCGCCTCTTCCTCTTGTTTATCTTATTTATGAAAGGCTTTCTTCTGGCCACGCGACCATGAAATTCTGCTTTTCGTAGAATCACTCTAATAGTTTCTGGATGTACTTCCTTCCCCAGTTCTTTTCTCACCTCTGCAGCAATCTTTGGTGCACTTAATTTCGGATTCTTTTTAACTTTCCTGACGACAAAGATCTCTTCTCGACGGGAAAGTTTATGGGGACGTCCACTTTGGCGGTGAGACTCAATCCTATCTTCTTTTTTTAAATCGCTTGATTATATCATACACTGTGCTTTTCTTCATATTTAGAATTTTTGCAATTTCACGGCAGCTCTTGCCTTTTGCATTATGAAATATCACTAACTGACGCAGTTCAGAAGAGCTGTTTTTCCCTTTGCGTGGCATTCTTTCAACGTTCTTCAAGGAGAGACACTAATAGACTGATTTTGGACAGCGCTTCGATTGACCGTTACGACCGTCCTTGAATCAACCGTGGGAAGAGGTTCTACGTCCGTTTTCGCCCAATAGTTTGTTGACAAAAATGATTAATGTACAACTGTCCGAATATTTATTTGGTGTGCAATTTCCGTTATTGGAAGTTCTAATGCAAATTTATCATTGATGTAAAAGCGGAAAAAATGCATTTTGCAGTGTACGAGTATTTAAAGCTTAAAGAATATTAAAATTATTACTGGCATAATATTTTATGGTTTTAACAGCCTCAGAGCGTGTGAAACGTGAGTAAGCTGAATACTGTCCGAATATTTTTTTGAGTGAGTGTATCACAAAAAATGATTCTCAAGTCCGTTGCTTGCGAGTGTTTACACGCGTACAGTAAATAAATGCTGCCTGGACTGACAAGAGTTTATGAATTAACTGTGTGAAATGTACGTACACAAATAGGAGTACACACAATTATAATAATAATAATAATAATAATAATAATAATAATAATAATAGTGATAATGAAAAATTATAATTGAGTCAAGAAGAAAAATAGGTATATTAGGGGAGTTCACGATTTTTTAAAATGTTTATGGATGTGAAATGGTAATTTTCCCTTAATGAGCGCCCTTCATGTTGTGACCACACGACTGTTTGCGTTTGCTCTGTACAGCGGCTTGCGAGGCTTTTCGATGTGATCGTCGCGTTATCCAGGAGCACTGTTTGTTGCTTTTAATTCCTTTTCTTTCGTACGCTCTCAACTTATTTTTACCCGATTCCAGTTGCGTCATTGGTCTCTTAAAAAACTAAGTTACATAATATGCCATATAATTTTGTTTGGTTACTCTGGTGTATAACACTACAAACGCTCGTATTTCGCTGGCAAAGAATAAGAATACATGAAAAGGTATCGCATACTGTGACTTTAGTGCTCGGAGAACATCTGTAATTATCTATAGATTTGTCTAAAGTCTTTCGCTCCAACAAGCAACTGAACTGAGGAGTAAAGACGGAAAATATATGTGAAATACGAGATTCAAAATGCAGATTTAAATCTGAAGCAGTTTTAAAACTTTCTTTCGCTTCAACAAGCCACTGGACAGAGGCTTTGTAGCCCCCATGCGTCGTCCGCGATCGGAAACGCACAAAGCAATTTTGGGAGTATTAGTAGGAATTTATTATCTATGTTTGTTAACAAGACCAATTACAGGTGTAGTTGTGTACTTATAAAAACTTTTGGAGGTATTACCTAGTATTCTATGGTTTTAAATGCTAACATTGATACAGTGCACATGTGTGATGGGGCTGTTGCAAAAATAATTTGCAGGTATTAGTTAGAATTTAGTAGTGATATTTTTGAACAAGAATAATCATAAATATATTAGTGTAGTATTTATTGATTGAATTTAAGGGCGCATCAACAGCTAAGGTCATTTGCGCCCGTGTCAAATGAAAGACCAGTGCACAATATTGCAGTGCCAAGCTAACAAAGGAAAATTAAAATCTTTAAATTGAAAGCAAAGTAAAACTGGAAAGGAACGTATCCTAATAAAAGGGTTTGGTAGAAAAATGCCAGATAGTTTTTTTTAAATCTCGAAGATATTGCCAATTATTGGCTTTTAGTCCATCTCTCAGATACGGCTGCACAAGCCAGTCTCTCGCAAAAAGCCAAAAAACTTGCAGAGAGAAGATTCGTCATTTCTAAGAATCTCCGCTAGGGAGCTAGCAAGGTCATGCCTTCGACGGCTCTTATATTAACACAGTGTAAGAGAACATGCTCCACGGGAAGATCTATTTTGCAGTATTCGCATATAGGGGGTGGGTCCCCGTGGAGGAGGTAACCGTGCGAGAAATGACAGCTTGATTTTTATGAATTTTGGCATTCGCGTTCACGAATAATTTAATTCTGAAGAAATGATGTAACTGACAATTGTGTAATTTCGATTTTGATAAAAATATTTCTACCAAACAACGGAAAATATGACTGCTTCTAGTTATATATCAGTGGACCATGTTAATGAGATTCCTTTCTGCATTCTACAATTTTGTAGTTCAGAAGAGTTGAATAAACTCATCCCTTTTGTTGACAGGGATTATTGATTTTCTCTCAGTCTCAGAATTTCAACTGTCTTTGGCAGGTTTGACTCCTGGTGAAAATGAGATAAGGGATGGCAGCGTTGCCTCTTGATGACAAACATATCTATTTGTTTAGCTTTGAGTGATAATATTGTACTATTCCCTATTATTTTTGGGACATGGCCTACCAAGCCACACGCGAGCGAGTTATCACATTAGTGGAACCTAGGTCCACTAATGCGATGCGCGATGCAACTCGTCTCAGAGGCGGCGTTTTTGGCTTCCTTGTAAGTAGGACTCGTATAGTCATGCATTAACAAATGTAAAATATATATGTAATTATTAAAAATTAAATACAAGTATATAGGATGTCCCACAAACCACGGTCTATCCCCGTAACTTCTAAACGGTTCAGGATATCGAAATGAAGTTTTTCCTGAACAATGCGGAATCTTGGGGCAAGTAACATGCTGTAGAGAAATTCTCTTCAATAATTTTAGTTTTCGAAAAATGTAATCTTCGATTTTTATAAAGGAGGCGTAACTACAGCAATCCATGGTCTTCACACAGACGTCACACTTAGAAACACCAATTTTAACAATCAGAATGAGAGATTTTCCATTGATTGATCTGAATTTAACTTCTACTGAAATTCCAAACATCGATCATCTCAAAGAACGAAATAAAAATTGGGAGCTTAAGGAAGATGATGATAATAAATATCATTTTCAAATTTTACAAGAATATAATCACCGTCTTTTCGTTGGTAAATTTCATTTTTAATTAAGTCTTCCACTTGTCACTTGTCCACTTTGCAACCTAATGGGTACTGCTGTTCTACTGTTAATAAATGAAAATCCAAACGACAGGAGACGGAAGTGTACTGTTATCTTTTTAAAGTTTGTGGTAGGACGTGGCACTATGAAGTGACTAACAAAAATGCATATCTGCAGTCGCGACTGCTAATACTGATTGGAGAGTTTGTGTGGTAAATTTACACTGATACAGCTGTTAAGAGTATTTCAAAATTTGTATTGCTTTGTTCTTTTGATACGTGTTTAAATCGGAAGTTTGTTAACTGTAAGTAATAAGAGAACATGTCTATCGATTATTTGATGAATTAATCGAGATATTACAATTAAAATCTTTAAACATTCATTTCTTGTTATTTTGAAATTGAGCTCGTTTCTTGTTATTTTGAAAATCTTTATTATCGTCCTTCCGCTACAATTTTTTTTTATTTTGTTCTTTTCGATTATCGTTCGTTTTGGAATTTCAGAAGAAAAGTTCAATTCAGATGAACAAATGGGGAATACAATCTCTCATTCTGATTGTGTATATTTGTTTGTTCGTATGTTCTTCGTGTCAAGACCATTAATAGCTGTAGCTACGCCTTCATCCTTCACGGTCACCCCCTCACACACTCCTCTCCAGGAAACAGGCTCGCCACCTGGAAGGCCGCCTTACCCCAACGGCGACTGTTACAAGGGCTGCTCCAGGAAATGCCCGTTTACTTGAAAATAACATGCCAGAAATTCTAAATTTATACTCTAATTACTATCAATATAGTTACATATGATACATCATTTTATTTTTTTCATGATCTATCCATTGTTGGTGAGAAATATATAGTTCCATTTAAAAAATCTCATGATAACTTAATCATTATTATAATTTTGTCTTTTCATACGTCTCGCCTGAATTATAAATTGGAACTGCTGGTGAAGTTCAGTAATTTTTTCCATTACAGTGTATAACCGTCTTCCTTTTTGATAACAGGTCCCATGACCAGCAACCTAACATAAGACTGCTAAGAGTTAAATCAGTTGTGGCGACTGCTAGGAGTTAAACCACGAAAAACGAATAACGTTGGTAGCATCGTAAAGGTTGTGCAGCTACCTTACGGCGCTTGCTTGCACTACTTTCCCAAACATGTTTGGATAGATAGGCAGCTGAAATGAACGAGACTGGATGAACTGCGATGGGTGAATTGTAATTCATATGATGTGTAGCAAATGTGTATAGAATATTACTAACGTAAAAGTGATTCGAGTTAGAATTGCAAATATTCTTTCTAATATGCAACTTGGGCATAGTGGAGTGACGAGTGCCAAAAAGAATGAGGACAAATAGTGTTTTTGCTGACCTATGGCTAATGTATTAACGACTGTCGAATATCAAGTATTATAATGCGAATTATTTCACCGTAACACACTTTATTTTATCGGAACTAGGGAAATATTAGTTGATCTAAGCAGCAATGGGACAGAAATTAGTTAACAATTAATATACACTGAATGTACTACCAACTTATTGTAGTGTATACAGTAAAATTTAAAATATTATGACGTGTAATGGAGTGTAATAATGACGAATTATATATTAATGAATATAATTTGAACACTGGCAAATCATGATTGATTAGCTGCAGTGAAGCTGTTATAGTACAAAATAGTTGCCCCAAAAGTTTGTAGTACGGATTTGGCCCAGTAGATTGCTGTTCTATGCATTTCAACCGATAGCAGCCAATAACGGTTAACTGTTATTTTGTATAACAGTTACGAAACGTTAACGGTTAAGAAATAACAGTTAAGCTGTTAAGGGCACATCCCTAGTGTCAACCTTTCTTCAGATCTTACATACCACCTACAAACCTGGAGAAATTTCGCATATTATTTGAACGAAAATCACTTCAAAACATTTTAATTAGATAGCATAATATTAGAAGATGATTTGTTCATAAAAAAAGATGCATTGAATTATTATTAATAAAAAAGAACAATAAATTAGTATTAAAAAATTGAAATATCAGTAGCAAAAAAAGTCCAACTCCAGGTGAAACAGAACCATTTTAGAAAGTAAAAATGCATCATGGAGAACATACGTCTCCTCTCTGAATTGCCATACGCCACCACGTCTGGTATGAAGGAAGGGGCGTCAAATTAAAAGATATCCTTCCCCAAACTTAGTGGCAGGTCGTCTTAAAAACGGTCAAATGATCACAGCTGGAGTCGCCATTGTAGCCTCTTACCACTCATTATGAAAGTATGTTGAATTCGGCAATCTATGTTCCCAACTTCCTATTGCTTAAAAAATGATTGGAAAACCGCACTTTGAATTTTTCGAACCGAGCAAATGAAGTTTACAATAGGCGTGCTCATATTCGTGGACAACAAACCAGATGTCTCCCCTCTTAAACTTCTTCGAATGCTGAATGGCATCATGGGGTGCCGCCCGCACTACCCTATTGCGGTTATATAGATCGTTCATCTGCTCAGTTTTGGATTACGCTAGTGAAGTGTATGGTTCGGCAGCTCCCTCCACTCTGCGACCCATCAATAGTATGCACCACGCTGGTATCCGTCTATCAACAGGTGCGTACCGCACCAGCCGAATTGAGTGCCGAGGCTAGTGAGTCTTCCTTAAAAAGAAGGCAGGATATTTTATTAGCATCTTACGGTGCTAAAGTATCAGGACTCTTCTAATAATCCTTGTCGCCAAATAATTATCCATCCTGAATACGAAACATCATATATTCTTCGAACATCGCTGCCTCAGCCTCCATGTATTCGATTGCGAAATATTTTGCGGGACCAAAATGTTTACCTTCCCATCTCTTTGAAACCCCCAAGTGAACCCATTACCCCTTGGAAACTCCTCCGACCTCAGACTATCTAATCTTCCCAAACATACGACTAGTCCTCTTGTTTACCAGATACATTTTCAGGAAATGAGGGTAGCCTATCCAGATCATGTATTCCTATACACAGATGGTTCATCGTGCAACGACACAGTAGCATGTAGTTTTTACTGTATCAGAGTGACCAAATCATATCGGCTACATTCTCAGTGCAGTATCTTCACTGCTGAAATGTATACAATTCTTGAAGCCCTGAAATATATCGAGTCAGCGACTTTGCGCTGAGCAGTTCTTTGTTCTGATTCTCTCAGCTCACTACAAGCTATCTCCCGTCCTTCCGCAGACTATCTGACGGAGTCAATTCAAAACCTCATTCATCGCCTTCTGCTTCGCCACTATGATCTGGCACTGAGTTGGGTCCCAGGCCATGTGGGAATCATGGGGAACGAACTGGCTGACGGGCGGCGAAATCGGCGACGGAGAATACTCATGTTGACATTTCTTTTGTACCATCGTCCAATGTTACAGCTTTTTTAAAATGATCCATCTTTAGAGCGTGGCAAACAGAGTGGCACAATACCACCTATACACTAAGTGCAATAAAAGTTTCTATTAATTCCTGGCGTTCCTCATCCCAACCTTCCAGGCGTGAGGAGGTTATTTTAACCCGTTTTCGAATTGGACACTGCCACTTCTCTCACAGTTTTCTCATACGCGGTGAATCTCCTCCTACCTGTGATTCATGCAGGGCAGTTCTTTCTGTGGAACATGTCCTCCTGCATTGTTTGAAATTTGTTGGCAGTCGACGAAGACATGGTCTGGGCAACTCTCTACGAGAGGTGCTCGGAGATGACGAGCCCGCGCTCTCAAAACTTTTTTGTTTCTTGAGAGAATGCGGAGTATATAATTTTATCTGACATATAAGGGCAATAAAGTCTTTGTCTTCCTGCCCTCAGATTTACGTTTTTGAACTTTGTTTTTATCTGCTTGTATCTTTTATGCGTAATTGTAGCTCTCCTTTTTAGGGTATTTATGCGCTTTTAAATTAGCTGGTAAATTACATCAGCAACACTTTTACTAGAACTTCAATTTATTTATTTTAGAAACACTTTGACATGGGCTCCAATGACCTTAGCAGTTAAAGCGCCGCTTAATCAATCAATCCAGGTAAAACATTGGTTATCCATCAAACATTATTTGCATTGAGAATTGCATTGTTATTTTGCACGAATGACATCGATATCAAGATCAATGTTACTAATTTTCAATCTCAAGTCTTTTTACACGTTTATTTAGCATTTAAAAAAATGAATAAATTAAAGGGAAAACGCCCATTTACAAATGTGCGATGTGTTGGATGGAATCGGATATCTGTAAGGCTTTTTGAGGACAATGCATAATATTCTTTTTGAGCATCCAGCTAAAAAGTCGCCACATATTCTCATTTGAAAGCACATTTTAATACAATTACTGATTGAATGACATTCATTATCACAATACTTACAATTACGGATTGAATGACATTTATGTGTATTTCACTGTTTTAATAAGAGAAATTAAAAAATAAATCCTCTATTTTTCTTTCCACATTGTCAGTTGGGAATATCCAAGATCACCGAACGACAGATGATGTTGGTTCTTGAGTTAGTCAGCAATAAGAACAATATTTATTGTGCTCGGAACCATGATTCATACAGAAATGTGGTTGGTCCATCCAGCGGATGAATTGACACGGGAAGTCCACATTTTGATGTTAGTGCTATTCTTCTATACTAAAAAGGTTTTTCGCATGGTGAAAATGTAAGGACGTCAAAATGAAGTAAATACTTGGTTGTTTTGAAATTGAGTTTGATGGTTTAATTTCGAAGAAATTAATTATAAATTATAGCCATCAAATCCATAAACGTTCTGGAAATAACTGTTGAAAAACTCGTTGCTTTAATATAAAAACAATTGATTACAAAAAATTGTGTAATTTGAGTTGTTACCGTACGTATGTGCCGACTAACACAATAAAATTTACATACCTCTCACAAATAAAAATTCCCCCTATCCCACAATAACGATGCGTGGAAGCATAGAACTTAAATAAATCCTGCTCTCCTTGATGATGATGATGATGAACATTGGCACTTTCTCTATACCCTCATCATCATCTCTTCAGGGTTTAGGACAGACTCCTGTTCCGTCTTCAGCATGCCAGCTCAAACTTGGACGGCCGACATCCCTTTTACCATGAGGTCTGTAGTGATATATTTGTTTTAGGATGTGGGCAATATTCATTCTGTGTAGAATGTTGTGACTATCGGGTCCTGTAGTTTTGTACTTTATTAATAGGAGTACTTCTAATTCTTCTGATTACCTCACTTTTTATTTTGTCTAATAAAGTGTAGCCTTTTACTTGTCTCAAAAACCTCATCTCAAACGTCTGAATTCTGGTAAAATCTTTTTCATGGTCCATGTCTCGCATCCATAAAGAAGTATGGGGATAGCCATTGTTTTATAAAATTTAATTTGTGTTTCCTTTCTTGTTTTCTTTCTCAGGTATTTTATTATTGTACCACCCATTGTATTGATGTTTTGGAAGTTTTGGGTTTTTATTGAAATATCTTTATTGAATTCAAAAATTAATATAACATCCTGAATATCTAAAATGTTTAACTTGTTCTATAATTTTATTATTATTATTTTACTTCGTATAGGATGTTTGCGTCTAAACGCCATTATTTTGGTTTTCTGAGTTGAGATTCTCAAGTTACATTGTTCACATATGTTGTTAAATTTAGAGAGAGCCCTCTGTAACTAAATACACTTGTATGTGCAAACGATCATATAATTATCCAAGAAAGTGAGGATCAGAGTGTGTATTACTGATGGCACTGAAAGAAACTCCGAAACCAGTTTTCATTCTCTCAGAACGTCTACTTAAATATTAAATAAACTTGGTGATAGGGTACAACGTTGTCTAACACCTCGATTATATTTAAATTCTTCGGATAATTTCCATTTAAATCCAACACATTTATTGTTCTGTGGTATAGGGATTTGATTTCTTGAATAAAAGAGGCATTCCATTCCATTTAATTGATTATGTTCCATATCGTGTATCGATGCACCATGCCGAATGCTTTCTCATAATGTATGAAAGCGATGTGTATTTCCTGATTAAATTCTAACCTCATCTCTTTAAGCAAGTTCATGGAGAATACATCATCTACATGATCTTCCTTGTTTAAATCCACTTTGTTCTTCTAACTATATTGTCTGGAAGAGTTGTAAATCTGCTGTTAATAATTGTTGTGTAGATCTTGTATGCCAAATTTAGCTTGATAATTCCTCTATAGTTCTCTGGTTTACTTCTATTTCCTTTTTTGAACAGTGATATTGCCTTTGGGTTCGTCCATTCTAAAATAGTCTCCCAACAGGTATTCAGTAAATTAAGAAATCCTTTTTAATGACCTTTTGTCCTTTTTCTTGCAATGGTCGTCAACATTGTGTTTATTCGGCTTGGCTGGTTGAAGAGTGTAAGTAATTCTAAATTTCCCATAACAGGTTACCAGCCTATTGAAAAGTAAGTCTACTGATGGGGCTGCCATCTTAATGCCTCTAAACGTGCATCCTCATTTGTTGACATCAAAGGGGAAAGGTGCCTCTCCCGCCAGTTATGTCGTTCCAGAGGTCTCCTCTTCCGCCATAACAGCCGTTGGGGTCTTCACCGTTACCTTGTGAGGGCCCCTAGCCAGGGCTAGCCCCTAACGAGCCGGGCCAGCTGGATCAAGGTTTTTTAAAAAGAGGTTTTACCCCTCTATCACTCCCCTCTTTATCCTGGCTTGTGACAGGCAGAGCCTGGTTTCCCATACTTTGGACCCAGGTTGGCGGGGTTATGCCAATCTTTACATATATTTACAGTTTGAATTTTACAGTTGCTGACGTCTTCTCGCTACCAGTCTTAAACATAATTACAAGCAATGGAGAATGTAAATTTATAAATAAGACACATTGCAATCTGCTTGTCAAATAAACATCATAGGTATGGTACTCACTGTCAAAACCATTTGTAATGTAATTTTCACACACAAAGAGTAGATTTTCTTCATTTGAAACAATGTGTTTAAAAGTAACATGGGAATGAAAATAGTAATCCCATTGATTTTCACGTAACTGAATAACAAGTAGGGTGTATGAAAGTCAGTGTGATGAATATGCCACATTTTACAAGATACTCTCAAAACACTTCCTTATACTGTAATCTTGGGAAGGAACCAGACCATTCTTTTGCATTAATCTATGAGATAAAATCAGCTGCTCCTTAATACAGTTTTTTTTCAATATTTTTATGAGATGAGACATCGGAAGCCTCATTAATTTTATATGTGTGCATAACATGTCAACCATATGTTTGAGGCTAACTATAGGCTTAGATTATTCCCACACTGGCGTAGTTAACCAAGTTGTGGCCTTTTGGCTTCACCTTCTGGGAACAAAAACTGTTTGAAATTGTTGTAGATGTACTTCCACTAATGTCTTCAGGGGATTCTCATAGTCCTCTTGAAGTGGACGTGTGAGAATTATGTCCATTATTTGCCTCTTAAGCAAATATAATTTCCACACATGCTCATGTGGCACACGGTCACCAAGCAAAGAAAAAAATTAAAGTGAAGTGTTGGACTTCGTCATCCTTATTTCTTTCCTTGCTTCTTCGTTAGCACCAGTGCAGGATGGTTTTTTTGAGAGGCCATTTATTCGTTACCGGAAACTATTTATTCTTGAATTAATGACCCCTAACGACACGCAATTTTCCTTTTGCTGACCTTTGACAAAGTAATGTACAATGAGCCCCAATTAAAATTTAAACCACTGTTCAGAGCCATCATGCAGCCAATCTAAACAAAGGGTGGTGTCTGCATAAAAGTGGTGAACTTCGTTCCAGACAAAATTTTTTGGCTGATTTTGATGGCTAAGACTTACATCTTTAAAGCCACATCTTCAGGATATGAGGCCTTGCGGAGCCTCTTTTCTTTGAAACCATGTTGGGTAATTTCTTGATGAGTTTTGCGGTGTGTACAATAAAAATTGACATTGGAAGACTCCACATAACAAAGAATACTGTTCAACCGATATCAATTCCAAAGCAAAATGAATGTCTTCAGTCATGTCTTTTTTGTGTTAATAGAAATGCCCTGTGACTGCAAAAATAATTTCATCTATAACTTTTTGAAATTCTAGTTTGTCTTCAGAGTGGAAAATTGAGGTCAAGAAAATGTTGTCCAATTGGGAACTCACTTCTGGAGGAAAACAAGGAATTGTATAATATAATACTCCCATTTTAGTTGTATAATATAAAACTCCAATGCCTGCGTGGGAAACTAAAGGATTGTACTTTGATTTTGAATATTGATTCAATTCAACTTTGATTTTGAAATCAACAAAGACAATGGTATTAATAATTTTCCGTTAAAATGACTCAAATTTTTCTCCAGAATTTTCCCTGCATAAAATTTTCTGTAACTCCTTTTCGTCCAGAAGTTTCGTTGTGTAGTTCCTTACTGCTACCAACACTCCAGGAACGGTGAATAATTTTTTAAAAAGAGTTTCCTTTATTACCGTTCCTGCAATACATTTACCATCTATTCTGTCCTTCAATTATATATTCTTCTTCAGGAACAGAATACCTTTATTTCTCGTAGATGGCTTTATTTCGTTGACAAATCATGAAATGGAATTAAGGAATGTTCTAAAATTTCATTACAAACATCAGTTAACGAGTCTGGGATAATCGGAAAAATTGATTGCTTGAAGTGGTGGCCATGAAATCAGTCACGCCAGCAACCATTACCTGGACAAAACTGAGGAAGTTGATTATTCGCATAATAAAGCTCAACACAATATCGTGCATTGATGGAGAATCTTGAGGATCCTTTTTTTGAGGATAAAGATCTCCCGCATATTCCATGAGAGCATTTGGATTTTGATCAGTGGAGCATGGATTTGGGTCAACAGGATTAACTTCCGAAAGTGTTAGAAGCAGAGTGTAGATGTGAGAAGCAGAGTCGCTGAATGCCTCAATAATAAAGATTTCCCGTACAAAGTCCAGGAGGAAAAGACAACAAGCATTTTCGTGGCATCTAAAAGTGCTATTCTTTATCAATACTGTAGCCAATTTTCTGACCGTTAAAGAAATTCCTGCATTCTGGGCAAACAGGCGTGATTGCAGCTACAATAGTCAACCCAAAAAAATGTTTATTCACACACATGCACGTTTGTTCTGTTGACAATAATACTACAGATAATTTTATTAATCATATATGCACTTTGGACTGTGCTTCCAGTCTTCTGCAAGCCACTAATAATCCGAAAACAATTGATGTTTAATATGCTAATTTTGGAAGTACATCACAAAATGCTGATGCATAATTTTTTAACCACCTTCAAATGGATAGGTAGGTATTCCTACACCTGCACGTTTTCCCTACAGCAGTGCTCTTCAAACCTTACTTGCATATACTGAAAACAGTAATCTGAAATCCAACTTTTTCTTCTGTCTCTAAAATACACTACCTGCATTCTTTCCTGAGGATTGACTATTCTCTTTAAATCTCTTTTCAATTTCACTATTCACTCTAATCCTTTGATTTCAACAAATGTCAGGTGTAGCGTCGCGTGGTTCGGCGCCGCTGCGTCGGGCCGCTTCGGGGAAACCCGCTTCTAAGCCGGAGGTGGAATGGGGGGTGTAAAGCGGCGGCGGCGCCACGCCGCCACGCCACGCCGGCTGGAAAATCCCCGAAAAGGACGCGCGCGGACGCGAGTTTAAGTGATGTCGGTTGCAGCCCTGGAAGGGCTGGCCAGCGAGCCGTATGACGCCCGCCGCTTGTAGGGTGGGGGCGAGCCGACGGATACTTAAGGCTGCGCCGACAGGCGCCTCGCGGGATACGCAGAGTGTCGAAAGAAGAGGGGTATCTCCAGTGCTATCTTGGCACGTGATCTTCAGGTCGAAGATAGGTTTGGCGACAGGCCATGTAACTTGTGTAGTTACGGGACTCTATGTCCGACAGATTCGCACCTCGCGTTGCTTTTTGCTGCTTCCGAGCAGTGGTTCTGGGCTAGGTCTAGGGACGGTCGCGGGGTTTCGCGGCTAAGAGAACTGAAAGGTTGCCAAGGGGTTAGACTTTTTATTATAATATTTATACATTAATTGTAAATATATTGTAAATATCAAACAGAACAGTCGTCTGTGTTATTCTTTCTAGTACGTCACACAGGTCTTTATCTCCTGACACTCTCCGCCCAGTAGTGTTACATTTATTAATTTTTGAAATTTAAATTTATTAATTTTATCTACAGTAAAACTTTTGGTATCTAATAGCTGCTGTGATGCATTTGGTATCAAATACTCGCCTTCAGAGAGAGCTGCTGCACATTCTAGTTTCCTATATCAAATAAAATGACAAATTAGTTCGAAAAATAATCTGTGATAACATATAAACATACTACATACAATCCACACACTAATCACACTACACACTACATCAATATACTCATCTAGAAAGGATCTGATTCATTTTAATTGGAATCCAATTACCAAGAGTGATCATTCTTTCTCAAACCTCATTCAAGAATTCCAGGCATTTCCTTAACATTAAATCATTCCTCAAAATCGAAATTGTGTCAGAATATTTAATTTCCGTTTTTAAGAAAATTAATTGTTTTTTCGTTCTCTCGAGAGGCGTATCTTTTTCAAGTGATTGCTTAAGTGTTTGAAGGATAGAAGTTCCAATACATTATATAACAGTTATCAATAACACTAAATGTAGTGTTAAAACGCATCATTTTAGAGTGTTAACCCTATTGTATATTTTTACCGACATGTCCTTTAAGCGAATAATCGATATGGAGCTAGTGTCACGGTCTCTTCGAGACTTTCGCTTTCATCTACTGAGATATGGCGAGTGAGGGGGACTTCTACACCTCTACCGCCATCCAAGTTCTATATTTTAAAAAATCAGCTGACTCCATAGAATGTAATCTGCCATACTCCATATCGGGCTCCATAAAGCATCTCGAGGAGTCGGTCGATCGCCAGTCGCGAGCGGCCCCCGCCTCCGCCTCCGCCTCCGCCCGCGCCCCCGCCTCCGCCTCCGCCCGCGCCCCCGCCCCCGCCCCCGCCCTCTACCTCTGGCTGCGCCGCTTCCCCTGGTGACATCGCACTCCATTTCACCCTCGGCTTCCTCGCTTTTCGCCCATTGGACGTTTTCATCTAATATGACGATGACAAACAATGCATGGGGATTATTTAAATTACTGTGTCTATTTGTGTGCGTGTGTTGTCTAATATATTTTAATCTGTCATATTCCATGTTATAAAGAAATAAACATAAAAATCTCTAATAAAGAGCAATTTTTTGTAAATAAACTATTGAAAAAGAGAACTCATGAAATTTATCTAATGGCTCACTTCTCAGCTTTGGAGGCAATATATTTCTTTGGCATAATTGCCCTTGACATGCGAAACTATTGAAGACGGCGATGCACCATCAGTGTGTCCATTCTGGAGATATCTTGTGGTGTATAAAGTACACCAATTAATTTTGTTGCTATTCAATGAATACTTTCAAAATTTCAGAATTTCTTCAAGATATTTTTGGAAGTTCTAGAAAGTTTGCTTATCATTAGTGGCGGATGGTGCCCCAACAAACTAGGGGTTGCAGTTGCATGGAATGACGGGAATATAACTTCCAAAATTCAGAACACTAATATATACCGTAATTTCATTTACATGATTGCTTACTTTGTATTAAGTTAATATTTAGTCTGTTAATTTGTTTATTTAATTGTAATGAACATATGTAAACTGTGATGAATCTGGAACTAATTTTTAAAAACGACTTGTCATGTAGTTGGCTAGATGATGTTCGCTACAATAGTTGTTGGTTTATGATGTGGTTTCAACAAAGCTGGGCAATAGAATTCTGAAAAATACCCCAAATAGGGTCGAAACGTTTTAAAAGAAATAAATTACTAAAAATATACTAGTCTGTTTTATTAAGGCCAGAAAACCATGGCAATTTAATAAAACCATATTACAGTAAAATTACAGTTAATCACCTCTACATCCAAACATTTCTTACATAATAGTCAGGGATGTTCTCCTTCCGCGGACATGGTGCTTGCTTTTATTTCCAGTGGCCACACGAGTGTCTGTATTAGTTGTGCATTGAGAAAATTGTAGGAAATAGTATTCGCACAATTCAAAAATTAACTAGTTTTCGAAACTAGGATGAACGCACTCCGCATGCACTTATGCAGTGTGTTGATCGCCCTGCGCAACAATCACTATTGTGTGGACTCGTTTGACATTACTCGTTTCATGATTTTAGTTGTTATTTCTGCTACTAGTGGTGATAACGAAATAAAATTATTGTACTTGGAAAACTTCGCTACCCTGGTATATATAAGTGTTGTATCCTAAAGTAAAATTCTTATTAGCTTATTTAAAACTACACTTTTATAGGGGGATACAATAATTACTTCAAAATGTGAAGTACTTTTTGGTTTAATTTAAATATTAATACACCATGTTTTAAGGCTAATTTCTCGTTTTATTTGAATAGGAAATTCATACGCCTTTTCTTTTGATGGGCGAATTTTTCAATCACTCTGATTAAAATCATCTCCTATTATGAGTTTCCTCTAGCATGGCCAATGCAGACAATCTCTCTTTTGACATGCTGTTTCTTACAAAGTCTTTATACGTTTGAGGGTCGAAAAACATCTCTCAGCTTCAGAGGTCATTGTAATTCTAGTTAGGATATCTAATAATGTGATGACTTCACTGAATGTTTCTTCCGACTTGAACTCTTTGAGAAACCGATACAAACTAAGACTACCTCATAATCTCAATTTCTCGGCACCGTAAATTGCTTCAAGCTCCACACATTTTTTGAAGCTCAAAAACTTCAAAAATTGTTTGTGATACATGTTTCTTCTAGAAATTTAGAATCAACTGGAAATTTTTCGGACATGAACAAAGAAGAAGCAGCCAAATGACCAGTGAACTAAATCTTACTTTCACTCGAAAAATAATTACATCACATATTTCCTTTACATCGGATACTTGCTTTGCTTCTCTCGCCCACTCATTGTCTTCCGTCTTTCTTTTCTTTGCAGATGAAGATTGTGATAGATGTTGGTGTTTAAAGAAATTTTATTCCTAAGTTTTGCCACATTTTGTTCAAAGCTCAGAAGACTGTGCGACGACAGTGGGCTCAATTTCTACTTTCTGAAGTTGCCCAAATAATATATCAATAAGGGACATAAAAATTGACTTTTTCGGAAAGTTATGTCATCTGACTGTAAAATTGTTTATGCATTGAATCAGGGCTTTCCTACGGTCAAAAATCGTTGTGACACTTCTCGACATAAAATTTCACCTGATGGGAACAGATTTAGACAACTGCTTCCTAACTATTTCATCTAATATTGATGTCCTCTGTGGGCTGTTTGAAAAAAATGTGCACACGGAGGCCCACAAGGGTCTGGTGACGCAACGGCGTGGGGCGGGAAGGGGGATGAGGTGTTTTTCGAAATTTCACTTTAAGCCGCTCCTATTCATCCGATTTGCATGATTGACACGGCGTTGCATTCAGGAAGCATGTCGTCATCGCGCTATAAGCCTATTTTTTTTAATTTCTTCCCGGAACTATGAGAAAAATGTTTAAATTTTTTTGGAAAGGTTTTGAAAACACGGCTTTGTAGCGTAAATTCTATTTCAATAAGGAGTCCACTGCCGTTTACAGATCGAATATCGATCAATTTGTTCAGACATTATCGATCAAGTAAATTTTGCTTATTTTGGTGCTGCCACGTAGTGGCGACAAATTGAACTAGTATCGGTACATTTAGCCTTATGTGACAAGGGAACTTGCGAATCGACTGCAAAAGGGTTGGATTCCAAATATATTGCCGCATTGGTTCTGGTAAGTTGGTGTGAGAAACGGGTGACGACACAGTAGAGAGATTGATTCATACGGAGATTCATGTAATAACAAATCATAATTCTTTAAAAACATTCTTCTGTACGAATCTTTCAGTATTTATAATTTTCGTACTATCTTTTGTCGCAGAATGTTCTCAAATAAAGAAATGTTGGACATACTAGTGTACGGAGAATGTCAAAGGAATAGCTCAAGAGCTGTCGTGAGGTATCGCGAGATAGAACCAGATCGTCGTTCTCCGTGTCGCCAGACTTTTCGTAATGTGTACTCCAGGCTTTTGGCGTCAGAAACTTTCAAATATAAGAACAGAAAAAGAACAGCCACGAACGAAGAAAATGAAATCACAGTACTGACAATGATATCACTTTATCCACGCGCAGGTTCACGTCGTATTGACAGAGATGTAGGTTTAAGCCAATCCAGTGTGATTCGCATTCTACACCGCTAGAAATTCCACCCATTACATGTTTGCCTTCATCAAGATCTGAAAGGTCAAGATTTTGAAAGGCGCGTAGAATTTTGTAGATTTGCTCTGCGTCAGATAAGGGGTGACAGCACTTTTTGGGATTGGGTATTATTTACCGATGAAGCAACATTCATTAGCCATGGTAGCGTCAATTTACGCAACTTGCACTATTGGGCTGTGGAGAATCCGCACTGGCTCCAGCGTGTAGAGTACCAGCGCCAATGGAGAGTGAACGTATGGTGTAGAATAGTGGGAAATGATATAATAGGACCATAATTTTTTCTGGAAAATACTCGAAATGGAGCACAGTATGCAGAATTTCTGTCTAAGATTCTAACTTGGAGAAACATGTGAATACGTGGTTTCAGCATGACTGTTCCCCTGCACACTACTCAAACGTGGCGACTAACGTTTTGAACGTAAAGTTCTCGGACGTGGTGGTACTGTGCGTTGGCACGCGCGTTCCCTAGACTTGACATTACTAGATTTTTCCTTGCTGTTTTTTTAAAAAACACGTCTACCAAGAGGCTCCATCAACATTCTGAAGTTAAAAAAGAAACATTGCTCGCAGTTGAGAAATCTTCACAGACAAACACATCTGGAGGCGCTTTTGAAAAGGTGGTCATTTTGAACACATGCTAAAGTAATTTTAATAGTAATGTAGTAATGTATCTTTATTTAGTATTTTTGGATTATATTTTTATTTTAGTCATTATCATTATCTTCCTGCATTTGTTTGTTTTCACAAGTTATTATTATATTATCATTAACCATAAAACTATTTGAAAATACGCAATAGTCTTAATTATTTATTCTTACTGTGTTTAGTTTCCAAGATCCCATTAATATCCTGTGGTATGATATCCTGTTAAACTAAATTAAAATAACAATCTTATTTCAATACATACTACTTATGACATCCATATTTTCAATCCTTAGTTTATTACTTAATAATATCCAAATATTAAGTAAATCCTTGTCTTTGGATATTATTATTTACTTAATATTTGGATATAATCAAATATTAAGGATACTTAATATTTGAAAATGGTGAAGAATGGAAGCAGAGTTCAGGAAAACAATTGCAACAGTTTTGTGAATATTTGGAATATGTTTTGTATCTTGAAATACTAAGATCCCTTCCTTTCCCCGAGCGCGCGCCTGCGGGTGGAGCGCTCCGTGACCTTCTGCGGCAGTCTGTTATCTTCAAAATATCCGTTAAGAATTGGTCGCAAAAGAATCAAAATTTCTCAAAAAAATCCTAATCTAACAAATGACAATATGTATATCATTGGATTCGTCTTTGTACGCTCATCATAATAGTCTAAAAATATGTATAGTTCCATTTAAAAAAACCTTCAACCGTTCAAAAGTTACAGGAGGTGCTAAAGTTACGCGACTCACCCTGTATATTGTAAAATCATTTTTGAATTTTCCGATTAAAAACAGTAAAAAGAGAATTTATTCGAAGAGTATTGCGTGCGAAGGCGGATTTCTTCCACAACGGCCAACTTTAACAACGTTCATTTCAAGAGTGCATTTTGTTTGGTGTAATCAACAAACCTTACATCCAATGAAAATAATTTCGCCAAATAGGAGGCCTAACTTGTGTACTTTCAATAATAAGCGACATCTACGTTGCAGCGAGTCAGACGAAGATAGAATATGGGTCTGCGTCGCTGCGCCGCGCCAGAGCGCTGCTATGCTGGTTGTGCCACCAAAAGGAGGTATGTTCCCATTGTTAATTTGAAGGGCCAAAGAGAAAATCAGTAAAGCAGGCCAAGGGCTTGTTGCACTACTTGGTAAGACACCGGATTTCGGAGAATGCACCAGTTGAACACTCTTTGGTTTCGAAATGATTTCATATACATCGATATTGCTGCAATATGTTGAGAATTCTTGTCATTAAAAGGAAAATGTATATTCCTAAGATATAAGATTTTTTGTTGATTATCTGGGGTTGTGCAACCGTGCAACCTAAGCACGAGCCACCACTGCTTGACATGGGCGTTGTTTTTCACATTGCAATTCCTTGTTTTGGGTACTTGCCCCATATTTTTTCAAAATTAGTTTAGGAAATTATTCTTCACTACTTTCAGAGGACTCATTCTGATCACAATCACTATTGTGTGGTGTTGCTCGTACTTCGTCCAAATGTTTACTATAGTGACCGGATACGAAAATGTTTCTGATATTTATACGATGACTTGTCTGAAAATATGTTTTTTCCTATAGAGAAATCCTGAACTCGGAAAATATCTGCTTTATTCTGTTTTCCACAATATCTACTATGTACAATTCCGAAACGTTACGTGATTTTTAGACAAGTTCCAAAGGATATTCTATCCAAAAGCAAGTTATGTGTCTAGAAATGCTAGGGGCTTAGAGCTTGGTTGACTGGGCTGGTGCCTCGTTGGTGGGAGATACCTGGTTCGGGAGAACCCAGCCAGTCGACGTGTATGTCCACGCTGGATTTCACCATCCATCAGGAGATCAGCGCAATCTCCCGAGGAAAACGTGCACTGCAATTTCGGAACTAATGGCCTTAACTGTTAACGTTCCCGGAAACAAAAAATGATTCAATGAGATATCCGCATCAGTCGCTCGGCGTCGCGTTAGTTTAGATCGATAGCACAATTTCAATTTTGGAGATATTCGACGGAACGGTTTTGGCGCTAATGTTGAACATAAACAGAAGGAAGTCGTCCGTCAATTGATTTTTCGGTATCACGGACCCACAAAACATGATATTTGATTTGATTTATTTTTCGGTATCCCGGTCCCAGAAAAAAAGTAATTTGAATTGATTTATTTAGTCTAAGAACAGTGAAACTGTTTCCGATGATGGGGGAGTAAAATTTCGTGCGCAAAATTTCTTGAACTCTATAATCTTTTCCCAACATTTTAATCATAAATATTTCAATGATGAAAATTTTCAGCGAAATCTAAGTTGGCAACTTTTGAAAACTAGACTTTCTGGGACTTTTTGGATAGAAGCTTATTTGCATCGATAAATGAACTTCTGATTTTAATTTTGGTATTGGAAACAAATAGTAACATATCTTCGGCTCGACTCCTCCCATTACTAGCAAAACGTGAACTCGATAAAACCTGCTAGATTTATGTCCAGAAGCAAAACAAGGGGCCATCTCAGCATTTTCTCACCGGAACAGGGAAACCGGACAAAAACCTGATCGACATTGGATGACTACACAAGGTAGAAGAAGCAGTTTCCGACATATAGGAACAAGATCTTCCGGCTATTAAGTTTTTCTAACGAACGATCGCCGGTTAGAGGAGTTCTCTTCTTGTGAAGTAAGACGAGAAAGTAAAATTAGCTTATTGACTTCCAGAGGGCAGAGCACAGAATTGGCTGCAGGGTACTTGGAATTGACAATTTTGACTTACAGGAAATTTAGCAAAGGGAAACTTAAGATTTCTACGGCGTCGTAGTCAATACGCCACACGGCTGCTTAAGGGTTAAAGTTTATTTTTAAAAGTGAAAATTTTCTGTGAGTTCTATTACATTTCCGGAGGTTTAGCTCTTCCGTGGATAACCGCTCTGTAGCACCTGTGATCAGAATTAGTAGAATCTTTAATCTATGCAAGATATAATAAATCTAATTTAAATGACTGTGCATTATAATTATTGTGAAGATACATAATATAAAATAGTTATTTGAATGGTAAGACTTTCAAAAGAGGTGCCAAGATTTGACTATACTTTGTTAAAGCAAGGATTTAGAAAGGCCAAAATGTTTCCTGGGATTCAACTACATTTATGCGATACAACGAAGGACAGCACAAGCTAATTTGCACTTTTCATACTTTACTTCAGGTTTTCCGTGCGGAGCTTAGGAACGTAGTTGCAGTTGAGCAGTTGTGAAATTAAAATTACAAAGGCGATGATCGAATTAACACAACTAGCAGGTTCAGATAGTTACATACTAACTTCAACAAAAATATTAATGATAGTAAGGATCCAAGAAAGTGTAAGTTCCTAGAAGAATCTATTATTTCAAAAGACGGCGGCGTCGATGAAGACGAAGCTCCAGGTGGTCGTGGATTCTGTATTAGATCCACATTTCCCAACGTCCACATTCAGTTGATCTTCAGCACATTGCTACGGTGATTTGACCGAAGTGGACACAACTGAATTAACTGACGCAATCGGATCGGCACAATTGACCTACGTAACCAGGTTGACAGAGCTCCAGCACTCCAGTACTTGATGGGGGCGGTTTTATTGATGTTGGTTAATAACAATGTGTATTGCCAACTGTCTGACCAATTTGAGCTACGATAATGAACTACGCTGTGTATCCTGCGTTACTCCTCAAACTCCATCTATTTCGTATCAGCTAAGGACGAGATATTTATTTGCTATTGTTTGGGAATAAAATGACAGAAATTTAGGTCATTATATGTATTAGTTAATCGCAGTAATCGTTGATATTAAGTGATCCTGATAATTTCCTTAGATATTTTGCATTTTTCTTTCTTTAACCACCAATTTTTTTGTATGTTGTAAATTATACATTTATAATATATAATACATAATTACAATATAATACATAATTAAACATTTATAATAAAATTTGGTAAATATCCCAATATCGTACGTGTCCTAGTTTTATTTTTAATGTTATGCTGAACACTTAGTAGTAAAAAATCTCTTTTCTTTTCTCATCAATTAAATGAAAAATCAATTTTACTTTTACGGACTCTCAACAAACTTAGTTATTGAAAAGTTTTTGGAAAAACTGAAGAGATTAATGTCTTTATATCTACAAAAAGTGTCCATTAATACAATGCAAGTCCTACTGTAAGTTCATAAAAGGACAAAATGAGTGAACAATGTATTTTTGAAAGCTTGTGAAATAAAAATATTAAGTACTTTATATATACATTTTTATGCAACCAAAATTAAGCCAATACGCCACGCGTGACTCAGAGCGAAGTCGCTTGCATTTCACCAAAGAGGTCCGAGTTGCATTCCCCAACAATCTCAGGTAAAACTTGTTCCGACAGAATGAGTTAGTCAGCTTCGCAGGGGCTAGTTTAACCCTTTCGAAGCGTCCTAAACCCTACCACTTTCCTAATTCCTTCCCAATTCTGGCCGTTGGAGCACGTACGAGCAGCGCGTACGCGGAGATGCCACCGAGTGATCCTCTAATAACACGACCTGTGTCCGTGTAAGAGTACGCGAGTTCCGCTTCCGTTATTTCCAAAAGTTACAAATAACAATATTGGTGGCTAATGACCTTGAAGTTAAAGGGACCTTAAATAAAATGCATAAAAATAAACCAATATGTAGAACAGGAAGTATCTACTTACGATTTAGGATTAAACAAATAAAATACAGTCGCTCAAACTATGTGAATACAATCTTTTGTTCATTGACCACTCAGTCATTGGCTGGGTCTTTAGATATTTCATGTAAATACTCCTTTTAATTTACCGTTGATGTTGTCTTCATTTTGTTTCGAGTTTATTGGTGTAGGTATTTTTAATAATACAATGTATACGACTGACACTGTGTGGTTTACAGTAAGGTTGGAAACATGGGTTTTCAGTACTCTATATATTCTGTTTTTAGTACTCTATTAATAGACCTTAAAAACGATTGTACATATTTGCATGCCACAAGAACAACAATCTAGAAATTCTTAACTTTTGGTTATTCTGTTTAGGAACTTTGTTTCCCAAAGATTCTGTAGATAAAACATTGCTTTTAAATGATTTATTCCACCAACCATTAAACTCAAGCGAAAAGTTTTCTTCGTGTAATACGCTGCTAAATGTACGACTTTTACTCTATTCTGCCGCCTTCTAGCATAATTAGGGGAGATAATTACCTCTTGTGTTGTAGTATTGCACAGCTTTGTGTAAGGGGAGAGGATAGAACAAGGAAGTGGAGAGAAAGATAGCACACGGTCCTCTGCCTGTTTTTTTAAGGTACTGCTTCGACATTCACCTGGTATTGATTCTGAGACACCAATTGAAACGGAAAACTACCAATCAGAGAAGCCGGTCGCTTAAATTCTCTTCCAGACAGTGGTTGAATTCGACCTAACTGTCTTGCTAGTGCCGAAAACCCTCCATCGTTAGGACCCGACCACTTGTGGGTAAAGCACTGTCTTTCAGGTTTTCTTTTTGTTTATAATAGTCGCATCAACCCAAGGTTCTTAGCGACTTTTCTGTATAGTACATATATATAATGTAAAATCAAATATAAATATGTGTGTTATTTTAATACTACAAAAACTAATAATTTTAATACTACAAAAACTTGACACCCAATCATGGCTGGTATAATATGCACAGGAAGTTAATTATATTTTATTAAATGTATTAATGTTCAGGCAATACCTTGTATATTTCAAGTCATATCAAAAGGAAAATATGACTGCTTAGAATTGTTGTATTGCGATAGGCCCTTTCTTCCCGGAACTTAGGACAAATGTTCAAAATATGATAACGTTAATTCAACCTCACAAATGTTATAGAGGGGCGCGAGTAGTTTGCGGAACAGGTGTGCGTGTGTTATATTAGTATGCCCGGAGCAAAGTGTTGATAACACTACTTGTTCTCGCCTAATCATTTGTTTATCTAGATACACTGAGAAGAAATTTGATAGCGTTTTATAGAGGTGGTTGGTTTTGTATTTGGTCTATTCTTGATTCCATTTAGTCAACATTCTTTTGTTCATAATTTTGAGGATATCAGTTGCGGTGTTATTAGGTGTTGAACTGTTTTTTATTGTTTGAGGTTTACCAAGGAAGAAGCCGCAGTGCTAAACTCTTGAGTAGCGTTGTTTTTCAAAGATGTGGGGATCTAGACAAATGAGATATATTTTCCGTTTCGTGATATCTCATGGTAGAGTTCAGTGATTGTAAGATTTCGCATTTGCGTTTACTATAGTTTAACTGGAGTACGGTAGTTGCTTCTTTCTCAGTCATAACTAGCTCATCGTGTTTAATTTCTTGTACCAATTTGAGCCTGCATATTTCCATATAAACCTGTAGTTGTTAGGCTTACGTGGGGGTTTGAATATATACAATGTGCTGCAGTCAGCGGTATACACATTGACTTCTGGACCGTTTTCTTGAGAATACGCTTGATGCCGATAAGTGTGTGACATTTCTCAGCAAATAATCGGGAACAGATGTCCTGCATTCTTCTGAGGATGAACTTTTCTCAAGTTTCAGTAAAGACAGGTCAAGTTTGAATTCTTGTTATCGCCAAGGTTCAATTTTGCATGGGCGGTGTTCTTCAATCTGAGAGAAATTAATATTAAGTATTTTTAGAGGTTCCTTAGTTTTTATATAATTTTTAGTACAGCGGACCTTAGGTAGGACGTTTGAAAAAAGTGAAAGATGCGGCAATGTATGGTGCCTATTCCTCGAAAATATGATACATTCTGACTTTTTGGCAGGGATAAATTCTGACTTCAGGGAAAATTCGGAAAGTTTGTCGAGGGCTTTTTGCATGTAGGGGGTTTGCAGGGTGTTCAGTGGATTATTGCCTTTACATAGAACAATGATGGTGTCCGCGTATTTCCTTATTGTAAGGCAATTTCCTTATCCATGTCATTGATTTGCGATTAGGAAAAGTGTTCCACTCAAAAGTGACCCTTCTGGAAGACCATTTTCGAGCACCCTAGATTAAGTTCAAATGCAATTTTACAGTTGTAGACAGCTTCAAGTCACAATTAATAACCAAATATCTCAAACATATTCCCATGGACACCGATGTTGTGAAGAATTGAAAGTACTCTATAGGTTCAGACAGTATCATAAGCCTTTTGGATGTCTAAGCTGACAGTAAGTACATGTTGTTGATTGATGAATGCTTCTTGGATGAATGTGCCAGTATTCAGTAGGTGAGATTGTATGGCATGTCTTGACGGCAACCAAACTGGTTGTTGGTTAAACTTCGTTGGGAATCCAGAAACCAACATAGTCTATTGTTAATAATCCACTTAAGAATTTTGCATATGTTAGATTTTAGACGTATTGGACGTTAGTTATCAGTTATAACCGGGTCTTTACCGGGCTTAGTAACAGGAATGAGAGTAGCCAGTCTCCAGCTGCTAGGGAAGGTCTTTTCTATCCATATAGAATTGTAGATGTATAATAGAATAGATTTTCTTTTAGGGGTTAGCTTTTTGAGGAGAATATTTGGAATATTCTCGGCGCCAGGGGAACAATTGTTGGAGGATACAATAGCTTCAAGTTCATGTGGTGAGATATCCAAGTTGAGTTGTATTTATTTGCTAAAATTTCCATTTAGGGGTTTAGTTTGATTTCTTGTTCGTTTTTGTATAAAAGAAATTCGTGCCTGTAGTTTTTGGAACCGGAGTTATTGGAGAATGTCTTGGCAAATTGGTTGACAATGTCAGATGGGGCAGTAAGTATTTTATCATTTCTTTTAATAAAGTGGTTACAAGATGATTTTTTTTAAAATTTCCTTGATTAACTTTGATTGTTCTCTATGTATCATTGATGTTAGTTACCGTTTAATGATAAGTATTTAGACCAAGAATAGGCTTTGCTTTCTTTGATTCATCTGGTGATAGCTGTGGTCCTTTTGTATTCAAGTATGTTCTCAGTTAATTTATGTTTGTTATAACGGTTAAATGCATGTTTTGAATTCCTTACTGCTTCGTTACAGTCGCTGTTTCTATGGTGTGTTTGCCCGTATAATTTGAAAAATAATATAGGAATAGCTACGTTTGCTGCAGTAATAAGCAAATTACAGAAGGATTGGATGATAGCATCAGTGTTGTTAAATTCAAAGGGTATAGGAGATGTAGAGATGAAGTTCTGATATTCTTCCCAATTGGCTCTATTGAAGCTCTGTGTTGCTGAGGGAGGAGATGCAATATTTATGTTGTTAATACAAATAAAAATGGGCAAATGATCGCTATCATATTGGTATTCTGAAACGTTCCAAGAACATAAGTTTGCTAGGGATGCTGTGAAATAGATATATGGCGCTAATATTATTGTTGCTGATATTGGCATGTGTAGTCTCCAGTATTTAATACAATGCAATCGTGGTTTTCAAAGATGTCTTCAAGCACCAGGCCTCTATAACTCTGTAATCTCATAAAACTGATAACAGTGTTGTGGCTGTTGAAATCGCATAGAACGAGGAAGGGTTTTCCAGTTGATTATGTCGATTAATTCTTGTGCGGTAAAATTGTAGCTGACTGAAGTTAGTGAGTAATTTATACTTGCCAATTATTTTATGTATCTTGATAGCATGTGCTTCAATATTAAATTGCAAGTTCAATTCTTCATATGGGATGTGGTCTTTAATATAGATTGCAACTCCTCCACTGGCATGATTAGTAGTAGTTTCCGAAGAAGCATTTGTAACCTTTGATATTGCCATGATGAGAATCTTTAAAATTAATTTCTTGAATGCAAATGGCTGGGTGCAAATGGTCTGGGTGCGGTCGCACAAATGCTCTATACTTCCTAGTCTTAGCATACAAACCGTTGACATTCCATTGAAAAATATATTTATTAGTTGAAGCTGATGTCTGCACTGGAGTCTGAGTCAGTACACAATTCATCAGAGGGTGGTAGAAGACTTCATTTTTTTACAAAGTCTGGTAAATCTGCGTTTTATCGTTGCACTTGGAAGACGTTGGTACAGATTAGACGTCATTTGAATAAGAACTGATACATCAGGTGAGCCATCTTTGGCTATGAGGATGGGTTCAGCAGCATTAAAAGAATTTTCCAGGAAAGATTTAAATTGACGGTAGGTAAGAGGATATTTGCTTTGATTGTCTTCAATTTATTTTAGATGATGTATTAGCTCCTGTACAGTTCCGTTCCTCACCCCACCCTTCCAGGCGTGAGGAAGTTATTTTAACCCGTCTTCGTATCGGACACTGCCACTTCTCTCACAGTTTCCTAATTCGAGGTGAATCTCCTCCTACCTGTGATTCGTTCAGGGCGTTTTTTTCTGTAGAACACGCCCTCCTGCATTGCTTGAAATTTGTTGACAGTCGACGAAGACATGGTCTGGGAAACACACTACGAGAGATGCTCGGAGACGATTCCGCGCTCTCAAAACTTTGTGTTTTTAGAGAATGCGGAGTGTGTCATTTTATCTGACATCTAAGGGCAATAATGTTTCTATGTTTTCCTGGCTCGAGACTTGCGTTTTTGAACTTTGTTTATATCTATTTGTATCTTTTATGCGTAATTAAAGTTTTCATTTTTAGGATATGTATGTGCTTTTAAATTAGCTAGTTAGTTGCATCAGCAACACTTTTACTAGAACTTTAATTTATTTATTTTAGAAATACTTTGACATGGGCGATGACCTTAGTAGTTGAAGCGCCCTGTGAACTCAACTAAAAGTAGAACTGTATAGGATTGATTATTTCAGATTTCCCTGGCTCATTTAGTTGTTCTTATTTCTTCTTTTTCCTTTTAGGTTGTTTCAGAGTTTCATCTGTATTTGCTTTTCTGGTGGTACTTGAATATTCAGGAACATGAGGGGTTTCAGATAAGGGGCCTCTTATGTTTATTCTAGACACAAAATTATCATTATCAGGTTCCTGTCGATTAATAGAATGTGCAGATTGATTATCAGTTGTAGGGGAGTTAGCTTGGGGGATTTCTTAATGGAGATTAGGGGTAGTCATTAATTGGGGGCACAGTGATTAAAGAATTGTGTACATTACTAGTAGGTGTCTTCTCAGCAAATAAAAATCAATCTGCATTTTTTTGGTGTGATTTTGGTGAGAGGACAATGGTTAGCAATGTGGCCTTCCGTTGCTGGTTTAAAAGTATGGAAACATCAAGACTAAAAAGGCACATTTTTCTTCTCCCATTACATAATTCTCTCTTTTGATGGCTGCAGCCCGTTGCATAATGATACTCATTATGATAAACTTTTTTGACCAATCTCGGAAGTTTAGAAACCCAAATATTGATACTTATTAATAATCGAAAATCGTTCTAGTAAATGTTTCGTCCGATTGTGTAAATTAAAAATGCATTTTATATTATATTATGCTGGCCAGTTTGAATTTCTCTTATTAGTATTTTGTTCAGTAGAATATTATTGAAATTAAATTTGATTGCAAGTTCTTTTTGTTCCTATTTCACTAGCATAGTGGTAAACCTACGCGATTTGCTACGGACAGGGTAGGGTAGGGAGCTTTCTGCTAGGTGGCCTTGACTGAATTCTACATGTCAACTGCCACGGTGCGATTCAATGTGTAACTTAAAAAGGTTAACTTATGTTACGATAGACCGAGGAACGAGCGAGTATCGAAAACTTAATATTAATAATATCGTAACATCCGTGCTCTATCGTAATATATAAATCTATAAATACACTAGTGTATTAATACCCAAAATTACATCATTGTTTCATAATGTACTATTACACTATAACCCCAAGCTTATCGCGCTCGCGACCGCACTTACCGCGGCCGTCGGAGTTGACACTTGCTACGCACAAATTTCCACCTGCAGCGCCTAGCAGAGCACAGTGTCTTCAGTTGCAGAAGAATTTTTGTATTTGTAGGAAATGATTTCTTAATGATCTCGGGGGTTATTTTATCTAACGTTTTCGACAAAAACCTACAAACAGATGAGAAGGAAAGCACAAACAATATTTAGGGAAACCCAAAAATCATTGTATTTGTCGTTTAATGCATTCATTCGTCACCTTTGAAAACTGAACACACAAACATCAGCCAAAACGAAGAAAATTTTACCCTTTAATACTACTCGTTACAATGAATGTTCTTGACCTTGATGTGATTTTCAACATTATTTAAAATTAATAAAAAAATTGAAAAACCAATAGTTTTACAATTTTCGTTTTCAAATTATAACATAAAGAAAAAATAAAATGTATTACTTTTCTTTTTACGATAGTTCAAAAGTTGTTTTTTTCCCAAATCCTTAAAATCAATTTTTCATTTACGTTTCATATTGTTTTGTGATCTCCAACCATACAGCAATTTTTGATGCAACAAATCTCAAAATCTTGCTTCTCAAATATCGACATTTACATACGTTCAACTATTTCCGTACGTGTCAGTTTCTCCTAATCTTCATTACTAGACATCGGATGTTAAGGCACTAAAAAAATCGTCTTAGGGGCCTAAAAAGGCACTGAAAATGTCAAGAATAAGGAGAAAAAAAGCACTATCATAAGTTATATACGCAATAAAATGAAAAATTGTTTCTAAGTTTTGTCTCTCTTACTTTGTAAAGTTAAATTAAAATTTGCGTACTTGTTTTGTGCATTTATTTTTAATTAGATTAGATTTTAATTTAATTAGATTTTTAATTAATTTATGAAACTTGATTTATATATTTACAACTCTTCATTTTATTCTTCGTAGTTTGCATTGCAATATACTATTTTCAAGCATCACAATTTGATTTTGTCGCAAATTCATCGCAAATTTGAGAGTTACTTCAGTAGAAGTCCACAGAAGGTTTCAGTGATTCTAATGTTGAATGTATTTCCTTTACAATTTCGATACTCTTGGTAACAATCAACCATGTTCTCAGAACGTGGATGGGATTTATGAAATACGGAAATGGAGAAAAATCTGTTGGTATACTATTTTGTTTAGCGGTGAATGGTCGTTGACATTTAAATCATTGAAATAATTCAAAGCGTTGACATTGCCAACAATATTCTTTACTTCAACAAGAGCAGCTTTTGATGACTTAACCATCATCAGTTTTCTGCTATATGGAAACCACAAAAACGACTACACGCAAAGTTCAAATAAGCGAAAATTTCGCACGGTTGACTAGTAATATATTATTAAGTTATGGAATCGTTACTAATAATATATGCTCTTTTAGCTCCACTAGTTTTCGTTTGTGACAGTGAGGTAGTGGTTTTTGTGGGTTCCATACAGCAGAAAACTGATGATGGCTAAGCCATCAAAAGCTGCTCTTGTTGAAGACATGAAAGCTTCCTCTTCAGGAGCAAGGGCCCGACACAATCAGTTCCGATAAAACGATTGTAGGGGCGGAGAAAGTTGGCGGTTGCCAGAGCTCGGAGTCATTCGGAGTTCTGGTTTTAGCTATTAGATATTAGCTATTAGACAATTATTATAGATTAAGCTTCTTTGTGATAAAGACGGGTATGTGAGAGTATATTTTTTTAACTTAGAAATTTTGACAAGATATAGGAAATTATCATACAACTCATTTATTTGAAACTATAATAATTTTAACAAGTATGACGCGATTGTAGAGGAACACTGAAAAGCTGCGCAGCCAGATCGCACTATGCCGCTAGCATCTATATATTTAAAAAAATAAGGTATTTTGCCATGGCTTCGTTTAGAGCTTCTACTGAACCGATTGTAGTATTTTTTCCTTTAAATGAAAGAATGTGATCCCTAGATGTGTTATCAGATATTGTTTGTGTTGATTCACCAACATTTAGTGTGTAAATTAATTAATTAAATATTTCTTTAATAGTACGCTTATCAATAGTCAATTGTTTTCTTCCAAAGGGTGGCTGTTTCAAAATCGATATATATGAGTCGATAGATGCTTCATGGTGGCGCTGTTTGATGCTTTGTTTTGGTTGTTGAGATTTGTTTACAATTCATCAAGGTTTTGTTTCAGTGTAATTATTGCATTGTGGCGTTGACAGTTTGCATGTATTTGCTTTTGTGGTGTATTTTGTAGAGAACATTCGGACAGTGTGTTTTGCTCGGTTGTACTGAAGTAGTGAAGTTGTTCACAGGTTATGTCGAATTCCGAATCGTTGCCCACGCGTCCCAAAAGACGCAAACGTACATTAACTGGACGCAGGGAAAGAGAAAGTCAGCGTAAGTGTCGTGATAGTGAGGTCATTTCGTTTTCTGCTGGGTCGTTGTCTATGAAATGTCAGTTTTGTTCTGCTTTGCACTTCGCATGTGAGAGAAATTCTGCAAACGATTTACTCTGTGTTGCTTAAATGGGAAAATAAGTTTACCTTCAAGCGATATGCCAGAAGAAATAAAAATTGTTTATAGGACATGATGACACATCAAAAAACTTTAGAAATAATATCCATCAGTATAATAGTGCTCTTTCTTTTGTGCAATTTGGCGCCGATATTGCATTGCCACCTGCCCATGGGCCATACGTGTTCAAAATTTTGGGAACTCACATCACAGAA
Source organism: Teleogryllus occipitalis (assembly GCA_011170035.1). Lineage (NCBI taxonomy): Eukaryota > Metazoa > Arthropoda > Insecta > Orthoptera > Gryllidae > Teleogryllus > Teleogryllus occipitalis. The sequence goes on along the minus strand of BLKR01001191.1, from coordinate 81,792 downwards.
TATCTTCGTTATACCCTGAAGATACAAACAATGCAACGTATTGTGAACATTCGTCTGGTCACAGTATTTTACATTTATCTCAGATCTCACCGTCAAATTTTGACGGGTTTTCACTAGTAAAAGATTAAATATATAAGTATACAAATTAAAATAAATTGTTTCTACAGAGCTGGGATGCACTGTGTGACAAGAGCGTACATTACAGATTAAATCACGTCAAAAATAATGTTGTGCATGTTTGACTTTTAAAAACACTTAACAGAACTTCATTCAGAATGACTCCTTTACATGAAACTAACAGAGGATTATTCCTAATAATAAGCGTTTAACGCCCATCAAGGGTTAGGAGACGCATTGCGTCGTTACAAAGACAGGAGATCTATCAATGTTTTACTTTGTACTGAGAAAATACTACAATATACTTTTTTTAAATTCGTTCCATCTGTTCGCCTAAAACTATTAAGAAGTTTTGGGTTTGTACTATCCATGATATTTTGAACAAGTTAGTAACTTTAGCACTACTGAATGATAGTGGCGCTGGTGGGACTGAGAGTTGTGGGACTGAGGGTTGAAGCTCCGTCGAGTGACGGGAATGTAATTTCCAAACTTAAGAACGGTAATATATAATAAAAAGTAAGCAATTCAGGTAAATTAATTAATAAATTAAATATGTTTATATTCAATCATTACCAAATTTTAAACGTACCTTCAGGTACGGTCACATCCAGAGCACATGGGCCTGGCTTTGATTTCCAGTGGGCATTCGAGCTTTTTGCATTAGTTCTGCATTGAAACAATTGCATGTAATAGAATTGATACGAAAAACGAACTCGTGGGTTTTGAAATTACAGTGATTTCACTTCAGGACTTTGCAACAAGCACAATTTCTTGATCACTTTTTACATTCGTTCAAATCATGATCTTATTTGTTATTTCTGATGTTGATGGTGATAACGAAGTAAAATATAATAATTTCAAAAATTCCAACACCGTAGTGTATATTACAATAACAAAAGATTTATAATTTTCAGGATTGTTTCATCTCTTAAAGTGAAATTCGTACTTGCATATTCAAAACTTCACATTTTAAAGCGATGTACAACAATTATTTTGAAATGTGAAATATGTTTATAGTTTAATTTACTCATTAATACACTATTAAAGCTAATATCTCAGTTATATTTGAAGAGGAAATCCCCACGCTCTTCTTTTTGAAATGTAATTTTTTCAATCACTTTCTGATTGAAATCAGCAAGTTCTATTACGCGATTGCTCTGTATTTTTGGCATGGGCAATAAATTCCTTGTGACATGGTTTGGAATTGTGATATTCTTTAGAAATGGCTTAATAAGTTTGAGGATCGAAAAGGATCTCTCGTTTTCAGTAGTGGTCATTGGAATTGGAATTAGGATTTCTGAGGTCTTCACTGAATATCTCATCTAATTTTCTCTCTATGCGAAATTTATACAAAGAGTGCTAATAATATCCTGAATTCCTCTGCACTGTAAATTACTTCAAGCTCCACGCGAATTTTTTAAAAATTTAAATCCTGTAAGAATGTTTAATGTTTCTTTCTGGAAATTTAGAAACGTGAACTACAGAATGTTATGACATGAACAAAGGCGTTGCAGTCAAGTAACCAAGTGGCTCAATGTTCTCAGCGTCGTCAGAGGTAAGGAAACCCTGTAAATAGTGGTGGTGGACACGTGGGATCGATGGTAACCGCTAATCATATCTTTTTACTATCTCGTCTTACTACGTAAGTGGTAATGAGAGAGCATGTATTTCTGCTGTGAAAATGAGGCAGACTAATCGTCAGGAAAGCTCGTAATGTCTGGCCGAGGTAAAAAAATGTGAAAGAAGTTTGTTCCTATATGAAGTATTTTCCATGTTCCTGTGTGAAGTATTATCACTTGCGTATTCAGAATTCATATTTTGTGGGACCTTAAAACCTAAAAATTGTTTGACGGGAGAACGTCTGTTATTCGTCAATTGCAAAAGTAAAATATTGATGATAGAGATGTTCTAAATGATAGAAATCTGAACTAAAACCTAATCTTTCAATAAGGTCACATACATTTTTTTAAATACCTTTTCCTCTATTTTTGCATACCTTTTGCTCTACGTGAATGCAATTTACAAAGGACATCCAGAATTTAAGAAGACAACACAAAAATTGAAAAATTAATGTATTTTTTTGAAATTTACAGGACATGTGCCAAAATATGTTTAATTTGTCCACATAATTGCCGTTGATGAAGATGCACTTTTGAAGCCTGGGCATCTCGTCGCGTATCTTCCCGCTCCGCCTCTTTAAGCCACTTTTTCACTGTCTCCATGACTTCGTCATTAGAAAATTGCTGTTCACCAAAGAACTCCATCACTTTGGTGGAATGATGATAATCCGAGGGTGCCGGGTCCGGCGAGTAGGCTGGGTGAGCCGCAAAGTTCCATCCGACCCGAGCAGGTCCTGAGTAAGCTGGCCAGTAATGATCTCTGGCGTTGTCATGATGGAGTGACACATCACCAGTAAGTATTTCTTTTCTTTTGTCTTTGATATTTTGTTTCAACATCTTTCGAGTCGCACTGTATGCAGCAACGTTGATGGTGGTCCCATTGGGTATGAAATCGACAACATATCTCATTCCTGTTCCAAAAGGCAGATGCCATGATTTTTCTATGTGAATGTTGAACTTCGATTTTTTTTTCTGCTGGCAAGTGGGTATTGCACCTCTGCAGAGATTATTTTTTACACAGGAGAAGGGGTGTGCGGTGATTAATTTGTGTATCCCAGTTGCTAGGGGCCAACCAGCTTCCCTCCCTCTCCGCCATACCCCAATTTTTTGTTATTTGCTGTAATTGTGCCAAGGCTGGTATTAGTCCACCGTTTTCAATTACCTGTTTCTTCTCGTGTAACTCCCTCTTCGTGTAATTGACAATATTTTGACATCATTTTCACTCACTGGAAGACATACTACATACAATTATTCCTGAATACCCGTTAGATTAAACAAAGCACAGTAGACTCTAAAATTACTACAAATTCTGATGAAATTACGAGTAAATACAATACGCCACAAACACTACAATGAGTCACCACTGCGTCACTGCCCTACCCAGCTCGTGTCACGCACGTTGATTTTCTAACAAGAGTACGCTGTGCTCTTTAAAACTTCGTAGAGTTTAGGGATCTCATCACATGCGAGTCTGAAAAATTATTAAAATCTTTACTGAACATTCTCGTTAACTCTCATTACAGCGAGGGAGAAATATATGCACTATAATAATTGTATAGGTTATAAACTTTTCGAGAAATGCTACGGTAATATATATTAACAAAACATGCCATTTAAAATAATTTGGCATTGGTAGCATTGGCATACGAGTGGTTAATATGCACGCGGGGCGAGCCAGGCGAGGCTTGTCTTCCGCTCCCACTGCTTGAAGGCCACGTCATCCAACCCCAGCTAGCTGAGTTCAGTGCATTATGAGCTGCGCACAGTGTGTAATTTCGAGCAACTAGCTCGTAAAAATTAATACCTTGGAAACTATTGCACACATCTCAATGAAATTTGGTATACGTACTTCTTTTAAGGCATTCTTTAAGTATGTGAAGTTCCAATTACATACGTCTTATTTGTCTTCCAGAGAACTTGTATCACACAACAATTTCATGACTTCGCGTGATGTATCATGCGTTTTCGGTTTATGGGATTTTCCTAAGCTGGTAATACATGGATCAGATGATATCAGCAGTATGTGAAGCTGATCGAGATTAGAATTTATTCTTGATGATTTTCTGGTGAAAATTTCCCTTAAATGTCTATTGTCTTTATTTCTAGCCTCTTGCGCTTCTTCAGAAAGTTGTCCGATTGGAAGCACACTTGACTGAATTATGGCATCGCCATGCACTGAAATTTTGTTGACAGTCAGTGGCATATGAAACCAAATGTACAAGTTTAAATAAAGCTCTCTATTTTGTCCAATGTAGTCCCTGAATGCTTGCACATCAATAGCATAACCTGATGACAGTGTTCCTAAAATAACTCTAAATTTACTTATTAACTTTTCATTAATTCCTGTGATGGTTGCACAGACAGTAAGTCTTGGAAACACGTCCAGACGGTTTTTTTGTCATTTGTGGTCCCGGGACGTCTTTAAGGGATATTTACCTATAAACCCATTTCTACTTCGAATTTTTCTTATATTTCCTTTTTCCTTCTTTCCGCCTTCTCTTTGTCACTGTCATTCCATATGGCCCATTTCTTCACATCTAAACTATATGCAATGTGCAACAAACATTCAAAACATCGAATCCAAGAATGTAAGGGAGACATGACGAAAAAATACATTAATGGTGGTCTCATCCAACTGAGAAACATCTGAGCAGTCTTGTAAACAAAACTTTTTTATAATGAATCGCTATACTTCCTCATTTTGCTGTGCACTAGCACAAGCTCGCCACACGGCAAACAAATCACGTCTGCATCGTTTCTGAAAAATATTATTTTCTGGAATTGGGGCAATTGCGGGCAGTTGGAGCTAACTGTATCTTATAAATGGATAATAAAGCAAATTAAATGAGCCAGTTTCCCGCTATAACTCCGTGTAACTTTTTTTATATATCTCGACAAAAATGAAGTCAATGCATTTTGTGGGAATGTTACTATCTTATATTCAAAAACGTGTAATGATGTGTTCTGCAATCAGAACATGAAATATGAAAGTTTCATAGTAAAGTACGTACCTTACGCTATGATATTCAGCAAAGACATGAATACTTCTGCAGCAGACCCCCCCCCCCCCTCTGAGTATGCAACACTTGGTGAGGGCGCGCGGTGACGTTCTCCAAACCCAAACAATCCAAGGGTTTCAACGGAGCTAAGGCGATCCCAAACATTAAACAAACTGTGTTGCCAGATGCTGACACTATTCTCCAATATCCAGAGCAACTCCAAAAATGTGTAGGAATTGGGTCGAAAAATGATTTTTTATGACCTAGATGCCTGAAATTACACACTGTGCTGCGGCTCCCCCCGTCACCTGCCGCTCAATATCGTCTTTTATATATATTAAATGTAATTATAACATAGTATATTATTCCCATTGTTCTGTTGGATATCTTTCAAAAACTGTCCGAGTCAGTTATACAGAGGAGGTCTTTACCTGTTGGTAGTAGAATCTAATTTTTAAAAGTTTTATATGAAGTTGTATCGAAGAGTAGTAGTCCGATCTCTAAATATAATTATAACATTATCAAAATTGAACATTACACAGTGTACACCTGAATACAAAATTAAACTTACGCTTAACAATGAAAACTTTGCCGGTTCTTAAACTTGCGCTATAAGCTTGCTCTGTAAGATTCATTGTTGTAAACTTATTATGTACTATGTAGAAGCAACGTAGTATGTGAAGTAGGGAAGTAGTATGTAAAGTGTTCGCATTGAATGCATTACATTGTGTATTGTATGTGAGTTTCAATAATTGATTTGAAGCAGAAACTTCGCCTACAATCTTCTCAGTCTCCGAGCAGATAGGTATTGAATGGATATTGAAAAACAGCATATTAACAGATTCGAATACGATCATAAAATGTTTCAAATATTTCTTTGAATTGTCATAGCATAGAACCTAAACATTGAAACCTATGCAAAGGAAAAATATATGTATAATCTTCCTTAACAAGTGGCCATTACGCCGCCTTATGCAAAAGAAAAATGAAAAGACGATGCAGGAGACACACATTCAAAGAAATTCTTTGATGTGCGGTTTTGGCTCGTGTCTATTAGAGGGCATTAGGACAGGGCTTTGCACATTGTATGGAGAGTAATGGGGCAGTCGCGGCGACAGGCGGCCGACGGCTGATTGACGTCAACCAGGAATTTCCTTTTTGGCGACACAAAAAGCGGCGACCCTCGCCATTCCCTTTGCACAAAGCTACCTCTGCTCTGCAGCGCCGAGTAGATGAGTAGTGAGTGGAATACTTGGGCTGGAGCCAGTACGCAGGCCAAGCGTATGCTAGGCTGGGTACTCGGATACATATTTTACATTCAGAATTTTCCATATGCTTACGTGTTTGCGAATGTAGGAAAATATAAGAATGGAGTTAAAATGCAGATCTTGCGTTTCTTTTTAATTGACAATAACGAATTATCAAAAACAGGATATACTTTCTGGTACCCGTAAAATGTTTAGTATATTTTTACTTTCTCGCCTACTACTTATTTACGTAGTGAAGAGAAAGTGCTGTATTGCTGCAGCAGACAGTGCAATCATTTTCGTATTGTGGGGGCACTGATATCGACAGAGTTGGTAAAACGTGGTTATAAATGGAGAAAATTGTTGTCACAATCTACGTTAAAATCTTAATTCTATAAGTCATTTCTCATTGTCAGAATATATTCAGAATTTATTTTTTGGTGACATAACTAATCATTTGAATTTCATCGGTTCAAATGTAGTTTTCAGAATCAACCTCTCAGCGTAGAGAAACATAGCATAATACCCATTATTGGAGCTAACAACCTATGAAAAGTAAATCTAACACGGCCAATAAGCTGGAAAGAATAGTATCTGTATAATAAGACAAAATCAACGTTAGCAACAAATGGTTGGCGTAAATAAATTGCAATATTTAATTTGTACCGCATTGTAAATGGTGTAGACATTCAGCCAGGTAGCAAACAATTAGTATGCTGTACTGTACGGTTGAGACGCTACACAATCTTTTCCACTATTTTAAAATACCGTATAAAGAGAATTACGATGTCGTAAAATTGTTTGACACAAAATTCATTAACATACAATTTAGACTTTCGCGGCCAGTTTACAGATTATTCGATGTTTCCGGGCTTGTAGGCCGTGGCCGAAAAGAGATTGCTTGAGACATTTCGCCTGCAACTGGAGCAGGCATCTTCAGTGGCGATGCTGGGGGGGAGGGCACTTCGCGATGCTGGGGGGCAGCGGGGACTGACGCTCCCGAGAGCTCGTTAGTGCAGTTTTGTGAACGCACGAGAAGTGCAATGTACGTTCACGCCACTGCGGTGCAACCATTCCTAGCCTTACGGGCATCTTTTGTCAATTCTGAAACATAGAGAAAAACAGAGGGTCAAAAATGACTTCAGCCAAGTCGCGCGCGCATTGTGTGTGCAGAAATTCGAAGCTCATGTTTCAAGTGTCATTTCTGTTTCAGATTACTCTTTCTTCAGGATGTGCTTCGGTCGCCTATACTTCACCCGTGGAGCGGGTTGAAAAACTCGTTTCCGAAATCGAATCATATCGAGTCATCTGCTTTTTCGAAAAATTTTGAAACATTTTTGATATGTTCAATCATCAGTGGTATTGTTATGTCGCGATGTAAATCTTTTACAGGAATGCTGACGCTCCCGCGATCCCGGGACTTGGATTTATTCCTACGCCGATGGGCAAGGTTCGTGCGCTCGCACCTGATAAGGCCACGTCAGCGGCGCTCGCGTCTGTTTGGGTCAAGTAGAATCTTTAGACGTGGTGTAGCAACCCTCTGAGGCGCTACCTCCTAGACTTTGTGGCTTACAATAGGTCGCAGTATATGTATCTTTTTTTAGTGCTGTTTATTTAACATGTACCGTGGCCAAATACCTCTCCAAACTACTGCAACCGCTCATAGGGAAATCAGGAAGACAAATCAAGGATTCCTCTCGCTTCAATAAAAAATTAGAGACTTCTCTTAAAACCCGACGATCAATTGGTACGTTTTGACGTCACATCGTTTTTCACCACAGTTCTGGCACAGGAGTCATTAAATTTCTTAGCTAAATGTTTCCCAGAGGATATCGTCTCTCTGTTTAAACACACACTAACCACTACGTATTTCCAATGGAACGGTGACTGTTATGAAAAGACGGACGGAATAGTTACGGGCAATCCATTAAGGCCAATTGTGATCAAAATCCTCCAAATAACGGTTGAAGACACTGCCTTAAACGAAGACACTGCCGACCCACTGGTATGAATGAATCCGACACACTGGTATCGTTATATTATTGATGATGCCTTCGTGGGTTGGAGCCACGGTGAGCAGTAATCGGATTTTCTGGAACATCTCAATAATATCCCTTCAAGAATTCAGTTTGCTATGGAGGTGGAAAAAACAAAAAAAATAGCTTTCTTAGATGTTTTGGTCGACAGGAATCCAGATGAATCCCTTGGACATAATGTTTACCGGAAACCTACGCACACGCATTATTATTTACAGAACACTTAAATCAATTCAGTCAAAAACACGCTATAATTAAAACCCTTTACGACTGTGCTAAATGCATTTGCGAACCAAACCACCGGCCCGAAGAATTACAACACCTCGAGAAGGCACTGCAAGCCAACGGTTAAAAAGCCCAGCGAAGTAAGAAGAGTGGTACACCCGAAGAGGAAAACCGATGAACATAACCACACACCTGATGCATACGGTACAGTTTTCCTGCCATATGTAAAGAAAGTAACAGACCGCATGGAAAGAAAGTTAACATGACATGGGCTTAGAACATTTTTTTTAAACACCCTTGAATTCCGCAACATATTGCGCTCCCCCAAAGATCCCGAGGATTACGTGTCTCTAGCCGGATTTTACAGAATTTCTAGTTCTTCCGGTTCCGTATACATAGGTATTTCACAGGGAAGCTTTAAAAAGCACTGATAAAAGAAGAGAAAAGGAACTGCCATATTGGACAAACGGAAAAATCAGCAGTCGCCGATCACGCGCGGTCGGACGCATACACGACATACGCATTAAAGTAAGGGATGTTCTCTCTACCACCACCACCACCACCACCACCACTCTGTAATCTCGGTGGCTTCCATTTGGAGTCTCATATAGCAAACACAAAAACAACGTTAATAAAAAGGCGAAATCGACACAAAACACGGTACCCAGCACTTCGCAACATCAAGTATCGGCACCCAATCAGTGCCGCTGACCGCTAGCCATCAGCACACTAGTACCGCTGACGTGCCCAACCAGGCGCGAGCGTCGCTGTCGTGGCCCAATCAGGAGCCAACCTCGCCCATCACCGCAGGTATAAATACCGAGTCCCGGGACCGCGCGAGCGTCGACGTTTTCTGAGTTCTAGGCATGCGGAACCAGTTCCCAGCGGAACTGGAGAAGCGGGCGGAGACGGCGCTCGAGATCGGCCGTCCTCTCCACACATCCTGCTCGAGGTCGACGCACATAGGTTAAAAGTGTCTGTTCATCGATAGCCAGCTTTTCTTACAAAACACCCCTATCTGTTGATGCCTCATTATTTTGTTTGGAATTCAATATATTTTCCATACAGTTATAAACCTCTAAAAATACAGCCCCAAAATTCTTTTAAATGAAAATCAAAGTCGAAATAAAAAATGTTAAAATACGAAAAAACTAACACCATTTCCCATAAGTTGAAAATATATTACGGCATACGACAGTCACCTGTTTGTTTCAGGCTAGTATCTTCGTTTTACCATCAGTCTAAAATGAGTCGTTGTAAGAGCTGCTGCAAGCTGTTGCTACCAGCAGTTCCGTACAAAAGGATCCTGTATTCTATTTGTGAGTGCTTTCAGAGTTGTATTGTGTATCAATTCGTAGTGGATATTGAAGTTCCAAATATGTGTACTGTATTTTAAATTAAAAACTGATCCATTTAAGATTAATATTTACATAATTTAAGATGTTTTAAGTGAACGTATTGTAACCGCTAAAGTCGAGCTCCATACTCGAAAGGGGGATGGAAAAAACTTGCAACCTCTCTCTCTCTCTCTCGTGGAGGTAGGATGAAGAGTTTAAGAGAAATTATCTTTTACACGTGCCACTATATGATAGATTTGTGAATGCGCTCACTTAAGCAAACGGAATCCAGCCATCAAAATTTAATTTGAACCACCACATGAATTTGTCTAGTGTGCAGCGGAAACTGCAGATCCGTGTGGCGACCGATGTTCTTCCACCTGACGCTTCAACAAAAATAGCAGAGGGAGAGAAAAGATTGGTTGAGTAACAAAAACGGAAGAAGATTATTAAAGGTAATCTTTTTACGATAAATATGGAATCAAGTATTCATTGGAATATATGGAAATTTAAATACTGAGTAATATCGGAAACACTACACGTATAAGAACAGCTAGAAACTATACGGTTTTCGCTGTGGAAAACTCGTATATTTCGGCGAACATTTTGATATGAAAAAGAAGCAAATCTAATGGAAGAATGTTATTTTTCTATTTCAGCTTTTTATTGTTATCCTTTCACTTCATCGTATACGAATAATATTGGATTCGCATCTTAGTTATTCGTCACATAGTATTTTTTACTTCGGACGAAATAAGTGAAATCGGATTTCCTGGCAATTCAACCCCAAATGGAGTGAGGTACTGCAAGTCCCCCACTGGTTTCACCTCTAGAAACAGCGTGTAACGGTCTGCGTCTACCCCGGCCAACTGTACCTTCGTGGGATAAGCGTGGTAAGTCGTTACAATTTCATTTGAACCTGATTCTTGGTTGACAACGAAACTTGCATTGAAAGCAATGATGATTTGAAAGCTAATAGGTTTCTCCCGGGTACATTCAGATAATGCAGTTAGAATCTCTTAAATTTCAATAGTAAATTTTAAAACTAAAATACCAGTCGTAAATCAAGTACAGATATTGATAAAAGATTTATAACTTCAAAACATTTTCTTGTAACTGTGTGTAAATTGAAATTTATGTTGATGACCATATTCTGGTTTAAAGTATTACAATGGCGATCCTGGTATTCAACCACAAAGATAAGAGGTAATAATTTATTTGATCTTCGTTTAATTGGAATGATCTTGGATTGTGAATCTAAGTGATGAAGAGGAAGGGAATTAATCAATCAGATTTAATTAATCAGATTGAATCAAGTAGAAGTTTTTGATACAGTAACTTCCATTAACAGGAGTTGTGTGAACGATTTTCTTTAAGAACTCATTTTGTTGGAATGTATATTTGATCGGTTTTGTTTTCTCTTTTTGTCAAGTGTTCCCATTTGTGCAGTTTAAAAAAATGACATGTAAAAGGGTATATATTCATGCCGTTTGAAGTGTATTCCTGTTTTGTTTTAAACTGTTCTTGATAATAGCTTTAATACTCCAGTTAATTCTTCAGTCATTACAAAAACACAAGTTGGAATAATTCAGAACAAATTGACCTGATATTAAATGGAGCTTTTTTGGTATAAAATAAGAATATATCAAAGATTTTTTTGGAAATAGCTCGACTTTTGCTTTTTATTGAATCGCATTAAAAACGACGTACCCACTTCTAGTGAGGATAGTGAACTTGTTTTTTGACTATTCCCAATTGAAACGTGACATTTCTCACCTCGTCACGAATTCGAGTAACGTTGAGGGATTACGCGAGTCATTCGATCTGCTCTCTACTAAACATAGAGAGCCAAAGGTAGAACGGGGACAGTACAATGTATTCAAATGTTGGTTTACCTTTATCCAACATTAGTGTTTTAGTTGTAGTGTGAGGACGTGTCAAGCAAAATGTTTTATTACAAGTTGTTCTAAAGTTGATATTCTAACAGTTAAAACAGAAAACGTCCCATATATTTCCACAATTTTAGATTATGGCACGTTATTGAAAGATCGGTGATGCGTAACAAAATTCGTGAAATTTAGGGATATGAGTAAGACGTTTTTGTTGTAGATTCCAATGAAAGTGGTAAGGACATGACTAAAGGAGAACTATACAGCTGTATCAAGCAGTGTTCTGAACGTTTAATTGATGGTTACAGTAAATACATGGAGAATAATTTGTTGAAAATCACAAATTCGGAAAAAGACGAATTTAAATTACGATTTGTCAAGTCTGAATTAAAACAAAAATGGGCAGCTGCTTTTAATATGGAAGAAAGATTTGTAAAAAAATGGAATGTGTCTTATCGTGAAATTACCAATAAAGACTAAACAAAAGGCGGGTCGACCGAGAAAAGAATTCGAAGATTCAACTGACCGTAACAAAACACCTCAAGATCTCGTATATTAAAACAAACAACGCCTGTAGTGGCAATTTGTTCTTAGTTTTTATGTAGTTTGTTTAAGATAGGCCCTATTGACCGCTGCACAAGCGTAATCGGCTGCAGCCTACAATATAATCCAATGATAAAGAATTCCCGCCTCACCAGGGCTACTGGAGAGGGGAAAATGGAAAACGAAAAAAAGCGGGAAACGCCTGAAGCATTCTCCTTTGGACAGCAATCCCGGAAGCATCGAAAAATACAAAATTCATTCTTAAAAAAAAAATGGTTCTGAAACTATAATAGTTTCGTAACTCCATTTGAAATCTGAATCCATCGACGAATATATTACTGTGCTAAACACAAGTGCGGAATATTGTGAATTTGTCAAAGTGTACGACAATCTTATCAGTGACAAAATTGTTAATGACATCCGGTTTAAGCAAATGGCCGAAAAACATTCAGTTTCTAACGACTGGGCATTGGAATTTTCCTTTATGCTAATGGTGACAATCACCGAGCTAAATATCTCGAACTTCATTCAGGTCAAGATGGTGGTGTCAGACTTCGTTCTGGGATAATTACAGAGTGGTGAACTAAAATAATTTCGGAGACACGAAGAAACGTTTAATTTGATGCGTATCTGCTTCATTTCCATAAATGTAATCTCTGAACTTTATAAAATTGCAAGTTTTTTTCAACGTACTCTATATTTCAATAAAGAAACTTAAGGAGTTTTCTCTAAGGCAATTTATTTTTTAATATTACACCATTAAATAATTTAATATGATTTTTTATAAAATGTGTATTTGTGTGAATGTTTCACTTGTGGTGTCAGAACCAAGGAAATATTTTTTTACAGCTTTTTACCTCTTACAGTATATAAGCTTTAACTAGTTCAGTTGTCAATAAAAGACCTAGTAAACTTAAAGCTATGGTTTATTGTTGGCCACCTGTTAGCCATTTGTGCAAATTATACCACGAAGAAATGAATTTCTTGCATTTTTCTCGCCTGTACGAAATACAACCGTGCTCAACGCAGGAGTAGGACGACTATTCTACAAAATTTGTCACTTTTCTACGTCGTTATGAGGATAAAACGCTGTACCTAGTTGTGTGGTTCATTCTGTTCATGGTTCATTCATACTGCAGTTAATTCACTATTTGTTTCATAATATTATCCTAAAATCAGATTTTAATAGAGAAAATCAAGTAACACTCTCCTTACTAATAAAAAAAAACTTCCTAAATAAAAAATTTCTCCGCTCTTTAACATGTCAAAAACACTGAACACACGCGCTACGCGACTTGCGTATCAGTGGAATTCGGAGTCATCCTTGCCGGCAGGCAGCAACAGAATTCACTGGCCTACGCACAACGCGCATGCGTCAAGTATGGACACAACATGCTACTGTTCTACGTGCGCTATAGGACCTTTTCTCAGAATAGGGTGCGAATAGAGGCAGCTCCCGAATGTGCCTACCCTGAGAGGTGCAAGCGGGCGCATGTCTCTGCGGGAAGAGATGAGACATCATATGGCATACGGCCTGTTAGAAAACGCTTGAAATGGAAATATAGATTGTGCCACGATAATGAAATGGTCATTATACATTTTCAGACGAATAATATGTATACCATATTATAAAGTATATGGTATACATATTGTAAGAGTAAGAGACATAAAGTGAGTTATTATTATAAGAGTTATTATTGTATTATAAGAGTTATTATTTTACTATTACGGGATGTGTTTAACTAGTACATATTCATCAGGGTAGGCAGTACCTACCTTGTCTACCCGGAGAAGAACGAAGTTGCGAATCCCTGTTTTAGATTGTCTATTTTAATTTATGCTTTATTATCCCAATGTATGAAATTGGGACTGACACAAGGCTATCAAAAATTGCGTTAAGTTCCCGCAATGGTAAATATCCACAGTGGCCATTATAGAAATCTCACTTTTATTAGTTGCAACATCTGAACATTTATCACTATGCTTATAGAAATCCACAATTTAAAGAAAACTAGAAATGAAAGTGACAATGGAAATTTATGATGTTTAATATTATTTTTCCTTTTCGTACGAATGCATAACTCTTGCTTCAAAGAAGAGAGGTCAGTTTTTCCACTGGCATAATAACTTTGTTTTATATTACTTCACGTTCTTGTCATCGTCCTCTTTTTTTGTTCGTTTGCCCTTCCTCGCTTCGCTCTTTTGCAAGCAAAGAAATGCGCTGTCACATCAATAACCGCGACCAGCTGTCATTAAACATTGCATAAAAATGTTAATCTCTTGCAGTCATATCTCTCATCTGTTCTACTTCAGTCATTTGTACAAGTGAGTCGAGTTTTCTTTGCTAACTGGAGTACTTTGATCACGGTATTTACATTTATGTTCGCTAGAGCCACGTACGTTACTCGCTTTAACGGGGAGTTTATGAAGAACTAACTCAGCCGCGCAACACGCGTCGCGTGACCCCGTCTGTTCCTCGCAACATCAAATACCCCGACTCAAGTTCCACTGCTCTCCGAATTTCCTCCTCTTGTAATATGAGCATGCTCCCAGAAACATACATGAAATATCGAAGAAGTTTGTGGCATTACTTTTTGAGATGCGAAGTACAGTTTGCTAGTTTAAACCTATTTATTGATGTTCTGTATGCTGCTAAATGTTCTTCTTAGGAATACATATCGTTCAGCGTTAAGTTGTGGAAAGGGATTAAGCTTCTTGCATTTTTTTTTTAGATTTTGCAATTTTTTTTGTTGATCTAAAGAAACAAAAAATGAGCGAAGAGAAGGGAAAATCGTTATTATACTAATTTCTTGTGTGAATTCGGCATGTGTATGATACTTTGCGCATATGTAAGCATCATAATTACTGTTGAATTGAAATATTATAAAGTAAAGGTCTGAAGATTAGATACTTGAATAACAAAGACGTGTATAATTTTATATTTATTAAGTTACCAGTAGAAAATTTAGCCAGAGTATCAACTTCTTGAATTTTTTGTATTTGTAGTTGGCTTGTCCATCTGCTACCACATGTATTTTTCTTCTACTTTTTTCTAAACTTTTGTGACTTACTTTTCACTTTTCACACGTGTCAATCTATTTTCATGGAAAGTAAAGAAAACTGTCAGCCACGTTACAGGAACATTCCACAAAGCCCTCTTCGTCTTCTACTCAACTGCTGTATTTGTGTTGAACCGGCACCCTACAGAAGCTCTAGAAGCGATTTACACGCTTCCCCCCTCCATCATTTAAGAACTCTTATCGCCTTACCTTATGTCATGTATTCACGCCCCCTTTGGGCGTAGACACACAGATTCAAATGCATCCTCCAGAGGCTTTGCCCCACCTTCTGCTATATCTATCACCTGCTCCCTCCCTCTCTTCACGAATGCTATAGTCTCCCTCATTCCTCTCGGGTGTCTCCCGTCGCATCGGACTCATCGCATCGGACCCTCTGCATTCCCAAACATCCACATTTCTCTCATGACTCACAAGCAAGCAAGAGTGCTTGTTTTAAAAACGAAACATAAAGAGTTATTAAGATAAAATGTTGAGCATGTAAGAATGCTGATATAACTATGAAACACACGTAAATGAAGGTATTCCCCACCAAAGTTCGTTACAGAGAGCTCATGGCAGAATCGCTTTACGGCCAGTGCATAATTCACAATGCAATCAATGGCCTATCACACGCCACATTACCGATAATTGCCGAGCTATTACAATCGGAAGCACAAACCTGAACTACAGAGTTCGGTGCATACTAGCGGCAGAAGCTCCTAATTGCAGCGTTACGATGACATTTTTACCTGATTTTACATTCAACGATTACATGTGTCGTATTGCCTGATGATTTTCTCGAAATTAAAGTTAAGATTACTTTTGAAAAGTAAATATATTTTATTTATTGCAAGATTACAAAAATATCCAGTATGTATTTTTGTGAGTAAATCCGTGAAGTAATTAGCAGGAAGGTACAATTATAAAAATATTATCTAGCGCACTCAACAGTAACAGTGTTAGACGCTTTCACAGCCTCACAATAAAAATGCAGGAACGAATAGTGATGTGTAAATTGAGCAGGGAGTACTGGGCAACAGGTGACAATAATACAAGCGTTTCAAAACTGAGTTGTAATGAAAAGAAGTGACTTACGAAGATAAAATAGTTGTAAAAAAAAGAAAACGTAGTAAGTAGGAAGAACATACATTGCAGAAGACTAGTGATAAAGGTTTTTTTAAAATGTTTTTAAAATTTATCTATATATTGGATGAAATTACAAAGTTTAGTTTATATTTAACTTAACATTCGTATTATATGGCCTACAATCTAACTTACTAATACTAACCCAAATCTGACAAGGGGCTTGCAGAGCACCTCATTTGCCTTATTCAATTTTGTCCTGAAAATGTCCAAGAATGCGTGTAACGGATATCTGTTTTTAATTCGAGTTAGAAATCTTAAACTGGAAAAATATACAGAACTCCTGTTTCCTGTCTCCTGTTTAACCTGAAGGTTAAAGAAAAAGTTATTGGGCAAGATAGTAGTATATATAGTGAGTGAAGAAAGTATGTATTAAGAACTGGTTTGGGCGAGGAAGGGGGAGGGTCTGATCTGTGGAGATAATGAGAGGTATGTGGTCGGGGTCGAGCTCAATGTAAGAAGTTGAGTAAGGCTGGACTTTTATGTTGGTTATTCCTATATCTAGAATATCGGTCAACTTGTTTGGGTCTCGAGAATAGTACGTAGATTCTGGGGGGAGGGAGAGTAAGTTGGAGAAATGAGGAGTGGTTTTTGGGGGTGCGTGTTGATGGTTACTTTTAAGGTTTTGTGATGTTTGGTGGGATTTTTTGATTTATTTTCCAAACTTTTTTAAAAATATGAGCATTGTGATGTTCGGATGTCAGCTCTGTGCGCCCCATCGCAGTTTCTACATTTCGGAGGGTCGTCCTTTCGAGGGCATGAGACCGAATAATGATTCTCTCCACAATAAATACAAGAAATTAGATGGTTAGTTTTTCGAGTGCCCGAAGTCCAAATATCGTACACACACTGAAAGAAGGCGAAAAGTAAAAAGACTGATACAGTTTCCACTTTTAGATTACATATTACATTCGTTTGAAGAATGTTTTCCATATTCTGCTCTTTTGAATATTAAGGGCCTACCACTGGAACTGGCGATTTTTTAATTTTTTTTTCCTCTTCTAATCTGGTGACACTGATGAGGGAAGAATGTTAGATTTTAGAATCTTGATATATTTCCTCTTGAGAAATAGACGGATGAATGTTTTTGTAGGCTACAGAAAACTTTGTTACACGAGTCCTTTTAGATGTGGAACTGTTTGTTAGTGCTTATAAAATATTTAATTGCTTTTCTAAAACCTTCTATTTGGTTAAATTTAATTTTTGCTTTGCTATTATTGAAGGTTGAGGTAAACTGGTTAGTAATGTGGGTTTTAATTTCATTATTTAGTTCTAAAATATTTTCAATATCAATATGGATGGAAGGGATTTGAATATTCTCGGAGATTTCAGGAACAGTGGGTTGTGGGAATACGGAACTAGATTCATCCTCTTGCAGGTCCATTAATGGTTTAAATCGCTTTTTAATTTGTAGACCATATTCATGGGCATGGTTAAACACGATTTGGTTGCGCGTTTAGATTTGGATCACTATGCCCTCGCTTACCACTAGGCTCTTGAGAAATTGGTTCTGTACTTGCACTGGTATTCTCGTTACACTTTGAAGTATTCGCAGTGCCGTCAGCCGGCAGATAGGTACTGACCTTATTTAGTTGATCATTAAAATTGTCTGAGTGATGAGAGGCTAATGTAAGGGGGTTAAGATAACCGCTGTTGTTGTTGTTGTTATTGTTGTTGATGTCCTAGTAGATGCTCTGGAATATTGTTTCCTCTAGGTAAACGACTTCCATTTTGTCCTTGGTCGGGTAGACCTGAGCGAGGGCATCTACAATACACTGGAGTATGCCAGCGTTGTCGACTGAAAATTATGCACTAATTTCTTGGAATATGAGCTGCACACAGTTAGCAGTGTTGTTGAAAACAATTACTGAAGCACTTAAGCTTTCACTGGAACACAACACAGGTACAAGACGAAATGCAGCGCTTGCGCGGAGATCTGTACTGTGCGACAGCTTGCAGCGGAATGCTTTGATTACCAAAATACATTAAAATACGTATAAATGTGACGCACGAATCAGAACCTATAACCAGGTCGTTGATCAAATGAGTGAACCTTAAAGAAACAAATACATATAAAATGTAATGTCATAATATATGGTGTATTTTGTTAGGATCTTAGGCTCCCTTGTTTCACTTGTTTTGTTAACGTCTACTCGATTTCCAGGACTCATCTGTTTTTCGCCGTAAGGAATCATGGCCAGTTTCTGAAGGAGCGGACGTGACTCAGCGGGAGCGCTATGAGAAATTTAAATATAAAATTCAGATATGTGAAATACATTGGTCAATCACGCTTCTGCTTCACTCCACGCTGACAAATTTCGTTCCTAGAGGATAACCATAGACACCTGAGTGCTGACATCAAAACATTTCATTAGATACTTCTGGATGATTATGCTTGCGTACAGAAACATTAGATAACAATAATTAAACACACGTCTATCAAGGAAGATGTTTTAACGAATACCTACGACAAAACTGTTTGGACAGAAAATAAAAAATGGTTTTAAATCCGGTACATAGTATATATAATCCATGTGTTAATCACCAACTTCCAAAAATACATATTAGTTCAATGAAGTTTCGATGTGCGATTTTGCAAATAATTCCCAGAGATGAGGCACTTGCGTCCTATATTCTTTAAGCGAATCATGTGAATCATGAAAAGTTTCTCTTTTACAATAAATCGGCTCGTCGCAGCTGGCATGCAGAACTCAACCAATGTCACCCAATGGACAGTTGCGTACCTCAATGCCTCTGATGATCTTGGTACAGGTGAGTTGCGAACGAGCACTACACAAAAAAGGTTAGGGACAAATTTTTAAAGGAAGATGTTTCCATAAAGAAAAACGCAACTGAATAATGAAAAACTCTTCAAAAATTTTCGTTTCTTCGACAAACAAAAAGTAGATCTCATTTATTTAATATTATTTCTTGAACAAAGATGAACAAAGTAGATCTCATTTATTTAATATTATTTCTTAACATTGTTTGCTATGTATAAATTCTGTTTTGCCCAAATATTAAAATGTATCTGTGGGTCTGTTACATTCTTAATATTTGTGTATTATAAATTATCTATATTTATGCCTACTTCATTTTAATTCTCTATGAAATTTTGATTTGTATTTGAAACTGTGTTTTTTGAAGTGAAGTATCTATAACATATCCCAGAGTAACCCTTCTGGATTTTAATCGTCCATGACTGCAAAGTTCTAATGTCACCACCAGCTTCAACTAATAATGTCCTTGTCATTGCTTTCGAGGAAGTTCAAGTACATGAAGTTGGATTCGGAAGATTGGGAATTTGTTGATGCGTATGTTTTGCAAATAGATCTAACTCAATCATGAGTAAACAGTGCATTTGTACTTTATATAATTGACAAAAACAATGGAGGGTTGCAATGCGATGGGCGTAGATTCATATAGTTTTTGCAAGTTTCATAATATTTACCGATTACTCTAAAAGTACGTGTACGTTTTTGTATTGAATATTGTAGCTAAAGTGGTAGATTTTGTATCGTGTGCATCATTCATCTTTCATTCATGTTATTCATGTCTTCGACATGCGCCGAGTATAACCAAGATAATGCCAGCTACGACAACTACCTAAAAATAAATTTATTAGTGTACATTTTGGTGAAGCTTAAGGAATGCATTTTATTGTACTTCTAGTTGTTAAATGATATATTTCGTGTTGTGTTTCATCTATGAAAGCTTTTATATCAAGATATGAAAAAAGTTTTTGATATTTTTTTTGGCTTTGTATTTGCCTAAATGCTCTATTTCGTCGTAATAGAGAATTTAATTTGGGTATTGTCACGTCGTGGGAATCTCACTACAAATCTCAGACACGAACGTAATTATTTACAGGTTTATTTACAAAATTATTTACGAGCAGTACTTTAAAGTATCTATGACCAGCTCTGTTAGACGGTCCCCGGTTCGCATGAGCGATCTCTAAGTACTTGCAATTAATTGCGCGAATCGTGGCCCTCGTCACGCCAAAGTCTCACGCCCACAGCGTTCGACCACTACCTCCATTGGAAGTGATATTCCACCGCGGTTTCCAGACACACGGGTTGCCACACGAGCATCGCCCGTCAATGCGCCGCCGTGGGTGCAAGTTTTGTGCATCCGCACGAGGTCTCCCACTCAGCTCAGGACCCGCCCCCGCGACTCGCGACGTCATACTCGCCGCGGTTCTGGTTGCCGTCAGTCCTCCAATTCTTAGAAGTGTCCAAAATACTTCTGGAATATTCTACAGCTGCCACCCGTGCGCGACACCCTAACGGCCTCTGCGCCGGCGCGGCACCCGACTTCTTGTCTGTGGCGAGGTCCGGTTGCAAATTCGTTACAGCAGACGTGTTGCTGACTTGCGCAGTTCTTGAGGTCAGTCAATTGTTCTCGTCAACTGTTACGCGAGTCTAATTGTATTAACTTGACATAGTTCGTCCCTATTTATTTTTAAAAAATATTTCTACCAAACATTAAATATTAATGGTGCAAGAAATTAAAACCAACATGCATGATTCAATATTTACATACAAATCTATTGCATATACACATATACACACAATCGAGCGAACATTTACTAGAACGATGACCAACGATCAATTCCTCTTAATGCTTCATTTGTAAACTTATCTCTGATTGATCAAACACTTGTACTATAATGAAAACTGCTTCACAATAATAATCATTATGCAACGAGTTGTAGCCACGTGATAGGAGATTACAGAAAGGGACCAGGAAGAGCTATTTTTCCAGTTATACAGTACACCGACGAGGAAAGTGTAGCAGGTTGTAATGTTTTATTCTGTTGGAGGATTAAACATGTAAAGGTTACTTTGGATTACATTTTTAACATTGCTTAACCATAATATTTCTTCAATTACACTGTTTGAAAATACATTTTTCCAGTTCACTTCTAAATATCACTGAATTATTAGTGGGGAAACTTGCTTCCCTCCCCCACCAAGAGGTAAAACAAATTGCACGACGTTTGGCTTGAAACTAAGCCGTCCCACCGTTCCCCTCCACCCCTTGCGACCTTGAAGGGTCTTAAGAGATGGCTCAGGGCATCAACTGACAGGGAGGTCCCAGGTTCGAATGCCGAAGGTGACAGGATTTTTGACACAAGCTTGTCAACTAAGTCGAATTCAGTCGCTGTGTGAAGGAGAATTCTAGCGGCCAGCTGCTCTGATTGGTAGTTTTCCGTGGTTTCTGCGTTCAACACCAGGCGAATGCCGGAGGAGTATTCTAAGAAACGGACCACGGAACGCCCGCGACATTTTCTACCACTTCCTTGTTCTATCCTTACCCTTACACACACACACACACACACACACACACACACACATACACACACATTACAATACCACATATGCAGGGACACCGGTCGTGGCTTAGAGCTTGTTTTGGCTGAGGCGGTGCTCCGCTGGTGGGAGACGCCTGGTTGAGGGAAAACCCGCTAGTCGACGATAGGTCGGCGCCGGATCTCGCCATCCAGCGGGGGAAGACCACAGCCACCTCTCGAGCAAAAACGCACTACACTTCCGGGACTAATGACCATTGCATTTGATGAGCCTGGAATCACTGACTGGAAGGCGGCTCTCGTTGGAAGACAAAAGACTGTTCAATTGATTGTTAGACTACTGCTGGTCTCGCTGTTCTTTAACTGACGCGCCCTGATCTCACGTAGTACATATTTTTAACTTTTAAAATACACATATTGTATGGAACAAGTATACAGTAATTCCAAGGCTTCACATTCCGTGGAAGTGCGTTGCTGTCGAAAATTATCACGGATTTGGTTCGTTTTGTTGTTGATTCGACTTCTATGTGATGAAAGAGAATCCACGTTGATATTTGTTCTTAATTATTTTCTACGTTGTGCATTGATCAAATCTTGAATCTGATTATTTATTTGCTTTGATAAAATGCTATAAAAATGTTTGCCACTATTCATAAGAAGGCTAATTCCAAATTTTACTTGTAGTTTCTTTCAAATTGTGTATAAACAAGAATTGTATTATCAACTAGCGTATAGTGATGGCTATTATTCGCTGGTGCCGCAATTTCTAGGAGTGAAAAATATGAATAAAAACCATTATGCGCGAGGAGCAGAGTATACTTTCTCTACAACCTTTAAATATTCAGAGAGGATTTCGAAGAGAGATTTTTATAGGTGAAATACTGTTGAGAAACTAATAGAAACTATAGAAAGCCAAGGAAACGTTATCGCTAAAAGAATTCACCCTAATACGCTTTCTCCAGTACACACACTATACTATATGATTTTTCATAATACGTCCTTAATTTTTCTTGTCAATAATTGTGAAGTTGTCGAATTCGCTATTTCGTAAATTCCGAACTGGAATCCACGAGTGTGTGTAATGGATGTCATTTGTCGATTATATATACAACAGGAATACGGTTATTATTAAATGGTTGTAGAGAAAACACATTTCTTCTGAGAGATTTGCAAGCCACCTTGTTTGGCTGACGGCCAAGAAAATGTGAACCAGGAGGATTGAATCATCGCACGCTTTAACAATTAAATGTATAAATATTCTTTGTGTTAACTTGTCGCAGTCGTAATTTTATAAACCTATATCCTCTGGGAGTAAAAGGTCAAGATGTAGAAATATAGCCTATTGATCTGAAGCGAATGATGCGCCCTCAACGAGCGATAGTTCAAGCCTGAAGGAGGTTAATGGGGAAACTTTTAAATTTGTGCAGTGGCTGCAAATGCACCTAATGCATCTGCATTCAAATTAAATAACATTTTAAACATTTAATTGGTTAATATTGAGTTATTATTCTGATATAAAAATATTAGTCAATGGTCAGCTGATGGTAGCTTCTTCAGGTTAGGCAGTTTTCGCTTTCATTTGACGCTGCTTTTGCTGAACGCAATATTTCTGTAGACCTTGAGTATTGAATCTAGGTATTTCTAACCTAATGGAACATTTTTTTAAGATTAGAACTGAATAATTTCGGGTAAACTAATTCGAAAGATTTGTAGTTTTGGATTAATTTTTTAGTTAAACTTTAAATTTTTTGGAATTTACGATCTTGGACAGCAATTATTAAGATGTCTTAATCAGCTGGCCGCGTGGATAAGAGAATAAGGCGCTAGCTTTCAAGTCTGAAGGCCGGGTTCTGATTCCTACCATTATCGTGGAGATTCCTTATATATTTTTCCCCTTGAGTAGAGTAACTCGCGCTTGTCAATATGGCATTAAATTCGATGTCCATTAATGCAGTGAACTTTTAAAAATTGCAATTTTTAGAAATGGTAAATTTGAATCTTTCTTGCTTACTTTGCTTAAGGTTGTTTCACGACTTGGTTGAAGAATCAGCAAATTATTCTAATTTTTCTACTGTTTTGCAATATTACGTATGCATTACAAGCAATGCAAGAAAGTTTGTGCTGTTGTAGCATCAGGTTTCTAGGCTGGACGTTTAAGGGCTGTAGATTCGGATTTTGTGTGGAAGTCTTGTGAATTAGAACAAAAAGGTTTTTTTCTGGTCTCTGTCGGGTGCAGGGTTTAATCCTGATTCCCATTTTCCCTTCCTAGGAAAATCATTTTTTCCTGTAAATATAAAATTTAATTTAGTCTCCTTGTTATCTATTGCTCGTTTTCGTAGCATTTTAAGCGAAAAGAGATATTATCGACATGTTATGACATATGGACGACATTTTATCAACTTCCATTTATTGAAGGTATTAGTAACGTAGAATAGAATAGAGTTAATCGAGAAGACGTTTCTCGCTTGACGACTATTTGCATTTTTACTCTTTTTTAATATTGTTGCCCCTCCTACCTGTTCTCTGTATTAATTTGGTTAATTTCCCAAAGGATCAGAAATGAATGCAGTATTTCTAAGCTGGCGCATCTCTAGCCGGAGCCGTATTACCTGGAGCTCTATGCTTACAATTGAGATAAGAGGGATCAAGTGGCTTAAGCGGCGCGCGGCTTAACTGCTGCAGGTGACGCGGAGCACGCCCGCGAGCGGCTGCTCCCGCCCCCACCCCCACCGCCCTACCCCCCTCTGCGCCGCCGCCTTCGCTGTCGTTTCTACAGCCATTGCCGCCCCTCCCCGCCAGCGCCGTCCCTGCCCTACCATCGCCCGTGTCACCCTCGCCACCTCCAGCAACCGCCAACCCCCTCTGCCATCCCCCTTTCGCCACAGGTACAGGCGAAACTTGGGAACGGGAACAGCTACCCCCTCGCAGTCTTCGTCACCACCGCCTCCGTCGCCGCCCTCACCGCCCTCACCGCCATCACATCTCTGCCCCCCGCCCCGCCGCGCCGGCGCCTCCGTGTCCTCTACCATCACCGTCGCCCCCGCTACCACTGCCGCTTCCACCACCATCGCCGTCGCCGTCGCCGTGGCCGCGGCCGCGCCTGCAGCTTCTCTTGGCTCCAGCCAACTTCCCGAACGGCGCTCCTGGCAGCCTGCGGCCCCGGCGGCGGCTCCTTGCACACGCCAGCGGAGCCACGAGACGGAGTGCACGGCGCGCGCTCCCCGATGAACCAGAGCCCGAATGTGCATGGCTATGGCTCAACGACTGGGATGCCCCGCTTTCCATGACTCGGAGTGAAAGGTACTGAAGAGTTACTAAAGAGTGTTTTGCTGAAAGAGGCGTTTACGTCATGGCATGTTCTTCACATTTGGGAGCACTATACTTTCAGGACATTACTTTGAAATCTGTATCACAATTTGATGCTAGTAAAAGAATTGTAAGATTTTCGTGTAATGTTCGCGATTAACTTACATCAAAGTGTTATTGGGCTGCCGGTAGTGGCCTGAGATATTTATGATGGATAGAGGCTATATGTCTTAGAACACTTACTCTTTGTGTTCGCCCAATGTCTGTCCATTCGAATGTGAGGTCTTTCGCTGTCTGAAAAATTCGTTGTTTGTGAAGTGCTTTATAAACGAAGTCACATTCAGGATATATCGACGAGAGGAGGTGCGCGTTAATGAATCGCCAAATAATAGGTTTCTGTTCAACGCCTTTCATATAATTGACAAAGAAGAATGAATGTGAATGTACGTGATACGCAAAATAGAACAATATACGAACATATGTTTCGATTACCTCTAATCGTTACCATTTGTATTCGGCTATTTCGTGCTGTCGTTAAGAATAACTTTTCAATGCTACAAGCATGTAGTAAATTTCCATTGCTTCGGTCTTATCGAAAAAAAACAACGCAGAGTTGACAATTAAACAATACGAAGCAACCCTTGGCAAGGTACCTCACTACAGATTTCGGCTTGTTTTCGTCTTGGTGCAGTTTATTTACCCATACCAATTCATTTACACCGAATGATATTGATTCGTTTGTGATTTTGTAAAATGAATAATTTTGAAACAATTATTATACAAGTAGCAACTGTTATGCTTTATTTTTCCCTTTCTTATGAAGTAGGGAAATCTAATTGCAATTTCATTTTTCCTCTTTTGCCCTCTTTTTCGTATGGTTCTATGCAAACAATATCTTCGTAGTTTTCTTTGGTATCGATAATAAAATCCTGGTCATTCCGAGAGGTGCTTTTGAAGGACAATAGAGATATTCATGATTGCTTCCATATCGCGTGCCTTTTTTGCAGTTCGTTTCATCATCTGGTTCATTTCTTGTAAGAGCCTGGTTTCCCGCAGCAGTTGAGTCAGACAAGGTGACCGATACGGCGAGGCCTTGCGCGTCTGCTCTCTGCATGACAACTCCCGATATTTTCTTACCGTTCTTCCTTCCTTCGCCGAAACGCTCGTTGCTACGTGTATTCATAATAAAACTTAATAATCTTTGTCAATCACAAAAATGTGGTGTATCAATTTAATTATGTAAGTTTCCACTTATGTAGGACAATAAAGATGGAAACCCATGAAGAAAAGAAACTGTGGCACATGTAGTATGACTGTTTATTATCAAAATAATTATACAGTAAATTGTTATAATAAACAATATAGTTTATTATATTTTTCCGGAGGCTTTTTTCAACTTCCAGGGGTTGCCGATTTCGGCTAACCGCGCAGGGTATCCACCATGGACACACACATTAACCTTTACACTAGACACACATGCGGGGTCACTGGTCAGCAGACTCACAAGGCCTTCGCTCGACAACACACACTAATGAAAGACTGGGACAAACAACCAAGCCCACAGCGGGACTCGAACCTGCCACCCTCCTGTCAGGGGCGCTGAGTCGGCATACGCTCTAGCCACTTAAGCATAATTCATTGTATTATACATTACATTTTATTATAATAATTAATATAAGAATATATTATTGTAATCAGAGACACTACAAGGGTAAACTTATTAAATAAAACTTTATGTAAGTTATGAGTTCAGGTAGCGGTACCAGGGCTAAAGAAAATGTGCACAGTTTGCACATTTCTCCCACAGCATGTCACACACAACAAACATGTAACTCTTTTTTACTTTGAATAAATAAAGAAAAAAACTGCACCGGTAGCAATAATAACAATCTCAATAATGTGAATAAGAGGAATAAAATACAAAATATTATTATTATTATTATTATTATTATATTTATATTTATTTTTCACAATTTTTACTGGTCGGTATATCAACCACTCAGAGGTATGATGACCAAGTGTGCGGTTGCTTTATTGAAGATTCAGGTGGCTTCTAACAACACGGCATGTATTCAAGATAACTGCCTTCTGCATATTGTATATACTCCTGGCAACCAAGTGAAGACACGCTAGTGATCGAAGTGTCATTTTCGCGATCACTCCTGTCGCTGATATTATTATTGACACAATCGTCACTTTGCTGATCTTGCCCTGAACTGCGACTTCATGGGCGAGATCGGTAAATTTTTGGACCTTTTCTTCATGTTTTGCTGATATATTGTGGGTGTTGGGTATTGATGCATCAATAAGGTAAGCCTGTTGATGGTTTCTATTGATGTATGTTATATCGGGTCTATTGCTGCCGACTTACCTGTCAGTGATAATGGAGTAGTGTGAGTGCTCACTACTTTCAAGCACGTTCTAAGCGCCCTATTTACAATAAGGCGAGTATGTGGCGCGTAAACCCGTTTCCATTGCCAATAATTGGTGGATGTGCGGAAACACTTCCACGTTATCATGCCGCTTTTCATATTCCAACTGTGCGTGGCCGCTACATCCACTTGTCACGTGTTGGATAGTTTCGCTTGCGGCCTCACATCTCCTACATGTGTAGGAATGGATGTTTGAACTACAGAAAACACATTCTGAGAGATTCCCAGTTGGAACTACTTGGTCCTGGATAGCCATCATGAAGGATTCTGTCTCCGGGAAGAGATCCTCATGCTGGAGCCATGTGTGCGACGCAGAGATATCGACTACTGCTCATGGGGCTGAGCTCATGGGGGTACCTTCCGTTCAGTACTTTCCCTTTCCATGAGGTGATCTTCTCTTCGGTTTCAATGACTGGCCGAACAGGTGGATCAGCCAATTTCAAAGGACTGTAGTTATTATCAACTGCGCTCACTGCTTGCTCAAGTCTCCCGCAATGTTCGAAGAAGTATCATCTGAGTGATGCAGTTTGGGAGCTTTGTAGATTTATGAAGTCTACAACACCTCGCCCTCCTTGTGATCTTGGAAGGGTAAAACGTTCAATGCTTGCGTGGGGATGATGTTTTCGGTGTTCTCTGTCACGTTAATGAGTAGCCGCATATGATTCTCAGTGTCTGCATAGAGCTTCAGATCATCCATATAAAGAAGATGGGAGACACGAAGGTGGATTGTTATTGTTGTTAATATTATTATTATTCTTTTACAACTGCATGGAAGCAACGGCGTTAGAGCGAAATGGGGAAACTTCAAAATATATTGTACCTTTCCAATAATGTACAATATGTTTACAAAATATGAAGACAAGAAATAATGAAGTTGTTTTCCTTTTCATTAGTTTACCGAATTAGGTAATTAAGTTCATTGTTGTCACTGCAGTGACTCTGGCCGGGTGATCCTAGGGCTTGAGTTTCGATGGTGGAAGGATATTAGATACTAGATTGATAACTTTATAAAATTCAGCAGCTGGCTATAGAATAATTCTAGTGGCCAGCTGCTCTGATCGGTAGTGTTCCGTGATTTCTCCGATTAGCACCAGGCGAATACCAGAACAGTACCATAACAAACGGGCCACCGCCCGTGCGCCATTTTTACTCCTCTTCCTTGTCCTATCCTCACGCCTTACTTACACACTTACTTACACTACACTACCACACATGCCTGGAGGTCGGTCGGGAACTTAAAGAGCTCGTCCCGGCGGGGACGGTGCCCCGTTGGTGGGAGATACTGGTTGGGGAACATCCCAAATTGGCGTGTAGGTCGGCGCCGGAGATCGCCATCCAGTGGAGGGAAGATTTCCGACTCCCCACATGATAAAAACATGCACTACACGTACAGGAATGATGACCATAGCAGTTGACGCGCCCAAAAAAAATCAGTCTATCAATTTTCTTCAGTTGGCTTCCTTACTTTGTTGCTTTGAACTGCAGATTATATGTCGATAACTAAAGGTAGCATCATTTATTACTGTAAGGTACATGGTTTTCGTTGTATTGTGAATGATATGGATTTCGCGCCATCACTTCACCCATTAAATCTCTAGTGCGCGTTAATCTTGTTATCGCGAACAGATTCGCATAATAGAACGAACTTCTCCATTTGTCACCTTACGGCTAACTCATATTCGTGCATTGAATTCGTTTTAATCGACAATTCGAGATGTCGATAATAATTTGCGATTCCTCTCGAACAAACTCATAAAGTGTAGCGGTTGTACAAATAAGATGCATTCATGTCATGGTAATTCATTTGAAGGTACGTATTGTATATTCGAGGTATTTATTGACATTTCTTGGAGATATATATTTAAAAACTAAAGAATGGATCGAGAATACCTCCTGGAAGGCGACCCATTGCTTGGAATATCGCTATTTATAAAATTGTAAAATTAGAAATAATTTTTGGTTTTCCATTGTGATATTCTCAACGTAAATTACGTATCTTTAGAAACGTACTTTTCCAATCAGCGAAAAAATAACTAGTTTTCGTTTGAATTTTTTAAAAGAATTGTTTACGTAATTATTTGTCGACATGAAATAAATAAACTGCTCAAAACGGTTCGACGAATTCAACATCCAAGCATCTGAATGCCCTGATTTTTGTTGCTTGCGCTTGACACAGAAAAGAGCCAGTTAACACGGGACTGCCTATTGTGCGTACAATCTCGAATTGCAATATTTCCCAAAAGAGGGAAAAGTAACCGTTGTGACAACAGGCTGAGACCCTCTTCGCGCTGTCCTATTCGCGAAGGAGCCGAGTGGGCTAAAGCTTAATTGGTACGTGTACCGAAAAACGCTGAGAACATAATAATCCCTTTCTAAGGCAACGGAGGAGAGCAGAATATTTCGCGTGGTGCTTTGCTTTTTATGCCTGTATCTATTCTTTTGCGGACGCGGAGGAAGAAGGAACTGCGGAGAGCTTAATATTTTAATACCCTTTTCTTATTAGTTATCGTTTGAAGTTGCATCGTTACGGAATACGCCCGGGTGACGGGGGCGTGAGGGAGCGACGTGGCTGATTGTGAGCGGCGGAGCGAGATGGTGGGCGGGGGCGGACGGCTGCAGGTGGGACGTGGGCGCGCGGTGGGGCAGTGAGAGCAGGAGATGAGGCGCCGGGGGGGGGGGGGGGGGCGTGGGTAGAGTGGGCGAGCAAGGTAGGTCGAGGCGGGGAGGGGTCGGGGCGCGGGTGGGCCGCGGGGTGGTGGTGGGGAGGGGAGGACGAGTGGCGGAACGCCAGATGGCTGCGCGCGGCTGTGCTGCCGCCGCAGCCCAACTTGCTGTGGCGAAACTTGCGGCATCTACTAACAGGGCCGACGACTTTTTTTTGTTGTTGCGGGAGGAAGTTGAAGTGTAGAGGACTTGTATAATACTTATAGGATGACAAACCGGCCATCCCCCATACAAAATTTCATATTCTGTATGAGAGCGAGTGGTGCTGTGCTGATGATTTATATTGTTTCATTCCTTGCATCCTGACTGAACGATTGTCGTCTTGCCGTCAATTGACAGTCATATAAGGTTTAGTCATTCATATTTGATGATTATCGGTCGGGTTACAGGCACATTGTCACAATATTGTTCTCTCTCTTATTTCCTTAATCTGTAATATTTCGCCTATTTACTAAAAAAATATTCAAACTCATGACGAGGTCCCCGGATATTTCCCCTATTTCTTTTATGACTCTATTCTGGATTACTTTAATAATTTCGTCATTTTGGTAACTTAAGATTGTAAGTACAATCGAAATCGCCAACTATTTCAAACATACTCAGAACTTGGTGATTTTTATTTCGGATTTGCTTAAAGATAAACTATCCCAAAAGAGCTCAGAGTGTGAGAGATGGTAAATCAGTATGGTGATAAGAATATTAACAGGTTCTAAAGGTAGGCCAGCACCAGCTCGCTGTGTTGAATTCCTGAATCCTGTAGTGACTAAAAAGCGAGGGCAAGAAGACGTAAACTAAGAATACATTAAATGATGAATATCTTAATTTACTTCGTCGATGTTTTCTTAAAAGTGGGCCCTCTGGGTAATATCAGTTTTGTGCAGTAACGCCTTCGATAATGTTGATTATGATTCCAGGCGATGGGGTCATTATTGTTTATTTATTACGTTTTTTTTGGTTTCATATTATCACAGAAAACGTTTATTCTGCTTCAGTCCACTTGATTAATTTCATAACAAACTGGCATAATAAAACTATGCGTTTAGTTATAAAATTTCCTCACTTTTCGGAACCTGAAGGTAAAAATATTGTTGCGATTTCTTTTTAATTTCGTGCAAACATTGTATCGAATAATAAAATGGTTTAATGCATGTACGGTTTATTCTCTTAATTGCATACACCCATTGCTTCTCGCAAATCTGTAATCAATATTTCAGGTCTAAAAAGAATGACATCAACACAATTCAAGTGACACTGTAGCACATTCATTGATATCTGTATATTTATTCAATATGTTTTATTTGCAATTTGTTAATCGTTACAAAAACGTAGGTGAAATGAGTCTATTTGCAAATGAAAAGCTTTTCAAAACACGTACGGGATCGTGTTGAAAATTTATCTGACGAGATTCAGTGGGTTTATTTATTTGATATTTTGTATTACACATATCTATATGACATTTGACGAGGTTTGGGAAAGATAAGCAAACAAATGTTGAACTTGTATATTTTTAAATATATAAAGTTGAAAATGGCACGAACTGCAGTGAAAAAGATTTAACGAATCATTTTGTACTAACTTGACCTTTGTATGCGAGAATGTTCGAAATATGAAGGGAATTCATCATACGTACATCGGGGATGTCAATTGACAATTTTCAAAATAGATCAGAAAGAAATCATTTTGATGCCAGTCATTTAATCTAAAACCTATGAACTGTCGGCAGATTGTTATGATGTTATTGAAAAACGTTTCCATTCGTTTCGGAAATTCTCGTTTCACTTGTTATAGTTCCATTATGAAGGTAATTCGAATTTTACTGAAATCAATCGAACTCATGATAATATGTTAAAGTTGGCTTTATTTTCAATATAATACTTTGTTTAAAGACACTTTCGTTATCCAGTCTTTCTTAGAAGTACTTGAAAAAAAATTGTATTTAAAGAATTGATCTCTACTTGTTCCTCTCATCATCCAGAAAGTTCGAAGACTGTAGACCTTGCGATGTCATAATTCGACGTTCCAGGATTTAGCCAATTACATCTTTCAGATAATTAAGGAGATAGGGGCAGGTTGACTTGGGGGTTCCTATTTTCGTTACGCAGCTTCCATAAATACTAGCTTTGTTGCACGTGTCCCTCGCAAACTACGGATCTTTTCACGGAAGTCTCAGCGTGATCAGAGCAACAATGGTTGAATCGTGATCTCAGATGGGTTCTGGAGCTTTGAGGGTAATACTTTCGCAGTTCATAGATTGTCATCTGTAATATTGAGAAGAAAAGATTTTCGTTCTCTTTTTTTTCAGCTAAATGCTTCAACCACGCTTTTGATTTTTATTTATCCGTTTATCAGTTCCCTTGTCACCTACGGCCATCTTTAATAAAAAATCCCGTTCGGGCTCGCTGGCACTTATCAATTCGCGTTGATTGGTACAATGTCAACAAGCCACATTCGCTGCCAATTATCCTCACAAAATAAAACGATTTTGCTTATATTTTATTCACGCCTATTTTAAAAGCAAATCTTTCTTGCTCGTCTATCTGTAGTGTAAGTTCTTTAAAGTGAGAGATTTGAAACTATTAAATGTGGTTACGTACGGAATATTTAAGAAAGATTTTTTAGGAAAGTAAACACTTATATCTTAATTTCTAGACTAAAACAAGTTTATGAAAACCTTACTTCTAAATTAAATTCTTAAATTATTAATTATGAGAAGCAAGGCAAGTGCCCAGAAAGAGAAAATACATTACACGCATGAAAGATGTAGAGGATGAGAATTACAAAAGACATACATATGAGAGTTACTATTGGAGACTTTGAACGTTCCTACTACGGAGAGAGTAGTGACTACGGAGAGAGTAGTGACAAGAGTGTTCCTGGTTTTGATAAATTCTAGGAGGGGTAAGGATGGATGGGAAGGGTGGGGTTAGGGGGAACGGCTGGGGACAGCTTTTCCAGAAAGACTAGCAGATTCACTTCTGAGGAAATAGGGGCATGAAGAGATTAGTAATAGGGTTTATATGTTGCAAGGGAGGAACTTGTCACTCTGTCAAATATCCAAATTTGAATTACATTATTGAAATTATCTTGATTGAAATTATTGTCATGCTGTACTCTCTCAGAATCAGACAGATCAACTTGCTGTTTTTTACATCTACTGAATTGTATTGGTATGGGATTATAACTTTTGGCAAAACTGTTGCATTCTGGATTAGAATCGCAGAATTGATTTTAATATACAATGATTCGAGAACTAGCCTTGAACTCCAGTTTGAATCTATCGCTAAGATTTCTGGATTGCGAAAATCTATCCTATAGCCCTGATTTATTCTGTGGGCAGTTACCATTTGAGAAACAAAATTCTAATTTGATGTTATATTGATGCTTTTTCCTATCAGCTAACTCCACTGTACTCCTGCATTTTGTAAAAAACATATTGTGGAGTAAAAATTATATAAATATGTATTGAAAAATCGAATAAAAATGCGAAATAAATACATTTAAGAAACGAAATACTTGCAAATTTCAACGTATTAAAAACCTTTATAAGATAACTATACCATCAAGGCCAGTTTATATCATGCCGGGCTACTGATCTCAAGTTGGCGGGATCAAAGGCGAGGGGGATTTTTGAGGTGCCAAAATCGTCGGCATGCATGAGGACACTTATCATGTAAACCAGTTCCCGGGAAAGGCACTTGGCCGATCATGGCGAAATTAAATCCTCTAACATTTTAGCACCATGAGATTTCTATTTGATTAGTGGATAAGAATGCGGATATTTTATCTAGGCTTGCGCTATCTGGTATTCAAATCAAACGTCAAAATTGGCGCACTAGCACCCCTAGGGAAAGCAATGGCAAACTACCCTGGGGTTACTTTCCCATTGCAAGTCTCACAAGAGGGTACTAGGGGCTTCTGGAGACTCGCCTACGCACAAATAAGTGTATGGCAGTGAAAGAAGAAGAATAAAAGATAAACATAAAGCGCAGTGCCAGGATTTGAAGCGCCTATTCTATCCCCACGAGGCTCCCGTATAGCGAGTTGCGCATTGGAGAGGCTCTGTTTGGGCGTCACCGCTCCCGGACGGGAGCTGTCCGCGCCACATTGAGGCAATGTATTTCGTGTTTCCGGCGCTTCAACTGCGAAGTTCATGTGCCCTGTACGTGTACTTCATATACTTATCACGAGAGGTGGCGATATTCTTTCCTCGCTGAATGGTGAGATGCGACACTGACATACACGTCGATTTGCGGGGTATTCCTCAACCAGATTACTCCCACAAGCAGGGCACCGTGCGAGCCGAGCCAATCTCTAATTCATTATTGGTTTCCCGGGAAGTGTGGTAATTCAGTGCATGTAAGTGTAAGAATGTGTCAGATGAAGATAGAACAAGGAAGACGAAGGAAAGATCGCGGGCGATCGTGACTCGTTTATTGGAGTTCTGCTGCAACATTCGTCAAGTCTACATCGGAGAACGCAGGAAATATTTCCGAATAAAGCAGCCGGCCACTAGATATCTCCCCCTGACTGCAGCTGAATTCGTCCTAGCTATATAGCTCGTATCGTAAATCTTGCCCCGTTGGGTCTCAAACACTAGGACCTCCCGGTCAGAGGCACTGCAGCGACAAGAGCT
This sequence comes from Teleogryllus occipitalis, assembly GCA_011170035.1. Classification (NCBI taxonomy): domain Eukaryota; kingdom Metazoa; phylum Arthropoda; class Insecta; order Orthoptera; family Gryllidae; genus Teleogryllus; species Teleogryllus occipitalis. Next base: position 47,169 of record BLKR01001191.1, on the reverse strand, counting down.
GATGCGTGGCATCACCTCAGCCGGTGCGTCGTCTTGTGATGAGTGAGACGGTGGGAAACGCGCGGCGGGGTGCGGAAACTCGCATGTCCTCGCAGGTGCCCGTGGTGGCGGGGGCGGCGCCAGCGTCCTCACATTCCATAATGCAGCAGCGGCCTGACAGATTCGGCCCGCCCCCTCAGCCCTCGCCCCCCCCCTCCGCGCACACGCCACAGCCGGCGCAGGCGACGCACCCGGCGCAGGCCGCCAGATGCGGGAAGCGGCCCCGCCCCGTCCGCCCCCACCGCCCACTTACTCGGCCTTCTTCTCTCCCGTCCCCACACTGCCACCCGACTTCTCCTGGCGCTCGCCCACGTTTCTTTCGAGTCGCCGCCTCTGCCCGGCCCGCCACGCTGCTCTCTCTCTCCTAACCAGGTGTTGTACTTTTCATCATCCTGCTAAAGCTCCAGTTAGCGCTCGGGGTTCTCGACTGAGTTTACCCAAACCGAGTAGCACTCCCCGTGCATTTAGAGTGTGCTTTTAGGAACAAAAATTAAAAGGAGGTAAGGCGCGCCATGGTTTAATTAAATGTAAATTAGCGATCCGAGTTAATTTAAATACCCCATGTCGGACGTGCAACGAATACTCCACTTGCTACGCTTGATCACTAGTCGTAGTGTTGCAAACGAAGGCAACACGCCGCATTGGTGTATCGTGGAACAACAAGACTTACAATATCCATATTGGAATTTAACATTGTGTGTGAGACGTTGCTTGTTTAGAGGTATTTCATTATTGCATCAACTGTTTGATTTAATTAATATTTATTTACGTAATTAAAACATATTTTTCAAGAGTCCGAGGTTTATCTAACGTTTACATAAATGTGTACCATAAGGGGTACAGTAATTAGATAATAGGTAATATCCCCCAAATTGACCTCTTTATGATCCAAGAAACAATTCTTTCAAACGTTCACATTTCTTCATTCATCGATTACAAAAGCTGAAAAATTTCTGGCAATTTGCAGATAAATATAATTTCATAGAATATAACTATTTTGTTTTTTCTACTTTTTTCCGAAATTGTGACATCTCATATGAGGAAAAAAGAGAAACCGGTAAATAGTAACCCGATATGTATTATGTTTCAAACATGAATCTGTTTTGGCAATAAGTGTGTAGAAGATATGAGATGATTTAGAACTAAAACTAGAAAAAGATGTTTTCCACTGGAATTTACAATTTTTTAAATTCTCGTATCCATTTATCCCATTATTACCCTTGATATTCAATATTTTATTTTTGGTTGTATTTTAGTTTCAAAATTTGTTTTCGCTGCAGAACTCCACCTGCCACACGAAAAAAATCGACATTTCTATTCAGTAAAGGGTCATATTTTCGTGTGTACGTATTTGAAAAGACAATTTCGCTTTTGAGAAGGATCAGCGGATCACTTCATAGTGGTATCAATTAACCTTACGATCGGGATATTTATTCTGCGCATATAATCTCAAACATGGGTAGCGCTCGTGTCTTCCGCGGCACTCTAAAGCGTAATAAATCAGATTTTGATATTTTTTTGCAAGGGTTGTTTTGAAAACGCAGCATTTAGTTGACGATATGACGAGCGTGGGATTGGCGCATGGAGCGATGGGCGAGCGTCCGCGGAGGGCCAGGGGGGTGTGGCAGGTGGCGGTGGGGCGGCGCGCGGCGCAGGGCAGGGGTGGGCATGCGTAGCGGGGCTGCGCCGCGGCGCGGCGCGCGTGACGTGCCGTCCATTCGGGACGGCCGCTCGTAGCGCGCAGCGCCGCCGCCGCCCGCCGACCAGCCGTCCCGAGCGGCGAGGCGGCCCGCAGCTCTCCACGGCGGGGTTGCAGCAGTGTTCGGCGCGTCGGCTGAGCGACCGCGTCTCTGCCCGCCGCCGCCGCGCGCCCGCCCCGTCGCCGCCACCACCGCCGCCGCTTCCTCCGCCGCCGCCGCGCGCGCACGCGATCGCTCGCCACCCCCGCCGCCCCCGTCGCGCCCGGCGCCTCTCGTGCGAGTGTCATACGCCATACCTCCTCTTCCTTTTTTTCCCTTCTCGCCTGCCCACGCTTCGCTCCGACCGAACTTTTTTCCCTTCCACGGCTGCCTTCCAACCCGCAAGTGTTTGATCTTTTCTTCGACTAGGCGTGCGCCGAAGGATATGTGATTTTTGCCAAACGTAAGCTGTGTTTTCGTGTCAAATATTGTGATTTCGCCTGGCTGGCCGAGGGATTGTCTTAGTGCTGTGTGTCCGCAGCGCGCGAGCTCAGTCACCTGCGCCAGGCCGCCGCCCGTGCCCGGCGCCCGAGGGAGGCCCGCTGCTTGGGAGAGTCTACGCGCTGCACGTGTCCGCCGCCGTCACCATGGTGCTTCGAGGGCGCCTGATCCTCGTGGTCGCTGCCGTCGGCGCCATCCTGCAAGGTAAGCGTGCCCGCGGAGACGACGCGCGGCCGAGCGCCGGCGCGGGCCGGCGGTTCACCACGCGCCGCTGACAGCGGCCGCGCGCCGCGCCGCCCACACGGTGCCAGTGACGGTGGAATGCTCGTGGATTGGAAGGAGGTGATCTTCGCGTGAAATGTGATGTGCTTCAACGACTGTCTGGTGGAATAAAAAAAGAACTTGTGAAAATACTACGTGAACATCGGTGGCCGTTTTAGAAAAGTTATTGCTACTCGATCTTGCGCGTTCTTGCTACAGGATTGCACGATTAAACGACGATATAATCAGTGTTTCGTTACCGAAAGGTTCTTTTTGCGCCTTTCGTGACAGTAACTACTAATGTCATCGAGTTTTAACTTTACAGATGGTTCGGCTAGTAACTTAACTGCCGGAATGGATTCACCGAGGCACAACTATCGCATTGCCGAAACTGAGTTTTTCGCTACTGAGTAGCGCTGCATATTCGCTGTTGGGTGAAGCGGGTCAAGGGTGCCATCACGGCGGGCACCCGCGGCCCCGCCTCCGCCTCCGCCGCCGCCGCTGTTGCTCGGCCTCGCGGCTTCCGGCGCGGCGAGGTCCGCACAAAGTTAAAATTAATATTTTGCTTCATCATGTCCAAACTCGCAGTTTCGTATTTTAGCCCCGTGGCCACCAGCAGTAAAACGCCGCAGAGAAGGTCCATTCAACATTCATACCCGGAAAGGGGCGGGGCGGGGTGTGGCGGGGTGCGGCGCGGTGCGGTGCGGCCAAGGCGGCGTGGAGTGCCCGACCGGGAGCGGGCGCCACCACCGCCGACCACGCGCCTCCACGCCTCCGCGCTGGCCCCGCGCCGTTCGCCGCCCCGCGTTGCCGCCAATCGCCCGCCGCCGAAGGCGCCAAATCGTAAAGCGCGGCAGTGGCCGTCGCGGGGCCTGCACGGCGCTGGCTGGCGTTGGCGCTGGCGCTGGCGCTGGCGCGGGCGCGCGCACGCAAATAAAAGTGGCACGCTGCACTTCGCCTACGATTGAAGCAGACGCCAAGTTGTTAGTCTTCGTAAGTTGTGTTAATCGTCTATATCTTCGTACGCTTTTGCGGAACTTCCGGACGTGTTTCGGTTTGCTCGAGGAACGAACAGACTTCATCCCTCGTGTCTTGATTCCGTCATAAACTGTATTTAGGATCGCGTTTCAATTGCGAGAATAAATCAACAGTCGCAAGCATGCAGGATTGTCATGTTGGTATTCGAAACTTTCGCTCCGGATTCTCCAAGATGGAATCTATCGAAACTACGGGGCGAAGTGAATCAACCATGACCTATTCTACTAAATCATTACTATAGTTTAGTAATAATGTTATCTCTGGCAAATGAGTAAAATTACGGTTTTATTACATTACCTGGAATTATTTCTGTAGTAACGATCGCGGTCGTATGTCTTCTAAATCCGCCTGAAGGAAAGCCGAGCTCGATGAGTGCGGCGGTTCTGCTTCGTACGAGATATCTCCTGCTGCGCATTTTGTTTCGCCGCCGCGAATACAGGCGACGCTCCCTTGAGTAATATGTACGTGCGCCCCCTGAACATTTGTCGTGTTGGGTAGGAACTTTGAAGACTTTGTTTATTATGTTTGGCGAACTTTACGTCCGTTGCGCAGGGACTACTTTCATTTTATGAACGAAGGAGAACTTGGGCGATTAATGGCTTGAGAGCCGTGTAGCGGGTTTTCTAGTTTATGCAGAGAATTCGATTGAATTTAATCGGAATGCGGAGTTCGTGATCGTCGGACTTGCCTGTTTTTATTCAAAATCGATTGGCAATTTGAACTGGAAGTTGGGTTTCGTGTTGTAATCGCTAATCATAAAGGGAATACGCGAGTAAATTACAGGCTTCTGAGCTTTCGTTCTATATTTATATGAAAATGGTATTCCGCCGATGTGGAATAGTTCTCATTCATCAACGTTGGCGATACGTGCTGAAAAATAAACGGACGGAAGAGGAGTGGCGCCGAGTTTCGGGAGGGATGTTCCGGGCGGAGGGCGCGTCGGAGGAGCGGCGCCCGTGGGCCTCCGGGCAGCACACAGCGGCGCCTCGCGGACGCGCACGACGCGGGACAGCTAACGAGGTGGCCGGCTCGCCGGAGGTCCTGTCGGAACAAAGCGGGAAGAGGCCGCTGCGGCGCCCAACGCACCACCGCCCACGCGCGCCCGCTCGCTCACCCACTCACTCACTCACCCACTCACTTACCCACCCACCCACTCGCTCGCTCGCCTGCTCATACAGCCGTCCGCTCGCCCGCTCGCCAACCTGTCCGTTCGTTCGCCCCCTCTCACAGCCGCTCGCCAACCAGTCCTCTCGCCAACCAGTCCGCTCGCTTGCCTGCTCACTGTGTTTGCCAGTCCATTCGATTACTCGCCCGTTCACTTGGCCAATCCATCCGATTACTCGCCCGCTCACCCAACCGTTCGCCAACCCATCCGATCGCTCGTCCAACCCGCTCGCTCATCTCTCCTTTCGCTTGCCTACTCACCCACTAGCTCCTCCACCGTCCGCTCGCTTGCCCACTCATCTTGTCCCTCGCCTACGTACCCGCTGGCTCGTTTAGACAGCCGCTCGCCAACGCTCGCTGGCTTGTGCGCTCTCTCGCTCTTGCGCCCGCTCGCTAATTCGTCCCCTCGTTTGCTCACCCGTCCGCTCGCTCGCCATCTCGCCATCCCGTCCGCGATGGCGCGGGGTGAGCAGGACGCAGCGGTGCGAGGCGGTGACGGGTGGTGTTGATCGCGGGGGTGGGGAGCAAGGTGAGGGAACGCATCTGACTGCTCCCACTGGCTATCGCGGAAGTGAGAGGCGGGTTGGGTCATCTGTCCAGGTTGCCTTTTGCACGCATTGGATTTTGTTTTGGCCATACATTAAAACAAAGATATTCTTTTCAAATCGCTGTATTCTAGAAAATCCGCCTTACATGTGCACGCTAAAAACGCTAACAAAATACAGCACGATATTCCTAGGTTGGCTCATTCCGGTGTCTGGAAATATAGTTAGTGGCTAGCGTGCTTGCTTTCCGCTACTAAATTCTATGGTTTAAAATCTAGTCACTCCATGTGGAATTGGTCGTCTACAAATTGTACGCAACTGGTATTGTTTCTTTATTTTTTGGCACTGAGATCATCATTTTGTCATTTTTTCTATCTGTCCTCTCAGGCACTATTCTAGGTGTGAGATCGAACTCTGGTTTAGAGAGCCATAAATGAAAAAAAAAATAAATTGGCTCGAAGCCAGCCCGACGGTCCAACGAACGAGGGCCGTAATCGGAAATTTCACTCGGCCAAGCAGAGTGAATGCAGGTGTAAACACTTCTTCACTGCACATCATTTAGTTTATTTTTTGAATTTCTTGCTCTGTATGATTTTTTTCGTGCGAGCTACAATTTATTTAATTTACCTGCCTCATAAGTAATGTATTTCTGAGTAAAATCCAACCTTAGAAGGGACAAGTTCTTCGTAAAGACCGTTGAAAATGTTCCATGTGTGGCGTAGAACCTACTAGGACAAATTTAACTTTTCGAACGGTCTGCCTCACGTGATTAGCGTTCGCAAACGGAAACTACATCCGGTGCGAGTACAATAGATGCGCCATCTACGTTTATATGCATAATAAAGATCACTCCGTGTCAATGCAGCGGCGAGAGACTGTTGCACAACATGTGGAATGTTATGAGAACCAATGCATGTCTTTTAGCGACATATGCAGTTGGGATCAAATAAACGAGTAAAAGTATTCAGCGTAGTGATCACAGTGATTCTCGCAGGTGTAAAAGATTCGAACCATTTCCAGATATTTTCATGTTGAAACGACTGTGTGCACCATCGTATTAATGGTTATAATAGAAACAAAGGCAAATAACTGCAAATTTTTAAACATTCGTGCTAGAAATGCTACTAAGAATGTTGAGCTTATTATAGTATGTATTCTATTTATTTCTAGTCTCTTTTTCCTGTGACTAAAACGTTTGAGAATGAAAAATTGTTCATCTGGTAAAATATGAAATACGACATACTGTAAAGATCCATTTAATGCAATATTATAATATTTTCCGTAGTATTAGTGATTCGTTCGTGTCCCAATTTGATGACGTTTCTCGTTTGATTTTTTTGTACGAGTGTGAATTAGCTATGAAAGTGGCAGTGTAAATGACAGAAAATGTACGTCAAGCATCTATTAGATATATAGTAAATGAAACAATAATTCGTTCTTTCGTACACAAGGTAAATTATACCCAATAACTCGCCACGTTGCTCTTTACTGGGTGAACCTGTTCGGAAAGTTTCCTCGTCACAACAACCGGCCGCCCGGAGCTGCTCCTGTCGGGCGTCATGGCATATCCGGCTGTGCATGTTGTAAGCCGCGGGCTCAAGTTTCCGGGCCGCAAAGTGTAGTTGTATTGGGAGGCTCATTTCGCCGGAGAAGCCTCCTCCGCATCGGGAAACAAAGGCGGAGCGGCGCTCACACCTTGCGAGGAGCGGTGAACGTATTGACGTCGGGTAAACGATCTCGTATCGTAAACGGTGCGGCGCGGCATGGAGCGCGCGGGGCGGCGCAGCGGGCAGACAGCGCCCGCGGCTGGCGAACGGCGCGGGAGGAGGCAAGGGGCGGCAGGGGGCGGCGGGGGCGCGGCGCTCCTTCGAAGGCCCGCCCCCAGCGCTCCTTCCAGGGCGGCGAACAGCGGGCATGGCGGCGGAGGCGGGAACCGAGGGCGGGGGAAGGGGGACGTCGGCCGCCCGCGACAAACGGCTTTATCAGGCACGGCTTCCGCGGCCCGCCGCCCAGCCGCGCCGCCCGCCACGCCCCCGCCCCCGCCACCGCACCGTCCCGCCCCTACCCGCCGCGCTTCGCTCCGCTCAGGGTATCTCCCCCCGCTCCGCGCTGCCCGCGCCCGCAGCCCGCGCGGTTGCCCCGCCCCCGCGCCCGCCGCCGCCGCCGCCGCCGCCGCTGGCCGGCCGCCGCCGTCGCGCTCGTGCGCCATCTTTCAGGGCGCTGATTTGCATTTAAAGTAAATGTTACACAAGATAGCTTGCATATTATTGTAACTTTTAACTTCTAATACTTTTCCAAATTTATAGAACGGGCGTGAATTGTGTTAGTTCCTTCCCTCGTTGTGACTTGACTTTTCTAAAGCCCTTGTTCTAATTAAAATCCACTATTAGGCTCATGCAATTTAATTTAATCCTAAGTAATAGACCCTCGTTTGTAATTACAATTACACAGCTGAGTTTCCTAATCTCCGTTCTTAATATAATGGGTGTGAAAACATACATATTCGGAGTAGTGTAGTCGGGTCTAAGAGAGTATATTCAGCCATACCTACCTCCTGCACGTGGACAATCGCGCTGGCTATTGTCTTTGCGCTTTTGTGAGATTTTCATTTGTATCCGTAGTTCCCAGTATGGAGAATCGAATTTTTATGCGCGATAATTGTATGAATTAAAGGAATTCTGATGTCCCCTCGATGTCTGTTTCCTTTCCTCACTTTGTGCTTTGGGTTCTGGGCCGTTTGCTGCTTATTGTCGATGAGCAAAAAAAATAATTTCCTTTTGTGTAAAATTATTCCAAAATATTGATCAAAGTGAACAATTGTAAGGGCGCATTTTCTCTCATTAGGAAGAAATGAAATCTTGAGACCAGAGGAAAGAAATAATGTGGACTTCACTCAATTTTCCAATATCTTTCTCTCACTCTCCATACCTGTCCAGAAAACAGAATATAACACTTTTGCCTGTTTTAAGGACTTTGTGAGATGAGTGGTTTTTCATTCATCGAGTCGTTTCATTCATCGGTTTTGTTTTCAAAATATTTAGGGACGTCTTACATAATTCGCGGAATCGACTTTTGCCAAGGTTTACGATCTTCTCGTTGTTTACGTGTAGTTGTTACTGTTAGAGAATTGATCATAACATGAAATTGAGTTCTGATTTGCACTTGCGTCCAGATCGTAGATCATAATTTCCCCTTATTGCGACGGGCTTTGAATATGTGGTTTATCGATATTATTTTGCTATTCTGCCCGATGTTGCTGGCAAACATTTAAGTGTTTAAATGATTGGGTTCTCTAGTACATAACATGAACATTGCAAATAATTATATTTCTAAAAAATATAACTAATTATATTCACTTTCTCTTTGTTTGGAAACTATATTTTTGCAAAATCATGTAAAACAATTCGTTAACAAGAACTGTGTGTGAAACAACAATCATAATACCAAATATCGTGGGGATTGTGAGTTCCATAATACAGAGCCATAGCATTAATGGAATCATGCACCAAATGGAACGAGGTCAAATTAACAAAAGGAATTAAAACATCGATATACAGGATAAATAAAATTACAAATATTATTCACAATATCTGCTAATTTACAAACGGATATTTGGCGGGAGCCTTCTTTATAAGGAAGAAATGGATTTCAATTCAAAAATAATGTCAACGGAATCGTGCTTTCTTTTTCCGTTCAGAATTTGGGGGTCAAAATGAGGTCGTTTTTATGCCCTACGTTGTAGATTTGCTGTAAGAGCGAGGACGTTGGCAACATTAAAAAGAAATGAAATGCAGCACAGTGTTTCACTGTCATTTTATCTTCCGTGTTGGGTAACGCTCACTGGTGGAACGTGTGAACAACTGACCTGGAGGTAATATTAGGGGAACGCACGGTTAAAACAAGAAGTAATCAAAATGAATGCCCACATATTACTCCAAACCCTAGTACTACACAATTAACTTTCCGCGTAATGTAAATTTAGTTATTATCACCGGCAGCGCTCTTCACCGTTCGTTACCGTCATGTAATTTTATTTATCTTGACTATATTTTAACCAGCTCACATTGCGCTTGCTTCAGTAAAGGAAATACAATACAGGGCTTCTCATAATTACGTTTTAGCCGCTCGTTTCGCCCTTTCGGTTTCTCAAGCAATTGTAATTGCGCCGTGTAACTACAATTTCTTAAATAACATTGCTTTAGTTTTTAATTAAGATTCAAGAAGTCAAATAAATTTATTTTTTTACCTTGTAGATAATTTGACAAAAGGCGGGTCTACAAGAATATAGGTTTTCTACATACTATCCATACATAATATGTTGGTCACCGGTATCTCAGAGTTCCGAAACTTCCTGGTCACAATCAAACGTAAAAAACGTTTGATAGAAAAATTTGCAGAATATTAGAATCTGTTGACTTGTACTAACTTGTACGGGATAAAACTTGACTAAACACTTGTACGGGAAAAAACAAAGTGTGTTTTTTTGTTTGTTTCGAGAATTTTTGGAAGAGGGGAATAGTGAGGTCAAATTTGTCAAATATATGTACTACATATAATACTCTTAAGACGAACGATCAAATATTAAAACATACGATTCTTCTCTGCCGTGCGGTTATTACTACACTTCTTTGACAAGTCTGGAAATAAGAAATTAACTTACGACCTTCTAGAAAAAGACTAGATTTATAACTACATCTAATTCATGATTTTTATGTGGTTTGCAACAGATATTCTGATGAAACATTTATATAGCCGTTCGTAGAAAACGAAATCAAGAGATGACGATGTGAATAGGACAAGTAGAAAATTAATTAACATTTCTTGAACATTATCTAAATGATTAATCTTACAGGAATATACGGGAAAAAGTAAAACGGAAATTAACCCTTTGACATACGATTTACATTATATCTCGTAACTCGACAACCTGCGAATTTGTAAATAGCATTAACCATATTCTTATTAGCGTGATGTTCTATCGGTCTCTTAGTTTTCTGTATAGTACGTACAACTAGACATAATATAGACTAGTATAATGACACTATTCATTACAGTTACACAGGAAAGTAGCATACCCCAAAGAGAAAATGCTACTGTCCTTCCATCATCGTGCACCTTGTTATTCCGTGATCTGCATGTTTTTCGTCGGTGTATTCTGCTGAGAACTTGTTTTGTTTCCCACGTTGCAAATACAATTGGAAACACGTTGAGGATCAATTAGCTCGCATCTTCAAGTAATGACGTGTCGTTTTTGATGTACCATGCGTAGATATTTTTCTTTTCACGTATACTTTATTCTTTATTTTCACTTGTACTTTATCATAACATCAATTAAGAATTATACATGAAAATATGTACGTTGCCAATTTTTTTCTTCTCGGAAGCCGATTTTGTGGTGGAAGAATAACTGTAAGTAACTTCTAGTTGTCATTAACGTATTCGCAATTAGGTCTTTTGAACAGCATGCGATATTGAGTAATAGTACCTCTCCTGTGTTTTCTTTAGAATCATATAATTTTGACGTTTCTTACGGGCTGACGATTTGCTATATTTGTCATTCATCACTGAATTTAAATTTGAACATGCGTGAATAAGAATTGTTTCCTTTTAAAATATATTTAAACTGATAAAACCTTTACATTTTTCATCACCATATGGACGAATCTTAAATATTAATTTTCTAAATAGTGGGAGTATGTTTATTTACCAGCAAACGAAATATCTTAAAGTTGGGTTTCTATTTTTACGATTATAACACACGTAACCTGAAATTGAAATGTATCTGTACTTTGAAACGTTATGTGTATTAATCTGATAAATTAGAACACCAGAAAATCCATAGAGAAGGAGAAGTTAATGCTCGAAATGAAACGAATAACATTAGGCGCTAAGAGGCTCATAATATTAAAGTAGATACCTATTTATTGTAGACACTACAAACCTAGGTATTAGCTTTAATTAACGCCAAGAATGGATTACGGATTTTTACATAAAATATCGAATTCGCAATGCGGAATAAACTGAGAAATTCTCACAATGTCATGGGTGCAAAATTAAAATGTAAAGAGCTATTATCTTAGTGCTGTAAATGATGAGCTTCTATATTAATGCCTCAACTAATGTGAAAAAAAACAATACAATATCTGCTTTGAAAATTTGGCTAGATTTTTCTCTTAAATGAAAAAGCAGCACGCGTATTCTCTATTTGTAACATGTATTAAAATTTAAGGTTTCATGAATGTATTATTTTCTAGATCATACAGGATCCATAGGATAGACTAGTAAAGCACAGAGTAAACCGGGACACTACGTAATGCTTTTTCATATACCTATTTTCATAAAACATTTGAGAAAAATCATTAGAAGAGTTTTGAGTTCTTTGATTAGTTATTGTTGAATTCTCTTTTTTTAATGTTATAGGCTATTTCGATTTATTTTGACGGAAATATCCCATTGGACACTAGTCGATGAAAGCACTTTCCTGAATGAAGCAGAAGAATTGAAGATTTTTACCGGCGTAATAGTTACAGTGATAAATCGAACATTTAGTGGAACCGTAGTTCTGACTGTAATTCGTTAACTGGTACTTATTGAGTCAGTGACAGCCTCCGGGCGCCTTTCATCTCACGGGGATGACAGTGTGCAATTGATGCAAAAGTATCACGGATTGCCCCCAAGAATTTCTCGTTGTTCGTTATATAATGCTAGGACACGTTCGTATCGGCATGATATATTCTTATTGTAGATTTCTGCTCTGTTGGCGTATTAAATAGCATTCTTTAGTCGCCCACAGTTACCTGACGTCCAAAAGGCTGACTAAATCTGAGATTCAACATACGCAGTTTACAATGCTCGGTCCACGACTTTGTCGCAATGTGCATTTTCAGCTCCCTCATTCCGCATTAACTGGTATTGAATTTCCGTAAATTAATCTTCACTTCTATCAACTACAATTGTAGCGGCTCTGAATGGCACCCGTTTTGGGGACACCCTGTACAGCGTGGTCCGTGGAAAATAATACTAAAATTTTAAGCAGCGGGAGCGGACACAGAATCGATCAGACAAGCCAGCGAATAGCCGGAGTCTCAAATGTGCTTTGATGGGAATACGAACATCGGGGTATGTGGCTCACAGCTACTAGACTAGCGTCACATTGGAGCCGTAGCTGCGTTTTTCCGAAACACAAACGATATTTGCTCACGGGACAGAAGCTCTATAAACTGAAGGTCATATTTCTGGTCGAAGACGACGTGCTTGAAAGGAGATAAAAATCCTGGCGCACCTTTGCAGTACAAGTGGGATAATTCCAACGATACGTTGTTTCAGAATCCACGTCAAAACTACGTTTTTGGAAACATTATTTGGGCCCCACACCCCACGAATTTCAGGCGAAGAGCGCGGTTTCCTGGCGGCAGACCCATCGGGCCGAGGGAAGGCTTTTTCCAAGCGAGCCCCCCTGATTTCGCCGCCCCCGGCGCTCGCCTTATTTGGTCGGGCGTGAAGGGAGGCGGACGTGGGCGGCGGGGGCTGAGCACGGCGCGTGCCGCCCCGCTGCCCGCCCACGCAACCACCGCCCACCAGGTCAACCTCCTCCAGCGCGCACTGCTGCTCCTTAGCCTGACCTACGGCTTCGTCCTCCGCTCCACCATCCGTGCACCCACCTCCGTCCACCCCCTTCCGTCCTTCCACCCACCGTCCCATCCTGCCGTCCGCCCTCCCTGCCGTCCGCCCTCCCTGCCGTCCGCCCTCCCTGCTGTCCGCCCTCCCTGCCGTCCGCCCTCCCTGCCGTCCGCCCTCCCTGCCGTCCGCCCTCCCTGCCGTCCGCCCTCCCTGCCGTCCGCCCTCCCTGCCGTCCGCCCTCCCTGCCGTCCGCCCACCCTGCTGTCCGCCTACCTTGCCGCCCGCCCACCCCACCCCACCCTACCGTCCGCCCACCTGGCTGGCAGGTCGACCGTGGGCCCAAACCGCTTCCCTTGGCTCAACCTCCGGGTTTCGCCCTCCGCCCTCCCCTCGAACCAGCCGCCCGGCAAACAATTGCCTCTATTACAGGTGGTCCCAGGCGCACTGCCGCCGCCCCCGTCCCCGCCGCCGTCGCCACGCGCCAGGCGCCTGGCGGCCGCGCGCGGCGTCGGGGGCGCATGCCAAGGGTAGTGCGTAAAATAACGGAACTAAACGTGCCCGCCAAAAATAAAACACCAACTTCCAAATTGTATATACTGCCAACTCGATAACATTTCGGTCTACCTGGTGCGCCGCAGGCCCGCAATACACTCATTTAACAATTCAAAAGCACACAACAGAAACGAAACAATCACAGACGCGGTGCTGCGTTATTTAAAACCAAATTGTAGCATGTTTGTAGTCGCTATGAGTGAACGGCATTGCCGGCTGCAATTACCCTTTATGTTTATTTAACCAATGCTGTGGGAGTACCACGGGGAATATAGCCTACAGAAACGACCATTTCTGTTTCTTCAGATACGATTCCTTTGGACTACCCTAGCAAACAGAATAACAAGTACATTTCCTTGACTCCCTTTCGCTCTTCCCTTGTTTGTTTGTTTTTATCTCTCACCCATCTTCCATCTCTCGACTCCTTTATATGCCTCTCTTCCTCTCCATTTTTTTTAGTTTCTCGTTCTCTTTTCAGCTTCTAGTCTTCGTTCTTTCATAGTTCACTGTTCGTGTCCGTCGGTGTAGATTGACGTAAATTGACATTATTTATACTCTGCCGGTGTGTGACTTACGAACGACAATATTATGTCAACACATTTAAATTAAGCTAAAATATTTGATTTCTGTATGAATAATATATGGAATTATGATGTGATAATTTCGCTCTACCGGGAACGGTGAATACGCCGGTTAAACGGACAATATATACACTCGTCCACATGAGTGTTTTCGACAGCGAGATTATATCGGAAACCAGAAAATCAGAACTGTTGCTGGACTGCATGGTCTAATTTTTAGAAGCATTCCACTTATTCGTTCAATGCAGAAAATCCATAACAACTCTTTCACATAATGTTTAACATTCGGCCGTGACAGAGTTAAATGGCAAAATACGAATTCTCTTTCCTCTAGATAAATTTCACGAAAGCGTGTCTAGCGTGATATTCCCCTGATATAGAAATGAGCCTTTTCATTTGCATGTCATAAAACTCATGAAGTGCAGAAAGCAATTCTGTCACTTTGTGTTGCAAAGTTTTTTTCACAATCCACAGAAAAATAAATCATTTCACGAGTCTTTACACATTGACATGAACTCATTAGATTCACGAACATTCCTGAGAACGAAGTGCTTTGAAGTTTATAGAAGAGCTATTTCTACGACGTGATTTTCAACTAGTACCATTTGAATTTAACAGGTTGGGAAAATCGAAATATAATATCTAGATAAGTGTAGTGCGTATTGTTTTGTAATTACATCAGAATATTATCGTTGTCCGTACTGTAAAGAATACATGAAAAACAAGAGAAACTAAGTTGTAATTTAACTCGCATTTACAAGAAGTCTGTGCTGAGAGTGAGTGATAAGAGTACCCGTCGTTTATCATCTGTACAAGTCTTTTATTTTGAAAAGAAGTTATTAATTTACAGGAGCGTTTTTTTTCTCCTCTAATATGAAAATTTCGTCAGTGCGTGGTCGTTCATTGAAGTTATAACTGGAGCATGGAATAGACGTATTTTCTCAGACGATAACGACAACTTAAAATCTTCAATTTTGAATTTATAGTGTGCGAAACCGAATATGTTTCAAAATATTCTAGTTTAAAGAAGAAAAAAAATCACGTCCCCACACCGACTTCAATAGAGTTCTCTTTCTCTATCTGGGGAGTTTTGCGGCGTATTCATCCAAGCCTATGGGTATCAGTTGCATTTTAAGTTATTGCTCTAAGCAAATGGAAATATTTGTAATTTTAGGAAATTACTTAAAATTATGAAGCGCAAGGATGGAACTTAACACTCCAATATTTGAACTCGCCATTTTTCGCATCTTGTAGGTTTGCCAACCGTCTTTCATTTAAGAGGACAGTTCTCCATTGACGTTTATTGTCCTGTCGCCTTCCTTTGTGTTTTAAATGTCCCCCTTGTAGGAAATTTTAAACGTTTCAATTTTTCTTGTTGTCACAGACTGGGGCACGTTGCGACACATGTAAATGAACGAAAATATTGTTTCATATTCAAATATAACAATCGTCTCTACAATGCAGATTCATTTATATGCTAACTTTTAATCTCCATGTTTTTCAATATCCGAATGGCAGTGAATATAAGCACAATGTACTGCATTTCGGTAGTTTACATGAACCCAGTTCTTACAAGTTATTCACTGCACGCGGTTCTCTTCACCTTTCAGTGTTTGAAATGGTTCTAAACAAACAAGACACTCTTCCTCATCTTCGGAGCTCTCGGATACCTTTTGTCTTTTTTCGACATATTAGATCTACATCTTTGATTAGAAACATAGCTTTTTGACAACAAGCTTTTTTTTTGTTTTGTTTTTCCTTTTTTTAGTATAGGTCTTTTCTCCAATCTTCCTTGTTGCTCTAATCGAATTCGTTCTTCAAAAGGAGTGCTACTTAAAAAGGAAGATTTCGAAGTCTTTGTTCCTATACGGTTATTTGTCGAGGTTCTGTATTTAGGAAGAGATCTGATTTCCAAAGGGCCAACCGCTGATGTGGGTAACCCATCTTCTAGAACAGAAACTGCAATATTGCTTTCTCAGACCTTAGCAGCCTGACCTATTGCTTTTGTACTGTTCATAACCCAGTTTTATCTATGTTCGAAATGTCATTTGAATTGAAGCCGTACCATTCGAAAACAGGGGCTAAATGGTTGAAAAACATCTCAACATTGTTCCTTAAGGTACTAATTTGATTCGAAACAAGATTCAAGAAACACAAAGAGAAATTTTAGTGTCATTGCATATACTTTGTAATTGTTGATTGGATAACGGACTTCTTCGTTACCCAATGTTCTGGCACTTGAATTTTGTTATCCTCGGCAAAATCATATGCTAAGCTTAATAATTCCTCACTAAATTCCCTGAAATTAAAATTATTTCTGTCAAGTACTGGGGGAAGTAGTGACACTGGCACAACGTGCCCCTTAGAACCGGTCACAACTAGCCCTGAGAGACACTAATATGAATTTCCACTTTTATTTCAGGTTATTTTGTCATTCATATAAACCAAAAAAAATCCTTCAAATTGTAGCTTAAAAATTTAATTTTTCAGTGATGTTCAGTAGTTGAACATACCTCCGATTTGTTGCTGCTAAGGTTGAGTGGAACAATCCGATAGATTTTTTCTTCACTTTGTGTAAAACATGAAACGTTCGTAAATAATCAAATCAACGGTTCGCGCAACAACTCAAAAGAGCACACTGAGGCAAAAGTTTGAAACGTGCTTGTAAACTATCATGGGGTGAGCTTTATTGGATCGGTCAGTAAACACGATGTCACAACTTGTCCCTGTCACAACTAGCCCCGGACTCCCCTAAAAATTTCCTTTGAATAAAAAGTCGGAGCACCGGTTGAGTCATGGCAGGAGATACGCTTTTCCAGCTTCACCATTACTCTTGTGGGTGCCACTGTTCGCCCGACACAACTTGTCTAGGTATGAAAATATTGTGCATTAAATTTGATTAGATCATTAAGTCTTAAATAATATTTCAAATGAATTTAATAAAAAATTGCGCGAACACACAATTATATTCAAATTATTCAAAACATTACAACAAATTATTCAATTATATTCAAAACATTGAAGAATAGCATGAAAAGTTGGTGATACATAATTTGATTTTTACTTCACCTGGAGAAAACAGCTAAGGAAAAGAAAAGTCTTGTTACTGGTGTTCAGAAGAAATAAAAGAGGTCATCTTCGTCAACATACTAGCTTTATTAAGATTGAGGATGACGGCAAAGCCTTCGAAAGCCGGCTGTCTACAAGATACAGAAGGATATAACAAAATTATAAATAAATACACAATAAGATAGAAAATTAAATTACAATTAATGGATACATAGCAGTTCAAAATTAACATAAAAAAAGGATAATCAATAAATCACTTTTATGTTAATTTTGAACTGCTATGTATCCATTAATTGTAATTTAATTTTCTATCTTATCGTGTATTTATTTATAATTTTGTTATATCTTTCTGTATCTTATAGACAGCCGGATTTCGACGGCTTTGCCGTCATCGTCAATCTTAATAAAGCTAGTATGTTGACGAAGATGACCTCTTTTATTTCTTCTGATAACGTCAACACCAAATCAGAATTCCCACAATTACTGGTGTTCAGTTTTAAGATCTCCAGTGCACTCTACGGTTTTCTACCCTACATCATTTGTTAGTCTCAAAACATCATCGATGTTTCTGTACATCGTTGTTTCTAGACTTAGATGATCGGTGTCATCGATCCACATTCGATGTCAAGAATAAGTAGCCCGAAAACAATATATGTTTTTAAACCTCGATGATTTCATAGCTGGTTTGGAAATATCTTCATTAATCTTGACGTGAGGTGGGGATTTAATCTAAGAGTGACCTAATTCATAATTAAGGTTAAAAAAACGGTCCAAAAAGTAGTTGAACCATCACACTGAATATTGCATAAATAATGTACATTTATGTACGAAAATTCGCCTATTACTTTCACTACTCTCTTGGTCGCTTTAGTGTGTAACAAGGTTTATTTTAATGAAATGGGAAATTTATAGATTTGTTATTATAAGAGTTTTTTCGTATCCTCACTTCAAAACCCCTATTTGGCTGAGCATTTACATGCCACAGAGGTGAGCTATAGTGGCCTAGGCCAAGAATGAATTTTAGAGGATGATTACCATGGCAACGTCAAATAAACAAGACAATGATTGTTGACTCATTGATAAAGATTGTTTATTATTTTTCGAATACTGAATGTTTTTAACTTCTTTATCTCTTGTTTTGTAAGAATTTTCAATTTTTTTAGGTTCATATTTTTCTGACTTGTGCTTCAAACATGATTTAACTCTGTGATACTTCCTACATCTATGTTTCCTTTAATACCTAGGGTTACCTTTAGCATTGAATATTTACTGCATAATGTTGACGGTTTCACTGTCTGGGTCTATTGTTCAAATAAAGTTAGTTATCTTCCTCTATTAAATTAACTTTACTAATGAAAATATAATTCCTTTTCATAGAGGTAAGCCTGTAGAGTTGTTTTATTTACCAGGGTTACATGTTTCTCTCTTTCATTTTAAAAAGAGTTCATACTCTCTTTCGTATAAATCCTTTGATTTTTGAGGAAGTAAAATTTCAGTATCAGTTTCAGCTTCCTCAATTATAATCTCTAGAATTTCGCACTCCATACTTAGGAAACAAATCGCCAAAACCTGCCGTAAGTTCTTTGTGTTTTAACAATTGTGACAGTACTGACAACTTCAGAGGCGATAATGTAGAAGAACATCTGCATCAAAACGTCAAAACTTCATGGTACAAATGAGATCTCTCTAATAATTGAAACCTAAAATTGGGAGGTGAATATTCAATTTCGGCCGAGGTGCATTAAAGTCTTTTTCATATAATTTTGGACTTGGTTAGTTTACCAACCTCAGCTACGCCTCGGTTGGTAAACACCCCATCCAACATCATTCATTCTTCGACCTTGATACATAAATAACTATGAGGGAAGTTAGGAACAGGACACGCTAAGAACAAGATCGTAGGAGATGTAGATCTGCTATGAAGAATGCCACAACTTTCAAAGGAGTGGTGTAACGGCTAGAGAAAAATAAGATAATTTTCTTATTTAAATATAAGGCATTCTTTACGTGAAAACATCGAAGTTCACAAAACCTCGTTCCAATACCGTGCTAAAAATACTGATTTTGAACAAAAACATAGATGTTTTGAAACCTTTCATATCTATGTCGCATCGCGACTTTGAAAATGGTGGTCGTCGCAGGCAACCCCAGGAGAGTGTGCGGAAGAGGATTTAATGTTTTGAAACGGGATCTGACAGATCACTTAAATACTCAAAATACCATGGTACTTTAAGCTGCATCTATCGAGCATCCATCAGGGTGAACTTCTGTACTTTGTGTAACACTGCGAGTGCCCGACTTCATGACGTGAAGGCCGCAAAGGAAGAATGCGAAAACATTTTCCATGTTTTGGAACATTTCAAAAATACTTATAAAGCATTCATGCGTATTGCATTTTTCAAGTATCTTCCCAAGAGAAAAGATGCTCGGAGACGAGTCGATTGAATATAATAAAACGAAAACGAGAGAGTTCTTTAAGAATGTCAGCAAAAGTGAATTAAAAAAAGAAATAAAAATAGGTTTGTTTGAATAATCCCTCCAAAAGTACTCATTTGCTATAAGCACAATATCTGATACGAAGGAACAATTATATTTAATTATCAATTGCTTTAATAGGTGTTTTTTGAGTGATGGTAAACCTGCATAACCAGTAAACCCTTGGATTGTCAGGGAATTCATAATTCACTGGAAAAGTTGGGGGAGTCAGACAGACTGACAAATTTTTTGCCGTAAACCAATTTTTTGGTATAAACGACCTCACAAAATTATGGATGTTTCGGGCACGTCAATTGCTACGGTCTTTAATCCCGTGAGTGTAGTGAATATTTTTATCCTAGGAGATAACCGATTTCCTCGTTGGATGGTGAGGTTCGGCGCCGACGTATGCGCCATCTTGAGGGGGATTCTCCTATCCAGGTACCAACCCCAGTAGGGAATCGGTCCAGCCGACTTCCGACTTGTCTCCTTATTATGTGATGTTGGATAGTGCATGAAAGTGTGCGACTAAGGGGAGAGACTAGAACAAGGAGAGAGAATAGAAAGGAAAAATCGCACAGGGTTCGTAGCCCGTTTACTAAGATACTTCCCTGGTATTCGCCTGGTATTGATCAGAAAAACCACGGAAATATACCAATCAAAGCATCCGGTGGCGGATGTGGTGAACCGTCTGGCGTTAACTCGTAGTATTAAAGACTACATCATCTTTCATAGTGGAGCAGGAGTCTACCTACTACGAAAGATAAGACAATAGCAACAGCGAGCCACCGACAGATTGTGAAAATTTTCTGTAGGTTCGCCATGGCATTGCAAACCTTTCCCTCGTCACAAAGAATTCTCTCCAGTTAGTGGTTTGAGTCCATAATTTTTACTTTCTCTAGATTATGCACTTTCTTAAATATTTTTTTGACCATTCAAAAATAAATCCAAAACAGCCCTTGAAGAAATTCAGTTCCACGTGTAGTAAAAGAAATTCAGGGAACACCTCTTTCTTTTGTTATATTCCGAGCTCTCTTGGCATTTTTCGCCTTCTTACTCACATTTCTTCAAGACTGAGCGTACAGAAGTTCGTTTTCATCGAAGGAACAAGAGAACATCTTATGAAATAATTTAAATCGCAATATATCTTACATATGGAAAGCATATATTTCAACATTAAGAAATTTAAAATCCGAGCGCGGAAGTTTTAATTTCACTACAGCAATGGAAAATTGATAAATCTGGAAAACATATCCTGATTTTACAGGATTTTTCAATGTTTTTCGCCACCTTCATGTATTATATGCATTATTGTTTAGGTCTCTTTCACTATATTAGAGAGATCGTAACAAATGTATAACCAAGGATTTTTAATGTTCCTTTCCAATTTATTCCCATATGGTTTTAAATACCTGTCGATTAAAATCAGTTAATATGGTTAAGCAGAATGTGGGTCAACAGTTCGATAAAGAAGTTGATCCTTAAGGAGTTTCAGTATATCAGTCCATTGCTCTTCCCTGCATTGACGAACGAGCGTTTGTGTCAGAACACTGAAAATGTCCAAGCGACACTTGTTGTTTGTTTCCCCCTCTCATTTATCTCCATCACTTTCGAAATATCCGTCAAAGATGTTAGAGGTAGTTAGAGCGCGTGGCAAACAAAGACGCCTTGCTCGATGCGTCAGGTCGCCCAATCGAATCTCTCCACCGTGTGTGTTCGTCCCTTAACTTTCTTTCATATGTGTGTGTTTTGCGGACTCCTCGAGTTCTGCTTACCCCATATCAAAGGTGCGCGCAGGTGTTAGTGCCTACTATATGGTTTGGGGTTCTCTCAATTGTAGTATAGAAGGTAGGTTGTTTCGAAAATAAGAAAACATCCTGGAGGATAGTAGCAGCTCTGGATAGATGCAGCATGATCAATTTTCCTATTGCTGTAAGAGAAGCATTGCCGTTGGTGTGCTTAAATTTGTGATACTTGCCGTTACTGTTTTTGGCTAACAGATTGTATCAATTGTTTCTTTATATAAGTGATGAATCGTAATGAATTTTGTTTAATGAACAGCGTATCAGGTAGCATTTCGTTCTGCACGCACCCGTTCGTGGGAGTTTTCTTCCCATTATTAACTATATTTGCAGTCGTTTTACACGTTTTTTCATATTCACGAAGTTACATTTGCTCTTAAATCTCTATAATAATAGGTTTTCCGACCAAAAGAAACAAAATTATGATGTTAACAGATGCACTAAGTAAAATATAAACTACCCACATTTCTTCCATTTTTTTCTTTGAATTTTATATTTCTTTCGAATTTGTATTTATCACCGATCACATAGTCTTTAAAACAAGATAAACAATATTTGGAAATAATAATAATAATAATAATAATAATAATAATAATAATAATAATAATAATAATAATAATAATATCACAATATATTGTAATAATGATAATCTAATTTTTCGTCCAGAAACTAAGTTGGAACCTAATATCTCTACCATTTTCCTACTTTGATCATGTTTTGTATACAGTTTTTAATGTTTATTTTTTTTCCTGAAAAGGTTGGGTTACACAACTTCTTAACATAAGTTATCTATTTCATAAGATTTCATGACTTAACTCTAAAAGTATATGTTGCAGTGGTGCGCCACTGATTGCTTCATGCATCTGCTTGGTGCAAGTGTCATTGTCCGATGGTTAATAAATAGTAATTTACGTAACAAGGGCGCGAGACAGGCGATTCACGCACGAGATGAGTGCGGGAGTCGCCTCGCTCCCGTGTTGCGTGTATTATTTTTAACAGGTCGTGAGCAAAACGCAATGCGACACGTGAAGGAATATCAATCAAATATCAAATAACTAGAAATGCGATATCCGTAACTCCATAAATATTAGCCTACATATTACATGTTTCTATTTTTTTAGAATTATCATTAATAACGAGATTAACCGAACAGTTATTAAATTAAAAGGAGAAACGCTTATTTCTTGAAGTTATGGAGTTAGACTGGGTATCTGAACATTTATCCACATTTGGTACAAAAGGAGTAGAAAATATTTTTTTCTAATGCGTGTACATTAAGGGAATCAACGCGTTCAATATCTTAATTTGTAACACTGTGTTTTGTAAGTAATAAACAAATACTCCAAGACGAAAGTCAATTGCGAATCGTTACAGATTTTCGCACACGTTTCCCCCTCTGTGAAAAAATTAGCTGGTTGGCACACAAAAAACAAGTATGGGAAACCTGTTTCCGCGGACGGCGTGTTAAAAAAGTTTGTTTTTTATACCAGCATTATAAACGACCTTCTCTGCTGGAAGAAATCGTTCGTAAAAGGGCACTTTACAGCGCAAATGACGTATTAGCATTTTACGGAACGAATGATTGCGTCATGACATATTCAGCCAATTGCAGCGAGAGATCATGGAGAGGTAGCGGCAAACGGAACAGCCGACCACCTCTTTCTCGCAGATGTCAAATATCAGAGACGTCTCAAGAAAGTAGTTTCGCAAAATTAAGTTCGATTCTCTTTTAAATTTATAATGCTGTTATACAAAAAATTGGTATGCCACTCGTTTTCAACATATCTTTATTGTATTTGTACAAACTTGAAAACGCGCTCCTAACGTTGCTCGTTTTCAAAACATGTACTCGTGCAATGAAGCTTAAAATCATAAACTAATTGCATAATAGTACATTACGACACAATGATGGGCATTAATTCACAAGTGGGATATTACGATACGAGCGAGTATCGTAAACTTCTGGGGAGTGTACTAATACCCATTACATTGATATTCATACGGTACTTTTTCTACGACTTATAAAAGTCACCATAAGTTCAACTTTTACATTGAATCGTTTCATTTCAGTTGATATGCAGGATTCAGCCAAGGTCACCTAGCGTACAGCTACCCTACCTGCCGCAGGTAGCTTTGTACCCTCCCACAGGCGGGCCGGTAAATCAAACGTTGCTGCAAATAATGCCGAGGTCGCCATTTTTTTCTCTTATTTCTGGAGGCGCCAACTCATCCTTTGATTCACTAGACATTTTAAGCTAAAGAATTGGGCGGTGTTTAAGGACAAACACACAGCAGCAACATATAACACATAAGAACTTGCGTTGTGATCTTTACGTCAGTCAAGTGTTTCCTCTGATCCTATTTGACTAGTGCAGTGGTAGTGGTAAAGTGAAATTACGATCTTATTAATTTTAAATAATTTCTTTTATCAGTAATTTTTACGTGAAAGTTTAACACTGTGTACATTCAAATTCCATTTAATATTATATTATGTTTATAAACAGAACAAAACATTTACTAGAAAGATTCTCAATGAATAATGAAGTGACAATACTTGTTCATGACCAATCACAGAAGTTTACAAACCATGTATCATAATGAAATCTGCATAATGATACTCATTCCGATACAATGGTTTGCAGACATCAAACGACAGATTTATACAACGGGAGTAGAAAAACTGCTATTTCAAAATGCCTCTACATTAGAACGAATGGATCTCGTAGGTTGCGGCAGCAAGTAGTCGCAAGAGTGTTCTTTGTCGGTTGTGGAGTGAAGTGGTACATTGCTGGTCTGCGGGCGCTTAGGGGATGGGGAAGGTCTGTGGCGCGAGTCCTGCCGTGTCAGTCGCTTGTGTGGCTGGCCCACCCGCCGCGCCCCCTGGGCCTGGCAAGCGGGCCGCACAGATTGCGCGGCGCTAGGAACGCCGCACCGCGGCGAGCAGACAGGTTACGTGATATGCCCCTGGATAATGGTAAAAGTTTGCCAGTAACGCAATATTTCTGTGTAACCACGTAACTCCCTGTTTCATTTATAACTTCCTTTTTTCTTGCCCCAAAGATAGATGATGGGGTCTAAAGGATACATGCAGTAAATTTTCTGCCGCACGATCTCTTGCGGTAGCCATTTTGATAGATGTGAGTTCCTTCGCAATAAATGTAATAACTAGAAACTGCCAATAGTATTAACAACAGTGACCATCTGAAAATTTTTATACTGCGCATAATCAATGCAGATTAGATTTGATATTGTGTAAGATTTTATTTATTCTGACACGTTACTTTCACTCATTCTCTAGAAAGAGAGTTATACGTTTTTGATATTATAATATTAATCTACAGAGTATTTACCATGTTAACAAATATTTGATCACAAAATATTATACGTTACAGCGTTGAAGATTTCAACACACACGTTTTGACATTGTCGGACGTTGTAACGAATATAACATACACCCTTTTAGGCTTTTGGGGTCGTGTAAGACCAACGAAAGAGATGCTTTTGAAAGAGTATTTATTCATCCCTACGTAATCATCAAAGATTTTCACAAGTTTTCCTCGGAACATATTAAGCGTGACAAAAAATTATGAATTTGAGGAATCATCAATTTTTATCAATATTTTATCAAATGGTGTAACTTGAAAAGTAAATTTTCAATTAATAACTACTATAAGGAAATTTAGTTGATGAGAAATTTTCATTTAAATTTCGTGAATAGAGACACCGTGTACTAGATAATTTTGAAGCGATCCGATGTTATTTTACAAGTTTCATTTATTAAAGATAGATGGGGTTGTTTTTAGTGAAAATAATTAATTGTATTTGAACCGGTTGAATTTTGGTTTTCATCTTTATAACCAATATATGAAAGATTGGGCCCCAGATCATTGTGTACCGAAATAATAATAATAATAATAATAATAATAATAATAAAAAATTATTATTATTATTATTATTATTTTACTAACACACCATATCGATTATTGCATTTTGGGCGAGCATTGTGATGATTGTGATGCTTGTGGTGATTATTTCTCAGAATTAACTCGATGTAGCATTGGAATATATAGAGCAAAACTCTTTATATAAATAAGGATAGGGTAAAATGTCCGTATTCCGTTTGTTATTAAATACGTTCCCCGCCTTGTCTCCACATTTAAGTCATTACTCTGCAACGGCCTCGTGTTCCTGTTTATACTTCTGTGGAGTACTAAAACCTGTCCAGAAGTTTCTAAGGAGGCGAATGTAGGTAGTTAACCAATTCACAAACATTCTGCCCATACAAAATTACGATTATGTTCCATAGATGTGGTGAATCCGTTAGTTCTCTTTATTTTAATGCAAATTTTACTATCAATTTGCACAGTAGAAGTCTTTCGTAATAACTACAAATGAACAAATCGTGTATTTATTAGTTTTCAATGAATTTGTAATTTATTTATTTATTTATTTACGTCAAAAAACAGTTAAAAACTGCGTATGACGGGCTATGGGGAAAAGTGAATTAAGTGCACATTTTCAAAATTCTGTGATCCCTACACTAAATCATATACTACTTAAGTTTTGAATTTTGAAAGGGAGGAAAAAAAACAAACAAAAAAACTCCCATGTAATAAAATCGATTTTCAAGGATAAATAAGCAATAAATTTTGAATTTTGAAAGGGAGAAAAAAAAAACAAAAAAACTCCCATGTAATAAAATCGATTTTCAAGAATAAATAAGCAATAAATTTTGAATTTTGAAAGGGAGAAAAAAAACAAAAAAACTCCCATGTAATAAAATCTATTTTCAAGGATAAATAAGCAATAAATTTTGGCTCTTATTACTTCCTGCCGCGACAACGTGGAAACGATAATTTGAATAATTGTATTTCCCACTGAATTTTAGAAGACGTGCACAGAAAATGAAGTTACATTTATGTCCAGAAGCAAAACAAGGGGCCATCTCAGCATTTGCTCAATGGATCAGGGAAACTGGACGAAAAACCTGATCGAGATGGGGGTCATTGACCCGGAGGCTGTAGTACAATAGTTGTTACAGGTTGTTTATACCCATTTATACAGTCCAAATGGTAAATAATGCATTATGTATCATTGTTAAAATTAATGTTACTTTTCTTGTGATGCTCAGTATAGTCTCTAATTGTATAGAAACAGTTCTGCAGCAGAAACGATTTCACTTGGGATTTAAACTTTTCTATTGAATTTAATCGTTTA
Organism: Teleogryllus occipitalis; assembly: GCA_011170035.1. Taxonomy (NCBI): domain Eukaryota; kingdom Metazoa; phylum Arthropoda; class Insecta; order Orthoptera; family Gryllidae; genus Teleogryllus; species Teleogryllus occipitalis. The sequence goes on along the minus strand of BLKR01001191.1, from coordinate 20,626 downwards.
ATGTCATCTGGCAAAGTGTTGTAAAATAATGTACATGTATTGTATGTGAATTTTTGTAATGAGCTGTTGATACTGTCACCTGATGAATATGATTTCTACGTCGAGTGTTATAGTAATAGACTTCGGCATTTTCTGAAAATATATTCCCGCCCTTAAAGCAAGTCATTTTTTACAAAAACCACTGATTCGTAAATAAAAAGACACGGTAATGGTAGAATTCCTAGATTAATGAAGAGAGGCTTACATGAATCACGTGGGTGGGATTTGGTTATTATTCGTACAATTCGTTTTTGTAATCTAAAAGTCTGGGAGCTATAAGATGTATTTCCCCAGAATATTATGCCATATCTCAGGCGGGAATGAACATTCGCGAAGTATACACAACGAGCAGTATGAAGGCTGACTGAATTTGCAAGAATTCTGAACGCGTAGCATAATGAACTTAATTTTGTGTTCAATTCATTTAAATGGACGTTCCATTTAAGGTTTGACTGAATTGAGAGACCTAAAAATTTTGTTGCATTAACATCAGTCAATGGTACACTGTTCATTTTCAATGGAGCACAGAATTGTTTATTTGAAATGGAAAACTGCATTAAAACCGTTTTCTTTTCGTTTACTATTAATTTGTTATTTCGGAACCAATTTGAAACATCTGATATTGTACTATTTACGGTTTCTTTATTGCAAAGGATGTTCGTATCATCCGCAAAGAGAACCGTTCTTCCGTTTCGAATCGTCGAGGGCATATCGTTTACGTAAAGTAGGAACAGAATAGGGCCTAAAATCGATCCTTGAGGAACTCCACATGCAACGGGCAAAGAGTCGGAAAGGTGCGTACGTAATGTTCCATCATTCCAGTAAGGTATTTCAACTTTCTGAGATCGTTGTTTAAGGTACGAACATAACCAATCTAGAGCAATACCACGGATTCCATATGAAGGTAATTTTGAAAGTAAAATGTCATGATCAATGATGTCAAAAGCTTTGAGAGATCTAAAAATAATCCAATAGGTGCCTCGTTTTGATCTAATGATGAGGCGACATCTTTAAGAAAAGAAAATATAGCTGTTTCCGTTGATTTTGATTTTCTAAATCCATGTTGGCAATCTGAAAGCGCGTCGTGTTTAGTGAGAAAGGTTTCCATTCGTACGTAAAAAAGTCTCTCTAATATTTTTGAAAAAACTGATAGAAGAGAGATGGGCCGATAATTTTGAATTTCATTTTTGTTGCCTTTTTTGAAGAGCGGCTTAATTTTAGCTGTTTTGAAAATATCTGGAAACGTTCCAGTGCATAAAGATGCATTAAATATGTGAGTTAACGGGTGTATAATGGCATACGCACAAGTCTTTAACAAAGAATCTGGGAATTCATCTAAACCGGACGAATATTTATTTTTTAGTTTACCGATTATTTTGAGAATTTGTAATGAATTTGTAATGAATTGCCGTAACAAAAAAAAATGGTTTAAGATTGAGTATTTTTTGCGAAACCAGAATTAATGGTTTGAATTCCGTCACTGATCGATAAGTATTTTTTCAACATTTTTTCAACATTTTTCAACATTTTTTCAACATTTTTTCACTAGTAAAACATTTTTCACATTTAAAGACTTTTCACAAATTTGTTATAAGGGATACAAAAGAAATTTGAAATTTCACAATTGTTATAATGAAGAGAGGCGGCTGTACCGAGACATTTTCTATTAATGTATTTATCTTAAAAGTATATCAAGTGATAAAGTTTGCGAATAGTACTTATTATTAACCAATGCTTAGAAAACACTATTTTTATAAGCAATAGTGTGTAATACTTTAATAATAATATTGGTAATATTTTGTATCAAGAACTAAGTAAATTAACCAGTACTATATAAATAAAACATCTTGAGTCTGGAAGAAACATTCTTTGTTATGAAATCGCTGATACGAAGCTCATTCATTTGTCAAATGTTCGTAGAAAAGTTTCTTTAACGTCCATTAATTTAATGGATATCATCACCCAAATGAAATATTTTCAAGAGAAAATTAGCTATCTTCACGCTTTGCAGCGTGTTTTCTGATGTTGCACAAAAATTAGAAATATTATTAAAGAGATATTTAATTCAATAATTTTGTTGTGTTTGTTATCTCGTGGTAAGGTTTGACTGACACACGCCGTGCATATCACTAACTCGACTCCTCTCTAATACTCAGAGTTCATGTGTAATGTATTATGTAATTTTTTTCGTGAAAAAAAAACGCTTTTCTCTCTCTTTTACGAGTAGTATTATATCAACCAGAAATTGTTGAAATATATGATACGAACCTTACATGTAATTCCTTTTGATAAAAATGCTGTTTAGTTTTCGGTTCAGTCAATTCGAACATCGAAATCTCATTGAACCTTGTTTACTGAACTGATGGAAGAGATGTGATGGCAAAGATGTAGATTATAAATGATTTTTTTTGAAATTGTAGTATGTCGTGAGAAAGAATTATATGTATTGCATTTCATCCCGTTTTCTGAGAATGAAATGGCTGCTTAGCAACACGGTACATTATTATAGTTTATACATTATTATAGTTTATAGTATTTCACTTGAAAACGAGACTGTATTCGGACGTTAAATGGTAGTATTTGAAGATAAATTTGTTTTGATAGTGATATTACATTCATTTTTACAGTCGTGTGATGTTTTTAGGTAATGTTTATATAACATGAAAATAAATTTTTCCCATGCATTTTCTGGGAACTGACCGTTCATAGATTATCATAGGAATGCTTGAAGCAACGGAGAAATTAATTAGTGGTACATTTTTGTTGTGTATGTTAACGTTTTGTTCTATTTTTAATAATGGTGTAGGAAAATATTAAAACATCGTTATCGCGACACTCTAAACCGAGACTGTGTCAATGTGTAAGCAAAGCAACTGGAAATATGAATATTTCCAGTTTTGTGACTACAGTGAAAATAATGATAAATATGAACAAATTTATGAGTAAATAAGTAATTTAAGATGTTTACACCCTTGGGTCACCTTACATTCCACATTTTGTTTATTAATTTCAAGATTTCTATTTCTTAAATATAAATCTGCATTTACAAAATATAGATCGAAGTTTCTCACGCAAAATGCTTAGTATAGATTCCATTTAATGTAAGCATAAAAAGTATATTGTGAAACGATCTCCATAAAATCGTGACTGTTTTCTGCAAAAAGCTATGCTTTCATCCGTTCATGCTCCATTACAGGTGCAAATTACATCAATGTCGAGTAAAAGACACCTCACTTCCTTACGCTGAATTTCATCAAAACTGCATTCATTCTGCCGCTCTTTCTTTACATCAATATAGGGTAATCTTATTTGCGGTCGAAATTGCCTATATTGCCTGTATAATGTATTTTCACGTGACCTTTTGGCTCCTCCGCGTTCTAGTGCGTGGTAGGAAAATCGACGGCAGTTCACATTCCATATATTCCTCTCGCATATTCCACGCTTATTTTATCAATACTTAAATTATATTGTCTGTTCTTATACTTTTAGCCCTACTTTGATAGAAAGAAGCAACATACATTTTACTTCCATTAAATTAACTTTAATGACTGCATTCCTGATGATTTATGTAAGATTTTCCCTCCAACCTTGTGGCCAGTCGAGATCCGAAATATTTAAAAATATTTTTTGCATTACATTGTTACTCAATGAAAGAGCGATTGTTTTTATAACTACATTATTCAGTATTCATTATACAGTATTCAGCTAGAGTATTCTATTAGATACACTCCTGTTCACAGAACTGTTTGTGCTTTGTATTTAACACGACACAATTTTCAAGAATAAAAAAGAAAGGGCAACCATTCTTCTGCAACTAATCATTTTAATAAAATTGTATAAGTAAAGTGGAAGGACAATTTCATCTATCCGCTATAGATCCAAGATCACAAATATTCGACACACTATCCGAAGAATAATTAATACAATACAGGGATGATTAAGTTAAAATAAAAGTTATATGAAGTTAAAGAGAAAATTATCTCCTTTCCTCAGTAGCCACTACTGTCTTTTTTACATATTTTGTAAGGAGAACATACAACAAATCATAAACGCAGTAAAATCTATTGTTTCTCATGACTCTGTTTTCATTTACAGAGTAGTGCCGTGTTGTTTAGAAGATATTTGTATTTCGATATATAGATATATCGAAGATATTGATATTCGTCATTGTTGAATTTCAAGATTATGAACGTTATAGTTACAGGAAGATCATGTTATTCAATGGTTTTTGAGTTATATCACGATAAATCCTCTTATTACTTTTACAACCTCTTTAGAGATTGAAATATTACCGTATGTGTTCTTGAAGTACTGTTGTCAGCTTTTAACACTTTTTAGCATTGTACCTTCCACCTGCATTTTACATTATTGCCTAGAGGAATGCCCGTGAGTAGTTGTTAATTAAAATGTATTAAAACATCCACTAGCTATTATAGTACTCATAAAAGTCATATTTCAATATTAAAGGACAAAAATTTTCAGAATGTTGGCATTCTTTAAAAAAATAAAGTTATCAAAATTTCTTGTTGGCTCTGTGACAGTTGTCATGTCGTTTAGAATGTAGGATTTCACCCTGCAACCTTCTACAGTGTAGGGTGAGTGTGTAGAGAACCCTTACTGGTTTTCCACAGGTAACTTTGTATAGCAAAATTCAGGGAAAGATGAAAACCATAGGAAATATTTTCATATCATTTAATTGCGTTTCTTTTAGGGCAAAGGGAACTGTTCACACATTGAGAGCATAAAGTCACAAAAACTCAGTTTATTAGTTTTATATTGTAAGGGACGTGTTTTTATGTGGTTGTACAGTTTGAAATGTCTCTCCCTGTGTTACACTTATTTATATAATTTTTTATTTGAGGGGTGAGTGAGAGATTAAATGCCACAATTTAGAGTTTTTAGAGTTGTGAATAGCACAATACTGTCTCTTCGACTCTCTTCCCTTTACTGACATAGGTTTCCATATTCTCATCAGGGAATCATTCCACCGGATATATCTTCCTGATTTTCTTGGCCCTTCGTCGAGTTTCATTACCTCCGAATTTTCTTTCGATGACAATGCTTCATTCATTTGCACTATGTCGCTCAAGTTTTAGGTTAATTAACTTTGTATCTCTATCATCTATAATTCAACGCCATTCATCAACGTCGTTGATTCGTCAACTCCAGTAACATATGATCATGTAAATCTTGTGAAACCAGTTTCAAAATCCACTCGGGTTTAGAGGAGGAAAATAAGTTGACACATTTAACAGAAATGCGTTGCTGACGGTTATTGGGTGAAAATAGGTTTTCGTCACGAGATCCAGCCATATTTTCCACGAATTTATTGTTAAGAAAATCTGTAGTATTATGTTACAGAGAGGGAGAGAGAGAGAGAGGGAGAGAGAGAGAATGGGAATCAGTAAAGATGCAATTGAGATCAATACGGAAAACTTTCGTCAAGTGACGTGAATGCTGACGAGCCCTCGGAATCTTAAATGCCAACCAGGATGGCGTGCTCATGTTTTGAGGTGACTTTAGAAAGCTGCGCATGTATTTGGAATGTCTCGTCATTTGCGCATCCCGTCGTGCACCGACTCGCTTGGCCCCTCAGCGTGTATTCCCTCTCGCGCAACAGCCATTCGCGGGAGGAGCTTTGAGCAGTGTTTATGGCCACGTGGAAAGAACTTGAGCTCGGGTCCGCGCGGGAGGCCTTGAGTAGCGAACTGAACTCTGGCGGCGCGGTGGAGGGGAGACGATCGAGTTTGGGGGCGGTGGGAAGGGGGTTGGGGAATTGGGGTGGGAGGCGCTGGGTGGGCGTGCCCCTCTGAGCGCTCTCTACCTGCCGGAGCGAAGCGCCGTTGAATTGCGGATCGGCGCCGGCGTGCACCAACTTCCCGGGGGACGGGTTAAATAAAAATAAACCCAGTGCGTCGCGCGGTGGCGAGCGGAGGCGGGCGCAAGCCAGCCCTTTCCCCTTCATTTCTCCGTCCCCACGTCCCTCTCCTCTCTCTCCCTCTCTCTTGACTCATCTCCCCCTCTCCCTTCGCCATCGCCCACGCCCTCTCGCGAGTGCCGCAGCCGTCGCCGCCGCCGCCGGTGCAATAGGCACCACCCAGAGCTTTTCATCAGTTTAATTAATTTTTACACGCGTTCCGGCGGGCGCCGAGTTTCACGCTAGCGTGCAGGCGAGTCAACCCGCTTATTATACGCCGCAGTCACCGGGAGGTGCGCCGTGGGCCGGGCGCTCGGGCGGGGACCAGGAGCCTGGGGCCTGGACGTGATCGCATGCGCACGTGCGCCGGACCTGGCGCCCAGGAGTGAGGGTAGAACCGGAGCCACGAACATGCTGCTATGACCTCAATAAAGCGATTCTTTTAGTTTGCTTAACATTGTTATCCTTCCTTCCCTGCTTCTCTTGCGCATCCTTGCAGAGATGTTTAACGAGTTGTTCGTTCGGTAACATTACATTTCTAATGAGTTGTGGCATTGCAGACGTTGTAGAAATGATTGGTTTCTGTGAAAACACCATAAGTTGATGTGTGTTTAAGGTAGCATTTACGGTGGAACTATATCTTAAACACACATCTATTTTTAATGCATTGTACTTATTTACCTTATCATTAAAATATTCCACAAGGAAATGGTAACAAAAAGATTCGGAATGGGAGCATTTTAGTTGAAAGAATACCTTGTTTTAGAGCCTCTCCACATTTGCTTCGGTCGTTGTCCGTCTAGTTTCAGTCCGACTAGCTTGCATAATTCGCATCGCTATTATACAAATATGTGCTGTCGAAATTAAGAGAACTGAACGGCTTTACCCATAAGCGTACAGCTTTACATACTTTGAGTAACGTCATACAACACTAATTTCAACGGTCTGTTTTATTATAAAAATTATTATTAATGCGTCAAGTAATTCTCGAATATAGTCTGTGGCGAGCTTTTGTAATACACTTGTATATGATTACCAACACAGTCTACACTCTACGGTACATATTAAAACTTATTGATGTGAGAGCAAGCTGATAAAATTAATCTGAAATATAATGAAATAGCAAATAGTAGATTTGCAAATAGAGAAGAAACATTTGAATTAAAATATAAATTTTCTGTTACACCAATCGCCACTTGGTAAACAAATGCTAAATAGTAGACGCCACGGTTGAGACGCAATTTCCCGTAAGTGTAACCTTAAGCATAACTACTCGTATTTGGAGTGAGAAGGGGTAGTATTTCCCACGTATTTTGCGCTTTGTGCATTGGAAAATTTCAGATAAATTCCCACATCAACAAGTGGTATTTGTTGAACATAGTTTCAAAGACCGACTTCATCGTAGACATTATGGCACTGAGAACATATATTTGCATGAATACAGTGAAAAATTTAAATATGATGTTGGCCCTTCCGTTTCAATCTGCGGCACATTTAGAGTATTCAATATGGGAACACCATCTGATTTGAAAAGTAATGTAGGTAAACATTTTGTATTGAATGACATTTTGATGCTGGCCAAACACGAAAATATTACACAATTCATGATACAAGACGAAGTTAAATAACAAACGCAATGGTTGTAGTAAGAATAGCTGTATGTTTACACGTGTTAATTACACCGTTGCATTTCCTGTTATTTATTTGTTTCGCTTGTTTTGGGGTTCATTTACTTCGTATTACCCAACTGCCCTATCGTAATTAACATTACGACAGGCGATGTATTGTTCATTATTTACCTGTTCACTTTACAGAGTAAGGTTAGTAGTGCGGGCGATGCTTTGCATGACATGAACTGGCTCTTAAATAAAAATGTTATCGGTGTTGTTACTTTTATTTTTTGGGTGCCGGTTTGACAGGGATGCGAGAAGAACCATGTGAAAGCCCTTTTACCTTTTCCCTTCCCCGACATTCCTAGAAAGTTCGAAGCGATCAACTTCTGTATTTTTTCTCAGCAGTTTACCGGAGGCGCTTTTAAGCGAGATAAATATGTAGTATGTAATAAGAATTATCTATAGAGAATCAGTGATGTGAAGATAAATCCACAAGTACATTAAGCAAGGAGTTCAATTAACACTTCCTTTCATTTGAACACTGTTTTATCTACAATAAATTCTGCATTATGAGAGGCACGTGATTCCCAATGGGCACTAATTGAAAATAAACAATGCGTATCACCTTTCTGACAACCTCTGGTGACAAATTTGCTAGAAGCCGTTATCGTATCCCGACTCTGCGAGCCACCGGTAGGCGCTGGTGGACGATGATTCTAACATAGTAAAACTACAGAGGTGCCATTCCTTTTGTTAATGAATCAGCTCGAGTTAATTTTTGTAAATCTTTTGTTATCTCAAAAGAACATCCATAAGTTCGATTTCCTCGATAAAGAAATTTTCTTTCCCTTTTTTACTTTTTCGCTACAGAGTAGAGGGAAAGTTATGCAATGCTGCGCGAAAAACCGACGAATATTCGGCAGAAAAACTCTAGCAACTGGATTTATTCACTTTTTCGTTGCCAGGGTCCAGTTTTAAAATTTAGAAAAAATCTTCTAACGCGTGGTGTAGCCAGAATCCGTGTTTTGTGGATCCTTGATACCAAAATATCGAATGACAGCAAAATTTCTGTCCGTCTGTCCGCCTTTCCGTCTGTCCGTCCTTGTGTGAAAAACGCTAGCGGATAAACCGTTCAGTCGACTTACTCCAAAATTTATATTCCGCAGACGTTCTGGCTGATGTCGCGACCCCTTGATGATGAAACCGATATTTAGATTTTGGGGAGAACTTTACATGAAGCCCCTGGGACATTTTCAAAATTTTCAAGAAAATGGCTCCGTCGTTTCTTATTAAATTTTTTATTGGTTAGTGTGAAAAACGTTTGAAACAATGGTACAAGTCCATTAGTCCTGAAGTCCAAAGTATGTGCTGTTTTAGCTCCACTATTTACAAATTTTTGAATTCAGCTACTAGAATATTACTTTGAAAAATTCGATAATCATTTTTTTTGTATTTTTCCGTTCTCACTCGATATTTTGAGATTTTACAGTGTAATCATATTTGTCGATGTCATGTATTTACGGTTTTCATAATAGAAGTATGAGTAATTAATGTAATTGACTATGTAAGCGCCAGTAAGGTGTCGCCTGTTGTAGCGCGTCACCTGCGTACTTGGGCGGCGGGTGGGTGGGATAGTTGGCCCAGGAGGGCGCATGCGCTGTGGAGCCGTGTTCGGGGCCACTAGGCCGCGCGCGTGGGTGGCGCAGGCGGGCTTAGCGCCGCCCAGGGCCGCCACCCACCGTCTGCTGTCCTCTTTGACGCGCGAACAGCTCTCTTCCGCCGCGCGCGATTGCGTGCGTCCTCTTAATGCGCGCATTTGCATACAGTCAGCTTATACTGTATGTTGGCCAGGCTCTCCGCTAAACCGTATTTATGTGATGGCCGTCTCGTCGACGAATAATCTCCATACAATTTTAGACGCACGTTCATCGACCACTATTGTATCTGTTAATATATCAGAGTCGCTATGAAATCCAATATACATTACATGCAAGCGGCACTTTCAACACATGGAGGATATTAATTTGTGAATTATACAATTTAGTCAATAATATATGGTAATAATTTGATGGTTCGTTTATTTTCCTTAGTTTACCAAATGCGATCTATTTTCAGGGCAATGTGTATAGATGATTCTCTTTCGTTCTGCTAGATGCAGTAAGAGAAAGTGAAAGAATCCCGCTTATTGTCAATCAAACAATTCAGTGAAAATAATTATTGCAATAAAATCATTGAAAACTTGTCATTAAAACGGTAATATAATCCAAGAATTAATTCTAATTGTAGCTTTTGTTTTTCATCTTTTAATACTCTTAAAAGTTGTTCATGTGGAGTATATCGTGGCACCACGGGAACAGGGTTGGCACACACGAGGCAATTGATAATACTGCAAGAAGCATCAATCGCCCTTTGTCCTTTCAACTGTTTTCAATTTGATCTAGATGTAAATGTAACGTGTTGCTTGAATCGTAAGGGCATGTTGCATACATATGTTACAATATTTTATTGCACTATTCTGAAACTATGCGAGGTAAATTCATAATATTTTAAATTTTAATACATTTCATTCAGGACGTCTGATCATATTGAATACCATTATTTAACTTTTTATCCCTTTTCTGTATTTTTCAATGTTTCCTTAATAGAAAAGTAGTTTTATATGCGCTGGAAACACACTTGCGTGGTGACACGAATTACGAAGGAGCAATTTATTTTCACTGCAGTAATTTGGCTAGTGTAATAGGCATATTGCATTTTAGCGGTAGCGTGCACTGATCTACAATGTCACTATTTAAATGGGGGTGGGTCATATCTCATGGATACTGTGATTTTACGGTGCAATTCTTTGTCTTTTCGCAGAGTGATGACTGCCTAGCCAAACTGTGTGAACTCACCCGTGTGTTCACATGATTCTCACGACGACTCAGTTCGCACCTGCTGCAATGCAAAGTCAGTTGATCTTCAACTAGATAGTCGGGCAATATAGGAATATAGGCAATTAGTCGGGCAATATTAGAATTTTAATTCGGGGTAATGGTAAACTGAAATAATGTAAATGGGAGCATTTAACAGAAATTAAATCGTTTGTCAAACTATTTTTGCCTCAAACTTCTGCACTTAAGGGAAATATCTAAGTGTATAAACATTTCTGTCAACAAAGAGAAGTCTAAACCACCAGAAAAAGATTTCTGAAGGGATCGAGTACTGATGTAGAAACTCGGGATGAGTGCGTGGTTCGCCGATTGCTTGATAGTTGCATTAACTGAAAGGAACATCATTATCGACTTTCTACTCACGTTTCTATAATGCAATTCTATTCACATATACATCGTAAAAGTATTATGTCTGTAATGGAACATATTATTGGTTTCTGGAACAGTAATTTATTTCTAGTCCGCATTAGGTTACTATTGCAATTTTTCCTACAAAGAAGTGATAACTCAGCTGAAGTTACCATTTGAATGAGTAACCCAGTGAAAATCACACTTGTGCCTAGAATTTTTTTAATTAATGCAGGTGATATATTAATTTGTGGTTGATATTAGTATCAGCAAATATCGGTTCTTGAGGACAAGCCATTCAAACAGGATGCGCCGTTCCATTCAGTGTGATAGTCTTTCCACACGCTTCCGTAGATTTCTTATCAGATTACATTATGAAAGGGACACCTTAAAAATGAATGCTAATATTTTTACTCATATTGTATTTTAAGTTTGATGTCCATGGTGTCCGTAGTTATAATTATTTCACCTTGTCCCTTCTGAAATATATATCAGCGCCTTGTGATGTCAAGTTCGTGCAATACTTGTGTGTTTGGCAGGTTGCCTAGACTATGAAATTTCAATGGAATTTTATACACGAGGTATAACACAAAAATGACGTGCAAAACCGAATCATTTCAGGAAATAATTGTGCTCCAACTGCACACACTTTCTCGTATAATTTGTCAATATAATGTAATGTTATAATATTACAACGCATATCTTAATATTGGAGTTTCTATCCCACTAACATATATTTCAGTATCACTTGAAAAACTCGTAAACAAAAGAACTGCGAGAAGATGGTGTCTTCGCTACCTTAGTGAGAAAAGGGTTTTTTACTAAGTGACATCACGTTTTTCAGATGCCCATACAAGACTAAATTCATTCCCATGCTGCAGTACTTAATATTCATTTTCATCGTAGAAGAAAATCGTACTGTGATGACAAACTAGGGATGTTTTGTGTCGATAATCTTAGAAGAGTAGAAATGAAACGAATAATGATTCCTAATATAATCATTTTGTAGTCGTAGGAAAACATTGTTTGCATTCAGCGAAATGATTGTTTCTCGCATGATTTTCATTGTCTCTTTCCTTGACATGACTCTTTGAGCAGAAAAAAAGCCCATTCCTCATCATGAAGAAACAATTATTTTACGCACTTATTGTAAAATAATTAGTAATTTCAACTGCAATTTTCTCATTTTCTAGGAGTACTCGCTTGTAGGGTGCAATGAACTCTTGTTGTTCGCACGGAGGGAACTTCAGGTAAAACTAGAGGGAAGGGAAGATATGACCGCAAAAACTAATCGGAATCCTTGTACGATTGAATTATTTTTCTTTTACGATAAAAGTAACTGGATACATCCAGGAAGAACTGATGCAGAAAGAAAAAAGTAAAATTTTTTAATCTTCTTTATATGACTGCCTTTTTTATTTTTGTAATTCTTGAAAGATTTTTTGGATTTTTAGGCGGACATGTATTTTTTAATTTTTATTATAACTTTTTACATTTATTTGGAGATCAACGTTTTGAAGGTCATGGCTTTCTTCGTGGTTTAATGAAATTAAATAAACATAAAATAAAACAAAAAATTGGAATAATGAATATCTCTGATAAATACCAGGCGAATTGCAGTTCTCGAGCCAAAGAGCCATGGATAGCTCGCGATCTTTCCTTCATCTTCCTTACCCTATCCTCTCTCCTTATGCACGCACTCACATGTACTCACACACACACACACACACACACACACACACACACAGATTTGCTGCCACCTACATTACACCACCACACCCGTCCGGAGCCAAATCGAGAGTTTGGGGCTTGTTCCAATTGAGGCGGTTATTTTCTGGGGAATATGCTGGAGAGGGAAATGATCCCGCAAATCGATAGATGGTGTAGGTAGGTCAGCACCGGATCTTCAGTGAGGAAGGACAATCACCAACTCCCGCGATAAATACATTCACTTCACTAACATGACTAATTAGCGTGGCAGGACGTGCACATCAATCCAAACTTGCTTTTCAATCAATCCAATAAAATTTAATCTTTAAACCCTCAACGTGTTGGTTAATACCATTTTTATGATGCGTTAATCATTAGATAGAATGTGCTACATCACATTATATATATTATTAACTGGCATATATTAATCCAAAGAAATCAAACTATAACTTTTCAGTGTAAACTATTAATAAAAGTAGTATATAATGTTTGGTAAAGTAGAAATCTTTCCTACAAAGTAAAATATGTGTAATAAAATGAAAATGTATTTTTCATTACATTCAGATGTTACATTATAGTTTTCACGTTTCGAGGAATTTTATCCCATCAGCACTCCCCAAGTAACGTGGTACTAAACACGGCTGGTAAAATGCATTCTTGCCGGTATGGTTTTGTACTCTACGCATAAAAGAGCGCTGAAGATACAATAAAATTTCTGGAAACGTATGCTGTAATATAACATCTGAAGGTGCTGTGCCATTTTATGGTGGAAAATTTGCGAAAATCCATATGCATGGATAAAAATGAAAATTTCTGGAGTAATCACCAACTTTAATATATATAAGATATTGGGGCAGAATTTGTAAAGCGAATTCCTTCCTTCCGGAAACAATCATTCCTTCATCATAGATAATACCACGAGTGCTTTGGAAATTGTCGATAAATCCCTGACTCGCCAAGCGATGAGAGGATTTATCTGAGATTTTCCAAAGCACTGATGATTTTCAATGGGACTATTTCACGAGTGAAATTATGCCCAACAGAGTTCGAAAGTGCGCAAAGTATTGAATATAACTGTAATTATGTTAATATCAAAGAGGTTGTGTTATAGTGCACACGCGGTTTATTGGATATGACATAGCGATCGATGTACACCGCCTCCTAAGATACATGAATCAGAGTTTGTGATTGGCCAGTACGGAGAAACGGTAGAAAAGTCGGATAGAAAAAGCGTTAAACGTTCTTTAGATACACCGCCCTGATTGGGGCATTTTGTATGTGTAGTTAAACACCATTTTTTTAATTTCACGAGTTGAATAATCAATAAAATGTGAAGATTTTAAAAGTAAGATTTTCCGTCGGAGTTGGCGAGTGCCTTCATCCCTTCCTCCGACGGGGTTAAATGGCATGGGCGATCCCAGGTCGCGCGCGGGGCCTTTCGGGATGATGGAGGGAGGGTGGCCGCCAGCGTTGCGGCATTCCCTTCTCTGCGGCCGTTTTGCGGGCGACCGCCTGCGGAGAGCGGCCGGCGGCGCGACCGCCCGGACAGCGGCACTGGCCGGCGCCCGGTGTGGTGACGGCGGCGGTGGCGGCGGTGACGGTGGCGGGGGGGGGGGCGCCGGTGACGATGGAATCGCGGGCGTGTGCGCGCGTGGACAGTGGGGGGGGGGGGCGAAAATTGAAGCGGCGCGCGCCAGAGGCGGGAAATTGACGGAAGTTTGGGCGGTAGTGGCCGGAGGGTCGGTAAGCGAATAAGCGATGGGGCAGAGTCGAAAGCGAGCAGAAGGCAGGCACCGCGTGCGGCAGTGCAAACGGTGGCGAGGGCGATGCGGGGAGCACAAGGACCGCGGAATGTGCAGGCGGCTGGGAGCGGCGAGATGCTTCATGTGGGGGCGTGATTGTTAAAAGGAGCGCCCGTGAAGGACGTCGGAGGTGCAAGCTGAAGACGCGGTGGCCTTGCGGCGTAGGGAACGGTCGGACGATAGAAACTGCAACGGGAGTGGGAGGCGACGGCAGCGACGCTTTCAAGGTCGGGGGGTGGGGCGTGGGTGACGTGGCGGGGACGACGCCGATGCCGGCGTGGGAAGTGGGCGAGGGTGGGCAGAGACTGCCGGCTGCGGTGAACGCGCCTGCTGATTTTGACGGCCACGTGGATTGTTTGTGTCAAGTGAAAATCAGCTCCTACTTGCGTGGGAATTGATCGCGTGACTACATAATTACTCGGCTTCCATTGACACGGCGTCGCTCGGAAACAACCAGCCACGCAGAAGGAGAAGGGGGCGGCGGGTGGCGGGGGGGGGGTAAGGAGGCGGCGAGACGGGAGTGGCAGGGAGGGCGGGGCGGTGGTGAGATCCCGTACTCTAACGTTTCCTCAGCTTTTGCCTTCAGCGCAGTCCGGAAAGCTGACGCCCCCAGCTGCTCCCCTGCCTTCCGCGTAACACACGGCGCTCTAACACGCTCACCCCACCCGCCTTCCTTCCGCGTCAACGATAATAATGGAGTGAATACAGGAAGCTGTTGGGCGACAATGGGTGGAATGATAAATACGACTGCGCCCCTGGAGAACATTAGAATTTTTCACGAAATAGGTTTGAGAGGTGTAATTTCATGGAGAATTGATGATGAATTGTTCTATACGAAAATTTTCTGGAGTGTGGAAGCCACGCGATTCGGGAGTGGGACAATAATAATTCTTTATTTATATTTTGACGAAAGGAACTACATATGAACTGTTTTAAATTCTCCTTTGAACTTTATCTGATATTAAAAATACTATTTTAATTAAAAGCTATAAATTTAGACGTCAAGTGTATTAATTTGATTTAGTATAGTAGTTCCTAATTTCAGATCAATTACAAGGTAATGGAAATGAATAGACCTTATGTGTAGCATCGGAAAAAACATACGCGAAATCCTTGAACCTCGGGCTACCTTGTACCTAGGGCCACCAATTGTTTTGAAAAATTGGGAGAGAAAAAATCCCGTTTTTAGTGGGAGACGGTGACAACACTGTTATTTATAACGTGTTTATGTGCAACCACGTTTATTCAGAAAAAGTTATTTAGCTTACTTTATTCGTGATGTCAAAAGTAAACTTTCTATCTTTTCAAGTTTGGTCTCTACAAAATGTTAACCTAAATTTTCAGCGAACACTATAAATGTTATAGCCTTTTCGGGAGTATTTTTATTTAAAAGAACGGAATCGATGATAATGTTATTAATTAACATTTAGTCCAAGAACTCAATTGCACCTTGTGCTACTTTGTTACCTTGGGACATTAAGTTAAAAAAAATAAAAATAACGACTAAGATTTAGATTTAAAATTTCAATACTTTGTGGTTTTGAATTTAAAGTTCTTATATATCATGAACGATTAAGAATTAATGCAATGTAATAGGCTTATTCAAAGAAATAAAGACTCAAAACACATCAGGTAATGAGGACCCACGATTTTAACAGTCAGAAACCAAATATAATACCAATAACGCATCTATTCCTGGTCCCCTCATCATTGGATATAAATCCTCTTACAACTTCATCGTCACAATGAGTTAGGGTTCATTACCAAAATCTTGTTTAAGAAATGCAAGGTGGAGACTGAGAGCCAATAATGTCAAGGGAATTGTCAGAGAAAAACAAAATTGGAGATTAAGTATATAGAAAAAAATCCAAGCTTAACCCAAGAGCATGATCAAAACACAGAAAGGCTCCTGCTCAGCAAGATAAACTAATAGTTCTACAACATAATATACTTTCTCGTATTATTTTTGACTTTTGCACTTTTCAAGAATTCAGAGTTCAGAGAAAAATGTGACAAGGGACATTTTTTAAGTGTTCTTTGCTCTACCGCTGAAAAAAATTAAACAAAAGTTTGGAGCTGATTTTGAGAAAAAATATGAATTACTTCAAGCAAAAGTTACTCGTTTAACTTTTTGATTATACGAAAAGATTTCATTACCTTATTTAAAGATTTTTTTAGAAAGCATTGTATTAAGGAAAAATCTCTATCATCAATGTTATAGTGTTGGAATACGGACGTTTTTGCAAAGTTTTGAATATAGATGAACTTGTCGAAAATGGGACCTGTGCCAAGCCACCTTTGCTCTGAGAAAAACGTTTAATCCAAACATTCGGAACTATTTTTAGAAAATTTTGAAAGTGTGTTTAAGCGTTTGGCCTGAACAGTCAAAATATCCAGTTCAATTCACTAAGCGTCGAGTTCGTCCTGATCGATCTGGGAACATCAATTTCGGAGAAAATAATCTAAACGGCTTAGGCGCTAGCGGTGATCACGACGTGACCGGCGGACAGGAGCGTCCCTGGTTGTATGCTGGTGTTTCATATTAGGTGTGTATATGTTTTACTGTGTTTATTTTTATAAATATTCTGTTTTCCTAATTTGTATAATGTAGGTGGCCCGAAGTACATTAGGCGGCCCAAGGGACTAGGTATTCATCTACCCAAGTATATTGCATAGGCAGTATATATGTATGTAAGTATATATTTTGGCGCAATAGACTCTGACGAAGCCTGGGCGCACCAGCGGCGTCCTGGCCTTGCGGCCATAGGTTACGGGGTACCTATGGTTAGCACGTAGACATCCCTACGCCGTGTTCTGGTCTTTTCAACCTGAGAAGTGAGTTTTCTCATCGTCCCAGAGCAACATATACAACATACATGACATTGTAAGGAAAAGCACACCAAAATCTTCCCCGACCGGGAATTGAACCCGGTTCGCGTCATGGAAAACGAGCCCACTGACCAATATAAATAACGGGAGTGTCAAAATAAATATTACAACTTTTTAGGACTTGTATAGTGGTCGAAAGAGGTACCGTTTGTCCGATTAACATTTATAATAGGAAATTTCATATAGCGGAGTTATGCATGTAACATTTCTTCCTGATTTTAGGTAACGCTCTATGCGTAAATGTTGAACAGGTCAGGACTCATTCCAAGAGAATTCATGTAACTACCGAACACCTGTGCTTGCTAGTAGTCCAACATTCAGAGGAAAATGATACGAACAAATACATGTACTTCGTTAAAATAAATTTATCTCTGCATGTTCGTTTCAGAAATGTCACGATTTCCTATATCTCTATACGCGCTAGAAGTTTGTAGCATTTGTTCTGAAACAGCCTGTAATTGCCGTATTGAACCTACTTCCATGGTCTTAATTTGCATATCGTGTGGTGAAAATATCAATTACAGGACATGGTAAGTAGTGGATTCATCAGGTACTGATGGGAAGTGATGGAATATAACAGTCGCACACAAGGTGAAAAGCTTTCCAGAATGTCATACCGTGGACCTACCACCTGATTTTGGACTTGAAAGTTATATTTTATTCTTCTCCATGGATTTTGATAGATAAAAGAATCTGTCACATTCGTAAATGTCTTCCTTTAGTTTGGAGATGTGTTTAATTGCAACTTGTGATCGTCATCCAAGAGTTTATAACCAAAATAATCTCCCCAAGAGAGTAAAAATTCATATCTACTTATAGAATCTATATATCGTGCAACTAGCAATTCCTTCCCACATATTTTCTCTTCTAAGTATTTACATGTTTGTCAAGAAAATATCACCAACCACATATTTGAACTTGAATTCTACGCAACAAGCAGATGATAAACGAAAGCTAGTCTAAATTTATCTCTTTGTTAGAGTTACATAGAAAGAGTCATTGTAGGTGAAAAGCTATCATCATTGTCTTCTCAATTAAATGAAAAATGTCTCTTACGTCATTTTGATGACATGCTTATGATTCGTTTGTGTTTGTGAGTTAATACTCTGATAGCTCTAAGTTTTTCCATACAAAGAAAGGAAACAAAAAAATTGTGAATTGACGGAATTGGGGTGCAGATTACAACAGTCCTGTGATCGCACCCGATTTTAGGTCATTAGAACCTTCACCCGTCTGCCGGCTGCCAGAGATGCAGTGCCCTCGGGATTCGCAAATGACGCTAATGACCTCCTGTTTCTACAACAGCGCTTCCTTTTTTTTATTTATTTATTTTACGTCAAAAAAAGTTAAAACTGTCTATGACGTGCTATAGGGAGAAATGAATTCTGGGCACGTTTTCAAAATTCTGTGATCCCTACACTAAGTCATATACTACTTGAATTTTGAATTAATTTAAAAAAACATTCCCATGTAATAAAATCTATTTTCAAGGATAAATAAGCAATAGAGTTTGGGCTCTTATCCATGATGTCCTTCGTCAACGAATAATACTTCCTGCCGCGACATGGAAACGATAATTTGATTAACTATATTTCCCACTGAATTCTGGAAATAGTGCACAGATAATAAAGTTACATGTATGTCCAGAAGCCAAACAAGGCGCCATCTCAGCATTTGCTCAATGGATCAGGGAAACTGGACGAAAAACCTGATCGAGATGGTGGTTATTGACCCGGAGGCTGCGGTACAATACTTGTTACAGGTGTTTTACATTTATACTCTCCAAATGGGAAATAATGCATTAAATATCACTGTTAAATTTAATTTTACTTTCCTTGTGATGCTCAGTATAGTCTCTAATTTTATAGAAACAGTTATGCAGCAGTGGATTCACTGTGGATTTACACTTTTCAATCGAATTTAATCGTTTAAGTCATCTGGCAAAGTGCAGTAATTAATGTACATGTATTGTATGTGAATTTCTTGTAATGAACTGTTGATACTGTCACCTGATGAATATGATTTCTTCGTCGAGTGTTATAGTAATAATCGACATTTTCTGAAAATATATTCCTGCCCTTAAGCAAGTCATTTTTGACAAAAACTACTGATTCGTAAATCAACAGACAAGGCAATGGTAAAATCCCGAGATTAACGAAGAGAGGCTTGCAAGAATCACGTGGGTGGGATTTGGTTATTATTCGTACAATTCGTTTTTGTAATCTAAAGGTCTGGGAGCTATAAGATGTATTTCCCCAGAATATTATGCCATATCTCAGGCGGGAATGAACATTCGCGAAATACAACGAACAGTATGAAGGCTGACTGAATTTGCAAGAATTCTGAACGCGTAGCATAATGAACTTAATTTTGTGTTCAATTCATTTAAATGGACTTTCCATTTAAGGTTTGACTGAATTGCGAGACCTAAAAATTTTGTTGCCTTAACATCAGTCAATGGTACGCAGTTCATTTTCAATGGAGAAAAAATGTTTATTTGTAATGGAAACCTTTATTAAAACCGTTTTCTTTTCATTTACTAATAATTTGTAGTTACGGAACCAATTCGTAACATCTGATATTGTACTATTACGGTTTCTTTATTGCAAAGAATGTTCGTATCATCCGCAAAGAGAACTATTCGTCCTTTTCGAATCGTCGAGGGTATATCGTTTACGTAAAGTAGGAACAGAATAGGGACTAAAATCGATCTTTGAGGAACTCCACGTGTAATTGACAAAGTCTGAACGATGTGTACATGATGAGGCGACATTTTTATGAAAAGAAAATATGGCTGTTTCCGTTAATTTTGATTTTCTAAATCAATGTTGGCAATCTGAAAGTGCGTCGTATTTACTGAGGGAGGTTTTCATTCATACGTAAAAAAAAGTCTCTGTAATATTTTTTAAAAAACTGATAGAAGGGAAATTCTATTCGCGTTTTCAGATTCAGGAAACTTGTATTATTATTTTTCACATTTTTATAATGCGATTTTTTTCACCTTACAGCCTGCGACTTGATATTGAGGGGTATAACTTATAAGCATACATGAATTCTATTCTTCATTCTTAGATTTTTTAGAAAATATTCTAAGTTTTTGCTTTCAAACTGATAGCGGACGAACACAGAAAGCAGGTTTAAAGAAACTAAAACATACATTTAGGCTGTACAACGTACAGGAGAAACTAATATACTCTGCATAGGGGACAAACTAGTGATGATATCAAAGCACAAGTATTTTTTAAAGGTTTATTTATTTATTTATTTATTTACTTGGGAAATGAACTAAATGTTCCGGTGAAATACGACTTAAACGAAATTGGGAACATACAAAAAAAATCAAATTTTACGATATTCTATGCTTGAGACCAGAAT